>OX123203.2:27745850-28345850 GCA_944739405.2 Euclidia mi
TTAAGGTCGAGATAGCACACGTCACCATAGTCGATGATGGGAAATATTAAAGTCTGTACTAGCATTGTTTTAGTCCTGAATGGCAAAAAGTTCTTCAGGCGATAAAGCGAACGCAAGGCACCAGTGACTTTACGACTTACATTCACAACCTGGGTACGCCAATTAAGGTTCACATCAATATATAAGCCAAGATCCTTAACACTTGAACTGAACGGAATAATAGATCCATAAAAAATGACAGCTGGTAAAGATTGCAAGTCAACCCTGTTTAAAATACGGGAACTGCCAACGAGTATGGCCTGACATTTAGCAGGGTTCACTGCCAGTCCAAGCCGCTCAGACCAGACCCTGATTGCGTTCAGATCTTGGTTTATCGCTGCTATGGCTGAATCTAGATTTTCTAAGTTGGACTGTGTATAAAGCTGTAGATCATCAGCATACAGATGATACGCACAATGAAGTTCGAGAGTAAGGAGATTAATAAATAATGCAAACAGAAGAGGAGAAAGTATTCCGCCTTGAGGAACACCAGCGTTCAAACTACGCCATGTCGATGAAGATTCATCAACACGTACCGACTGCTGGCGCCCTCGAAGATAAGAGGAGAACCATTCCAGTGCCATAGATGAGATCATTAGATAGGATAGGACTGAAAGGAGAAGGTCGTGACTGACGTTGTTAAAGGCATTTGAGAAGTCCACCAAGACCAAAAGTGTAAGTCTGGTGTCCTCCACCCTCACCCTCACATCGCCAGTCACCTTGAGCAATGCGGTGACAGTACTATGTCCAGGTCTGAATCCAGATTGAAAAGGTGACAGGATGTTGTTTTGGTAAACAAACCTGGACATCTGCCTCTGAACGCATGACTCAAGTACCTTGGATAGAAAGGGAAGAATGGATATGGGACGGTAATGTGTCAGGAGAGTGGGATTCGCTATTTTGGGCAGAGGACGCACATAGGCTTTACGCCATATGTCGGGAAATTGACCAGAGTCAAGGGAAAATGTTAGGATGTGGGTAATTACAGGTAAAATTTGTTCAAGGATAGCCATGATCATGCGACGACTAATGTCATCGCATCCCACGGCTTTGGACTTAATTGATAGGATAATCTTTTTAATCTCACCTGATGATAAAGGAGAAAAAGAGAAGGAATTAATGTTCAGACGAGGTAAGCTAGACAAGTAGGCTATGGTTTGACTTTTAGTTTGGTCGTCCATAGTGGGAGTAGTAGAAAAATTACGATTAATGTCATCCAAACTAATAGTCGCCGGTAGAACTACTTGGCCTTGATATCGGATTGATTCGGTCGGATTTAGCATCTCAAATTCTACGATTCTCTGTAAACAAAACTTGTTTTATCGATTATTGGCACATAATTAGGCAAATTATAGTAAGGAAAATATGTTACAATTCAGGAACTACCTACCTTGTCTCTCATTTGATGATATATACCATACTGAAGACCCTAACACTGCTTACGACTCTTTCAGTGAAATGTTTTAATTTTTGTACTGCTCTTGCTTTCCATATAAACAAATAAAAGTAAGAACCAATCGCAAACCACAGTGGATATCAATAGGAATGAAAAAATGCAGCAACATGAAAAGGAGTCTACTATGAAAATACTGACTAAGTAAGAATGAGTTCAATAAAAACAAATTTAAGACTTACGCCACAACATTTAAGAAAATTATAAGACGAATCCAACTAAATATAATAAAATAATTATAAAATAAAAACATCTCATATCAAATCCAAAACAACCTAGGCCATTATAAATGTACATAAATTCAATATACCGAAAAACACTATCCATTCCTTGACATTACAAAATACAGTGACTACCGATGCCTTTGAAATTGCAGAATCCTTTAATAACATTTTTTTATTGACAGAATAGAACCCGTAAGGTATTTAAAGTATAGTAAAATAAATAATTTAATGATTTCAAAATCAATGTTTATGACTTCAAGTACACCAAATGACGTTCTTAGAATTATACTTACTTTAAGAAATACAAATAGTGCAGGACATGATGGCTTATGCACAAAAATAATTTAATTCGTAGCTTATGAAATTTGCTGCCATCTGAGCTATATTTTTAATATCTAAATAAGTGCTGGCGTTTAGCCAGATAAACTGAAAATTGCTATTGTAAAGCCACTTTTTAGTAAAGGCGATAGTTTAAACAGTGAATGCTACAGGCCAATAGCACTTTTATCAAATATCTCAAAGATTTTCGAAAAATATATCTCTGAACAACTTCAACAATACCTATAAAAGTATAATCTCCTGTCGGAAACCCAAAAAGGCTTTTGCAAGAATAAATCAATCAATATGGCGATCTTTGACTTCTTGAAAAATGTTATTTCCCATGTAGATAAAAGAACACTGATTTGTGCGTTATATTGTGATATGACCCAGGCGTTTGACCATGTACATTTTGACATTTTACTTAGTAAATTAGAGACCTACGGCATACGAGGAAATATATTGAATTTAATGGCATCATATTTAAAGAATCGTATACAATATACAGCGATTTCAAAAATTTATATTGTTTTAAAACAGGAACTAGTGTTTGCGTCAAATAAACGTACAATAAGGTATGGTGTGCCGCAAAGAAGTGTGTTAGGTCCACTGCTTTTTATCATTTATATTAACGATCTCCCAACAGTTACCAATTATCCGATGTGCCTCTTTGCTGATGATAGCACTGTCGCAATTCACTTTAGAACCAACAATATTTACAAAAAGGACATCGTGACGATAGGCTCAGTTGTTAGCTGGATGAACAACAATAACTTAAGGATTAACTTACTTAAAACTAATTTGATTTTAAAGTAACTGGTGCCTTGCGTTCGCTTTATCGCCTGAAGAACTTTTTGCCATTCAGGACTAAAACAATGCTAGTACAGACTTTAATATTTCCCATCATTGACTATGGTGACGTGTGATATCTCGACCTTAATGCAGATCTTCTCAATAAGCTCGATCGCCTTCTCAATAATTGCATTCGTTTTTAATCTCCGCAAATTTGACCACATTTCTGAGTACCGATTAAAGTTACGGTGGTTACCCATTCGTCAACGGCGTAGCTTGCGTACTTTGAGTACTCTTCATTCTTTACTACACTCTCCTTGTGCGTCCACCTATTTAACTTCCCATTTTCAATTTCTCTGTAATACTCATGAGAAAAATCTTCTTTCCTCTAATAATCTTCTGCTTCTTTGTCCTTCTCACAGTTCTAGCCTAGTCCATTCATCCTTTAATATACAATCTATCCTTCTCTGGAATGCCCTCCCTCTTGATATCAGGATGTCCACTAACCGTTTCACGTTTAAAACCAGAGTCCGGCAGAATTATTTAGATGCACTAACTGAATCGTCATAGGTATTTTATAGTTTATTTATTTTATATTATATGTATATATTTATTAGAATTATAAAATATATATTATTGTGTTTATTAATATATATATATATTTATATGGTATGTATAAGTATGTATATTAGGTATATATTATTTCATAATAATAAGTAGGTTTTTGTTTTCATTCTTCTTGCTTTTTAATTTAATAAATGCACCTATTACATGTTTCTCTGCATCACCCAAAGGTTGACTGGGAGATAATGCCTTCGTCATTAAGTCCGCCTCTGTACAAATTTTGTGCATAAAGTTATAAAATAAAATAAAAAATATTTGAGATCCGACAAGCTAAATTCGACCACATTTGCTTTGCATTTATTACCGAGATTATGGGCAAAGTTGTCAATAAATGTTCCACTAGCAAGTCGTGTAGGATGATTTAATTCTAGTTTTAAATTGAAGTTAAGAAGAAGAAATTCTAGCTCTAAAAATGTACTAGTTTGTTTAAGGGAGTCGATATTGTAGTCACCTGCAATCATGATATTTTTCTTTGACAGTTTGTTTAACATTATTAACATATCGTGAAATTGTTCAAAAATATAGTCAGATTGGCTTGTTTTGGTACTCTATAAATACATACAATAATTGGTTTGTAATTTAAAAGTTCAACAGCGCATCATTCAAACACCCCAAAAATAGAAAATTTGGAAAAATCGGTGATCACCCTATATCGATGTCCTTTTTTTACGAGTATGCGAATACTTCCTCTTTTGGTTTCACTCCTACTAAAACATGCAGCCAAAGTATAGTTTGAAATGAAGAGTTGCTGCTGGTTGCTGATTGTCATGAAGTGTTCGGAAATGCAAATAATATATATTTCTGATTTCTTTTCCTTCCATTCTTCAAGGCACACCGTTAACTCCTCCGATTTGTTTAAAAGCCCTGGTATAATCGATTTTAAACTTTCGCGATTTGTATACATCATACAATTTTATTAAAACGGGTCTTATTCGCGATATTTAATTAATTTAAGGTATAAATACCTATGTTTTACCGACGTTTCGGCCGTCTTAAAACAGCCTTGGTCGCGGCAGGACTTATGTCATCTCAGCGTCGTCCTTGTGAAGCGCGGGTTTCGGCAGCTACCCTCACTTGTTTTTTATTTTTATTTTTATCCGAACTGTCGTGTGTCAGTACGTTGACACACAACACTTATGACGTCTACACACTGTATTACTGCGACGAGGTTTACGCGAAACGTCGAAACGTCGGTAAAACATAGGTATTTATACCTTAAATTAATTAAATATCGCGAATAAGACCCGTTTTAATAAAATTGTATGAAGCCCTGCTATGTTTTGATGTAGTATACATAGATGTTTAGAGCAGAAAAAACTGATCCTCAGGATCCTCCTTATAAGTGCCTATTGACTGGTCTAGGTTCTCTGTGTATGATGTTGACACTACCGATGTTTCTTTTATAGCTTTTATAAGCAGATCAATATCTGTGAATATTGTATGCATACCGCGATTATTAATCAATCCGGTGTTATAGGCACCTATTTGAACATACTGTAATCATAAGTTAAATTTTTGTTCGCGTCGAGGAAGTATGCGTGCTCATGTGTTAAAATATCCAAGTAAAGCAGACTAATGAATGACTCAACTCTCCAATTGTACATATTAGAATATATACTACACTTATAAGTTGGTGTATGCAAGATCACATTCGTATAATCTATCTTCTGTAAAACTCTTCTTATTTTCAGGATTAAATTAAAATAGTCATTTGTATTAATAAAATCTGCTTCACCTATGAAAATTAGGCAGAAATCGTTTAGTGTGAAGTTCTGTATTTTGTTTCCAAGTCGTCTAACATGTGACATAATATTTGTTACTTTTTGGAAATAAATAGTGTATGTGAGAAAAAGTAGTGTATGTGAGAATTATCTTCTAATGTGTTTTCTGCTATTGCACGTACTTTGTTATGTTTGTTCACGCTTACGATGCATATTTTGCTTGTGGTTTTTTGTTCCGATTTGTGTATCTTTTGGCATGCTTCTCACCGGAAGATGTAGATGTAGAAATTGTTTTTTTGGACTTTTGTGTAGTACTGTTACTATCCATGGTCTTTGTTTCTATATCTTGTAGTCTCGTGGGATTGGTCTGTGTTTCCTTGTGCTTTTTGTTTGTATTTAGCACAGGATAGTCTTTGAAATACTCCTTTTTGGTTCTGGTGATATGGGCTTTCTTTAACATATGGATCTCGGTGTTACGCTTTTTTTTCTTTTCGGGTGTGAGGCATATTTTTTTGTGCGTATCTATTGTTTTAAGTGAAGTTTGTAGATCAGACTTAAGACGATAGTTTACTATATTTAAATTTTCAATCTCTTGATGAGCGCTTGTCAGTTGCATTGTGAGTATTTTTATGTGTTCTTGTAGTTCACTTACTACGGAATTCAATATTCGATCTATAGATAGATCTGTAGATTTTAGATTCGTATTTGACATAAGCTCCATACAAAATATGCCAAACACGAATCTCGAATCTCAAAATCCATGTATGGATCGAATATTGAAAATAGCCGTTAGATTACCACTACTGTCATGTAGACTGTCAGGTATGCTCATCATCGTTGTATCAAAGAGGGTCTTTCTTTGATACAACGATGATGAGCATGTCGTCTGTTGATATTTTACTAAGGTCGTTCAATGACGTGGTTCTGTAGTATGGTTTTCGGTGTGGTACATTTATACTATCCGATTCCATCGTTGACTAACGGCCATTTTCAATATTCGATCCATACGTGGATTTTGAGATTCAAGATTCATTATTGACATATTTTGTATGGAGCTTATGTCAAAAACGAATCTAAAATCTACAGATCTATCTATTGATCGAATATTGAATTCCGTAGTAAATGGATTGTAATTAATGTTATGTGCAGTTGTCAGCTTTGTTATTTATTCTGACCGTGTGGTGTTTTAGTCCTTAGACAGGGCCGATACTAGTTAACGGTCACTGATCGATCTCGATTGTTATTGTATAATACTTTTTGTGATTTTTCTTTGAATTTTGTTTGATTATTTATCAAGATAATTTGTAGTCTTCCAAAAACACCTCACAAAAAGTACCGTGATCACTGAGATTCGAACCGGTGATTTGTCGCATGTTTCACCACCACGAATGTCTTACTATAGATTGTGAAATTGGCCTTTTTAAGTTCCAATATGTGTTTTTAAACATTGATGGTCAGTTATTATGACAACTTTTGTATTAAATAAATGTGATCACAAATCACTCCTTTTATCGCAAATTTAGCACTTTTTCTTCGTCAAATATGTTAGTATTTTAGGTTTCGATGGTATAGTCTAGTTCACTTAACTTTTTATGGTATTATTGGTCGCTTTAGATACTTTTAGCGAAATATATTATTTTGGATTATTAAACAGATTTTCGACGAAACAAATGTTTGTTCACCTCCGACTGGCTATTATTGATTGTTTTATGATACAATTGAACCAAATAAGCACTCATAACTATTTTTAAAATACAAATTTACACAGAGCAGTTTTTGTTATGTTGTTGCTAGGTGGCGCCAACTAGCGGTCCCTACTACCCTACATAAAAGCCCTTGACCCCATATTACCACGGGATATACAGCCTCATTACCGACGAACGTGGATGATGCATCCGAGATGCAGTCAGCAATGAACGAACTTAATACAGAGCATTGAGTTCTATCTGTGTTTTTTTTAAGGTAGAAGAGCCTTGCTGATTTCAGCATGAATGGGCCGGCTCGACCGGGGAAGTACGGGTAGTCTCACAGAAAATCGACGTAAAGTAACAGTACCTAAACTGTTGCGTTTCGTTTAGTGAGTGAGAGTACCGGTGGCCCTATCCCCTATTCCTTCCCCCTCATCCCACTCCTCATCCTATCCCTTTTCCCAACCTCACGGGGCGGCAACGCACTTGTGACTCCTGTGGTGTTGCTTGTGTCCATTGGCGGCGGTAATTGCTTACCATCAGGCGATCCGTCTGCTCGTTTGCCGCCTATTACCATAAAAAGAAAAAAAAAAACCCGAGAATACCGATAATACGTAAAAGCCAGCCATGAGCTTAGAAGCGCGTCAACGTTCGTATGAGTTACGCATGTGCCAAAAGGCGCGCCTATACGCGCCTACATGCGCTGCCAAAACGAACCACGCTAGTCTGAAACTACTCATATGTCTTCGTAATACACAATATTTATAATCTTTTTTGTTTATTTTTTATAAATCGATTATCTTTAACTCTGAATAAAAGTATTTCATGAATATTTTATTTTGGTTAATTTCTGTATAATTTTTTATCATAATTTATTTTAAATCCACAGATGAAGTAGTCTTAACAATAAATGGCCCATCAAGCGATAAAACGATTGAATTAAATAATTGGAATGACGACAAGCACTTCTACTACAATTATGAAGAGGGTGACTTGGTAACACTCAATTGTTCATTAAATCGGTGGCATTTTAATTCCATGGATTTTGACGGCACAGGTAACCTTCTCAATACATTTTTATATAATATTTACAGGGTCAGACCGGGTTGAAATTGATTTCAAAAAAACTTTTTTCAGATGTAAAGTTAAAGGTTTCTATACCCTTACATACTATTAAAAGTAAGATATATTAAATAAAAACTTTAGCGAAAGGGGCGATAGGGACCGGCACATCTTTTGTGATTAAACACATGACAATATATAAAAGAAAAATTAAGCGTGATTCTAACGAAAGTTACAAATGATAAAGAAAATATGTATGTCACGCACATATACATACATACGTACATAACAATTATAAATTTTGTAAGAAAAATGACAAGCTCGATTGTAGCTACAATGAAAACTTTTAAATTTTCGCAACTTGTACACATAGTAATGTTTATGAAACGGATCTTCATCACGTAATTATTTGAAAATATAGGTAAATTACCTTAAATTGCCCTCGGCTTTTCGACATGGTTTACACCAGCCATGGTAACGAAATAACTCATGTCAGTTATCTCAAAAACCTATATTTATTTAATTAAACTTTGTGTACAATACATTTATGTAGGTACAATGGCGGACTATATACCTGTTGAGGTATCAGTAATGTCCTCTAAAGGCGTGTGAAGACTGCCAATATGCACTTGAATAGCGTGGTGGACAGTGACTTACAATTATCATAATGGGAAGGGCGTGTGTTCAACAGTGGTACCGAGTATATACAAGGCTGATGATGATTTAACTAAGTAAATGTGTGAGTTATAATTTCAGTACATAACGGTGAAAATAATGTTATAAAACATATAAAGCTGACTTCTAAAGATGATAACAGAGTAGTTACCTGTCTTGCATTTTCGCAATACGATTTGGATTCTAAGCGAAATGTTCGGGAAACAAAAAGTGTGGTGTTTAGGCAGACTAATAACATTGCGAACGTCGAGAAACCCTCAGCAGCCGGTAAGTGAAATAAATTGAACAGTAATTTTATTTACAGAGAAAAGGCAGTGACTCGAACTTGGAAATAAAATTCATGTACGTTGTACGATACAATAGGTATTTTTATTGACTCAGTCGCTTACAAAAGTATCTTTATCCATATCATGGCATAATATAGTCATAATAAGCAAAATAAATACCTGGGAAAGGTAAAAAATGACTTAAAGTAAACACATTTTATAATCAAAATCAGTGATTTCCCAGGTATGATGCCGAGGTGAAAAATGCTCGTAATGATTGGTATAATAAGTCATGTTTGTTTTTACTTTTTACGCCGTGTATACTAAATAGACACAATGCCATCTAATCCCAAACAACCCAGACTTGGATAAGAGACAATGGATAAACAAACATAATTATATATTTTTTTAAATGATAATTATTATCATGATGATGATAATGATGATGATGATGACCATGATTGTATTTGCTCCACAGAACATATAACGGTACTCTTGAATCGTGTGAAAATCTACGAAAATAATGACAATAGTGACATTAAATATCGATACGTCGAAGGTGACACAGTAGACGTGGCCTGTGTCGGTGTAATGGACTTCTGTGATCTGGCAATAAACTACGATTTCGAGGACAATCGTTCCGTTGATAAAGGTAACAATCAAATTATCTATTGCTTGTATTTTACTAGTCCACGTTGTGCTATTCTTTGACGGCATGACTAAATATTTTTACAAAAAAATAAAATAGAATGAAAATCTACAAACAAAAAACAACACAGTAATTGCTATGATGTTGACCTAGTGTCAAGCACGTCATTCTTTTTGAAAATCTAGCACGATTTGATGTCACTATTTCACATTCAAATAGTTTATTGCGAATATAGGTAGGTAATTACAGTTGCTTTTTACAAACTTTTTAGTGCTGCTATATTCTGCCATTTGGCATGCAAAATATAGAAGGTACATTTTATAAAATAAATAAGAAAAAAAAAATTAGGTACAATCAAATTATACAAAGTCAAAGTAATACACACATGTCAATTTAGATTATATTATATACTAATGTCGTTCGTTCATTATGAGTCATGTATTTGCTGAGTTGTAAACATGTAAAGTTGTCCTCGAGATATTCTTTCTCACTGTAGTATGCGTTTACAACAAGAAATTGCTTCATTTGCCTTTTGAATTTATTTATTTTGGAGCATCTCACTATGTATAAAGGTAAATGATTATAAATTCGAGGGGCCATGCAAAATATGCTGTTGCTAAATTGTGCTATATTATTTGATGGAAAACATATTTTATGACTATTACGTTTGCTGTGCAGGCGCTCAAAATAGAAAAATATGTGTTATAACAAACACTGCTACCTCAAATACATAAAAGCATGGAAGCGTTAGCAATTTCAGACTAATAAAAAGGTTTTACAACTATCCGTCTGTTTTAATTGCACAATGGGCTTACACATCTCTTTTGGGCTTTAAATATTACCTCACTGTCTACAGAGTTACCCCAAAAAATTACACCATACCTTAGCAATGATTCTACATAACCGTGGTACGCCGTGATGACAGCAGATTGATTCACAACTGTTCTAAGTCTTTATAGTGCATAAGAAAATTGGTTTAGTTTAGAACAAACATCTTCCACTTGAGATTTCCAATTTAGATTTGAATCTAGGTTGACACCCAAAAATTTTGCATTGCCGACTATATTAATTTGTTTTCCGTTGTAGCAAATATTAAGATCAGTCAAATTATTTTTTCTATTTCTAAATGTCATTAAATTAGTTTTATTCAGATTTATTACTAAATTATTATTGCATAACCATTCAATTATTATGTCAAGTGTTTGATTTAAATCAGATAGCATTAGATTTTTGTTTGTGCTTGTAAACATCACTGTGCTATCGTCTGCAAATAGCATCATATCGTGGTTTATAAAATTTGATAAATCGTTTATATAAATGACAAGTGTTTGCCCGCTGCTTCGCACGGGTAAATTTTGCTTCGATAAAATGTTTTGCACAAACTCCCCTACACTCCTCAAGGAACATACATGCCAAATTTCACCTACTTGCGCTCAGTAGTTTCAGCTGAAGCGTGTATGTCAGTCAGACAGTAACGCAAGGATTTTATATATACAGATCAGAATTATTCGATTGAAAAATAAAAGGTTTAACACAAAGGCTGACTCACTTTTCTACCCTCTTAGGGGAAGAATTTCCAAAATAAATGTCTTTGTGTTCGCTAACGTCATTTGCGGATCCAGTAAATAAAGTCTGAAGTTATTCCCTTAAAGTATTAAAAGGATTTAATACGAATTCTGACTCCCCTTTTAATCCACTAAGGGTAAGAATTTCCAAAAAGACTTTCTTAGTGTTCACTAACTTCATTTGAGGAACCAATACACAAAGATTGAAGTTAATCCATTCATGGAATCAAAAGTTTCATACAAACTCTGACAACGTGTTTTACCCCCTTAGGCTCACCTAAGAGATGATGTTTTAAAATTCCTCAGAATTTTAAAACATCATCTCTTAGTGCGCCCCTACATACCTCAAGGAACATACATGTCAAATTCACCTACTTACGCTCAGTAGTTTCAGCTGTAACGTGTCTGTCAGTCAGTCAGTAACGCAAGGATTTTATATATATACAGATGAGAATGATTCGAGGATTCTACAGGAGTAGTTGGGTTCATAAATATAGAGTTGAGATTATTCGTTAGTTTGAAGTTAACGTTAACTGATCTTACATTACTTTCATTTCCGCCTATGAAATAGTTGTTAAATAGCTCTGCGATACTTTTCATACCTTAAATTTGATTTTCGGCTGCCTTAAATACAAATTATCGTTTGCAAAAAGAATACCTTCTGCAAGCTTTGTTCCACTTTGCCAATCTACATATTTTGATCGGCAAGTTATGTCATGCTATGTACACACGGCTACACCTCAATCTAGATACTTTTACATTATGACGTAGGAAATAAGTATTATAATCGTACTGCAGCTGTATAGCTTGACTTGTAGCTGTGTGTACGTCACGCTGTGTGCTATAATAATATTGCTATACTGACAGAAACTAAGGTTAATACGTCTATAATTGGTGAAAATGGAGCCCCGGCGTTGGTCTTCGTCTAAACCTGAAGGCAGAACACGACCGCTCGCATGTAAGCTGTAAATGGGTGACTGGACCTGAAGCTGTAGCTAAAGTCACATTTATTTTAGATAACACTATAGATGGTAAGTTTATTCAAACCATAAGTAAAGAAGAAATAACATATAATATAGGTAAAGTATAACGGGACTATTTAATTGTATAACGTTTTCCGTTTTTACAGATGTTATGAATGTAAAAATCAATAGTTTACCACTAAGACCACAAAACACGAAAAGTGATTACAAATATGTTGTATATGACGTTTTTCGCCATTGGACTAATGGCGAGTATGTGACTTTTGAAGCTAGCTCAGCCAATGATGACATTGTACTGGAATCTTACCAGTATAGGTCTAGTTGTGTGTGGCAGTCGGCTGTGATCCAACGAAACGCTACTAGTAAGTATTTACAGCTAATACTTTGGATATGTTTGAAAGTCTTGCTATTGCTACAACAAAGTATTAGTATAGTCCATTACTTATAACATAAATGCTGCCTTCATTAGGCCAAACATCTATCGCAGATCTAATGTAACTCAAAACCTGAACTGCTGGGATGGGATTACTTAGGCAATTTGGCCTTCATCATACCAGCCAGCAGACGTCCACTACTGGACATAGGCCTCCCCCAAGAATCTCCAAATGGACCGATCGTTGTTCATCGTCCACCTTACAAGAGGCCTACCCCTGCTATGACGTTTGGTGCGTGGCCGCCACTCAAGAAACTTTCTGCTCCAACGGCCATCGGTTCTTCTGGCTATATGCCCTGCCCAATGCCACTTCAGCCTGACTATTTTTTTTATTTTTTTATGGTAATATGCGGCAAACGAGCAGACGGATCGCCTGATGATAAGCAATTACCGCCGCCCATGGACACAAGCAACACCACAGGAGTCACAAGTGCGTTGCCGCCCCTTGGGGTTGGGAAAAGGGTTAGGATGAGGAGTGGGATGAGGGAGAAGGAATAGGGGATAGGGCCTCCGGTACTCTCACTCACCGAACAACGAAACGCAACAGTTTAGGTACTGTTACTTTACGTCGATTTTCTGTGAGAGGGTAGTACTTCCCCGGTCGAGCTGGCCCATTCATGCTGAAATCAGCAAGGCTCTACAACCTTGAATTTATATATATATATATATAGATCTCGCAGGGCAACTCCGAGCATAGCACACTCAGAGGACGATGGTGAGCTATCGCCCTCTGAGTGACTTTGAGCTTTCTAATGATGGCAATACGCACTTGACTGGCTAAAGACTTTACTTGAGACACTGCGGGATATTGGACGTGAAGATATGCCGAAGTTTCCCTAACGTTGGATTCTACGAATGACCTCTTTCTCGAAGTTGGACCTACCCAACCTACCCGGATCATCTATCCCAGGTATATATACTTGTCGACAACTTCGAGTGAAGAGTTCCCAAACTGAATAGGAGCAGGTACGACATGGACGTTCGATATGATTTTCGTCTTGTCCAAGTTCATTTTAAGACCTACGTTTTGGAAGACTCTCAAAGGCCACCGAGCATTGTGCCGAGGTCTTCTATAGTCTCAGCCATGACTACAATATCGTCAGCGAATCGAAGGTGACGGATGTACTCGCCGTTGATGTTGATGCCGAGTCCTTCCCAGTCCAGAAGCTTGAAGAGATATAACATCTCCCTGCCTTACCCCTCGCTGTAATCGAATAGGTTTCGAGCTCTGATCCTGGAGGCGGAATTACGTGATGGCGTTTTCGTACAAAAACTTCAGCACTTCGACGTATCAATAGTCAATCTGGCTCCGTTGGAGAGACTGCATCACTGCCCAGGATTCGATCGAATCGAAGGCTTTCTCATAGTCCACAAACGCAAAGCATAGATGCTGGTTATACTACACGGACTTCTAAATGCCGCAGCGTATGTATGTGGTCTATGGTACTTTAGCCTTTTCGGAAATCGGCTTGTTCGGGAAGTCGTCTAGCTTTCAAGCGAGACGATTCGTGATGACCCCTGAAAACAGCTTATAGACGTGGCTCTGAAGTGAGATGGGTCTGTAATTCTTTTAAAGGATTTTGTCGCCCTTTTCGAAGAAAAGCACCACCACACTTCTGTATCACGCCTGTGGCGTTTTACCCTCGTGTATGACGGAATTAAAAAGCTTACAAAGCATTTCCATTCCAAAACTCTGTTGTGATTCCGTCATCACCCAGTGCATTGTTGTTTTTGAGCTGTTTTAGGGCTACACTTATTTCGTGTACGCTGACGTCCGAGATCCAGCTCTAGGGTCTGTCGCTGGGTTAATTGCGGGTGGTCGCGTGATCATGTATAACTGTCCATCGAACCTTTCGATTTCCGCCTAAAGCTGAGGTCTGAATGACACAACCTTGCCATTCTCCATCTTCAGCTTGGTAAGCTGAAGTTGCCCAATAGTCAGATCTCTCTGGAATACTTTAGAGCAATTGTTCCTAATTTGGCCTTAGTTTGATATTTCACAATTTTTTTCTTTTAGCTGCTTACAGTATTAATTTAAAATTACTACCATGCACGCGTAAAAATTACAAACTAATTTGTCCAGCAGTGATAATGACAGCGACCAGTTGCATTGTATCGACTTTTTTGAAAAAAAAACAGTTTGGACTTCTGTCAGAGCACAGCGGAGCACGATGTTACGTTCACCACCTCTCATACATGTGTATGAGGGAGTAATTTACGGACTTTACGGAATGCACACGAGACAACACTGTGTGATCCGTAAATTGTTGTTTCGAGTTTAGGTGTTCATTGCGTATGTTGGTTGCATATATTATTTATAAAGTGCCCGCGAAGAAGGATTAATACTAGTATGTGATTTTTCTTTTTTAAATAAAGAAAAGAAGAAGAAGCATATATGTAATTTTTGTTTCAGCAAATTCGAGTACACCCCAGGTGATAAGTGACTTCAGGCAAAACTTAATGTATGAGGCACGTGATAAAACAACGATGTTATTAATACGCTCTGTCGACTTTCGTTTCGAACAATTAGCTCGTCAATTAAGTAGTAAGTGCATTTTACTACAATAATACTTGACTGCCGCATGCGTCTACTGATCACGGGGTCCCGCGTTCGGTTCCCGGATCGGGCAAAGTGTGACTGAGTTTTTCCGACTTCACAGTAGCAGCACGGAGTTTGGCAATGTGCCCAGTAACGGCAATAGGCTCGCCTCCGTTGTTACATTAGACCTCCAACTTAATAACATGGCGTGTAATATTACACCTCTGCCTACCTCTCCGGGTATACAGGCGTGAGAATATAAAAAATATACTACAATGCCTTTTCAAACTTGCATTACATTCCCGAAAAGTTGAAGATTCTTTGTTGCTAGATAGTTTGGGATGAAATATCGCATGGTGTGATGAAGAGAATGAAATATATTTGATATCACGGGCACACATTAAAACGGTCTTATACCTGTTTGTTTTCGACGTTTCGATCGTCTTGCTACGATCGTAGTCGCGCAGGTATTTATAACTTGAATAAGTTAATTTTACGCGATTAAGACCCGCTAAATTATGTTGTATGACATTGAAACGTATTAGCCTACCTTCAGATTCTTTTGTTTGTGCAAATTTTAATAAACCAAATCAATATTGTATGCACAATATATGTAGTTATTCATAAATATTGTTACTTTCTGAGCTTGCGAAAATCTTGATCTCAAACCTGTGACATCCCATGCAATTTATTTAATTCTCTTGCCTTTATTTAAAATTATGTTTTGTTTCTAATTCATTGATTTTTGTAACGTATTCTTTTATTTATTTCATATCAAATGTCCATAGCCTATAATAAATATATTTACGCCCTTTCTTTTGCACTTTTTTTCCAGACGAACCGCATCTATCTCTAAATGTTTCTCAAAGCAATGATGTTATCGAACTGTACCGCTGGAATGGCAACAGGTTGATTGTTTATAATTATGAATCGGGTACCGAAGTGGCACTTAATTGTTCATACTCATTATATTATTATAACCAGAAAAATGCTGCATATTATTTGAATTTCGACGGCACAGGTATGTTTTTGTGTATCTACGTAAAATTGTATAAACTAGATGGTAGACGATTTCCGGTTTGTCAATAACAATAGCCAGCTCTAGCTCTAATTCATAAACCTATAGGTATTAATATACACATTGTGTATAGACAAATAATAGAAAATACAACATTTATACCAATCTACACAAATATACAATTTCAGAGGACGGAAAAGCAAGCAGCATTATCAAACGCATACAATTATCTGCCGCGGATGATCACAAAACACTTGATTGTAATCTAAAGCATAGGAAATCGGATGCTGAAATAAAGGACGTCCATACTGTGGTTAAAACAATACGAGTGTTGTTCCGTCAGATTATCACAACGAATAATACCAAAACCAGAGCAGATGCAATTGGTAAGTAAAATTTCAATACCGTACTGATCCAATCATTCCCGTTTTTTTATTTATCTTGTCTAGTCGTATCAAGTATACTGTGGCGTTGCTGAAAAACTGCTCCTGTCTTGAAATGTACCCTTATACCTCTCAACTACTCATCTGCACACCACATAAGAGTCTCATTTGCGCACAGTTACTGCAGTATATATGAAGATCTCACCCTAGCTTCACGATATTTCACAAATGTCAACGCTTCAATCTTCTCTTCAGTACAAATCCAACTAGATAGTATTTTATACATGAAATATAAAAAGCCAATAAACAACCTTTTTATTTATAGATTCGCCGTCGTAGAGTGCTGTGGTTGTGGTGAGTACCATACCTTCAGTGAATGCTGTTGGTGAAGAGGACGCCATATCCAGTTGAGGCGAATTCATTTTTGCATCTTTATTCTGTCTAGAAATACAAACTTCCTGTTCTTTTACGAATTTATTCAAAATTGAATTGTAGTGTAGGTCTTGTCATATTTTGTGCTATATCAAAGGAAGGTATGCAAATTATATTTTTAGTTATTAATAAATAAATATGGCAATCAATTATAATGTCAGCTAGACCCATGTAATAATTTAAGAAACATTTATTTATGTATGCCTAAACTTAGAAATTGGAAATAAATCTTTAATGAGGTTATTAGATATCTGGCATTTATTTGAATATTAGTTTTGCTTTGAAAAGCTTTAGCATAGTCTGTCCTTTTTTCTAAACCTTAACTTCACGCAGGGATGTGACCCCGCCAACTTCCTGCCCCGCCACCAAAACACCCAGCGGCTGCAGAGGATAGGAAGGACGGCAACCTGGCAACACCGCATCTCCTCTTTCTCTGCGGCCCCAACGCGACGCGACAATGGTGCGCCGCCATTTGGTCGCGGGAGATGGGGCGCGCGGCAACGCAACACCGACACGCCTCTCCTCCCGCGACCGCGCCCTACTGCGAGGGACAGACAGAACTGTCCCCCGCACCCGCACCTTTGGACGCATCCTGCGCAGAGCCGGGATCTCTCTTAGCTTCACCCAGGGGGGATAGATCCCACGGGGGGGAGGCACGGGCCGCTTCTCACTACATGATGGGTGCAGCCACCACGCTGGCCAAGTGTAGTACAAAATAATTTCCAAAACATTTATATTGTTATTTAATGTATATCACATCTAAATTATTACTATACGCCAACTTTAGATTGCCAACGAAAAATATTATTATTAGTATTAAAATTATAATAATTATAATCAAATTATACACATGTTTACGTAATAATTTAAATATCAATCGATTATAGATCAATAATTAAAAAAAAATTACATACAAATGTGTAAGACAAGTTAATTGTTTACAAAGATGAGAATGCTGCCTTGGGATTGTGTGTGCGTGTTTTTCTGTAATGTAACATCACAATCATGCTTATTACAAAAGAATGCTCAAGTTTATCAGCGCCTTAAAATTCTTATTGGAGTTATTGGTAATCAAATTAAATCGTAAACCCGTGACTTCGCAAATCAAACAACCACCTATATATGTCATTGTATATCTTCGACTTTTGGGTCCATCATGTGGCTATGTCCTTTGTCTGCGTTCGATAGCGATCTCTCGTCCCGCAGCTGGTTTCACTGTGATATCAAATATCAGTTCCAGTTTACTGACATCTCCTGTCCATTTGTAGTTACGCACAAGATGCGCTAGTACCACAGTTATTGCTGTTACAGCATACGTCATACCTGTAATGACAAACGACTAGCATAATTTAACGATAAACAAAAAGGAAATAAAATCAAAACAATCTCCTACAGTTTTTATTTAACCGATAGCAGATGTATAAACGCAACTACTCATAATTATTTTGAATTGAAGGCTCTATTTGGAGCTAACATAGTTTTATGTTGAGTGGAGATACCAACAGGCTGCCGGATCTTTTTTAATTTTTAAGTTCAAATCCAAGACCGATTTATCGAGTTATGTAAAAATTTGATCATTGTCGCTCGCCGTGTGCCTCGGGGGCACGTTATTCATCGGTTTATTTTCTCTTCGATCTTTCTTTTATCTTTTTCTTCAGGCATATTGAGCCAGTAACCTTGGATGTACTGAGCTATAAAAAGCTAATATTCTGTAAATTCTGGTTAGGCTAGTAGACACCGGGTTTCAAGGCAAAAAGTTTTGGTTGCAACTGGGATGGAGCTTGGACGATGACTTTGTAAAAAAAGGACACAGAACTTCTAATATGCAAGCAAAACCGTGGTAAAAAGGTAAAAATAGCTCAAACCTGGGCAAGATCTTTTTCCAAGACTGAAACCAGCGAAGCAGTTAGCATTTGTCGGCAGTGTGGCAGGATCCAGCCAACGTTCTGGTTTGAACTGATCAGCGTCAGGACTCCAGGCAGCGTTGCGGTGTATACCAAATATAATAATGGCACACTGGCTGTTAGCCCTCAATGTATAATTCTCTGCAAAATACAAGTGTAGTTTTAGAAGAAAAAAATCTATATTTGGTGGAAACTAGGTATACATAGTATATAATATGTATATACCTATGCCATTTACACTTACCTTGAAATCTAATAATAGTCTGATGTCCTAGTTTTATCAATTTTGTAGCGAACTATGTACATGTATGGCCTGGAAGGAACTTAATCATGACAGGGAAAAATGGAAAGATCTTGTGTTGGAGGCCAAGACTCACTTTGGGTCGCTGCGCCAACAGGAATAATGAATGAATGTATATGATAAATTTTAAATTTTGAACCTATAAAAAGTCTTAGCATCAACTACAGTCACTAGTTTTCTGGTATGTGTAATCCATTTATACGTTATAAACTTATGCGTAATAATAATTTACAATCACAAATAACCCCCCCACATCTCATATGCATCTCATAGGTGCATAACGAGATGGCTATTATTGGTCGTTGATATTGGTTATATCATTCGATTTATCGATTTCCACTTAACCAATTTCAAAACATTTTTTAAACTTGAAACGCACGTTTGGGCAAATGGCCTTGAACACGCGGGCGGATAGATTGATACGAAATGAAATGTAACTGAACTTACTATAAAGTTAATTTTTACAAGTAAAGCACTTACTTAGTTTAACGTCTTTATCTATATTTCTCAATACTACAGGAACAGTTGGTATCACTCGTAGAGATTCTTTTATCACTGATTTTGTGTAAACTAGTTTCTGCAGGACATCTTTATTCACATCTTCGTCTTCTCCCAATACTTGAATGAATCTGTAAGTGCATACATGTGTCGGCATACATTTTATTGCATTAAGCTTTAACTTTTTCGTAGGTATTTTTACAATGGAATTTATTTACATCGTGTTATCATTTTCAGTACAAAATAGTATTGCAATGTCCATGACGTTCAATGATAGTCACTTCTTATTTTAGGATATTACACCGTCAATAAAATAGATAAATGATGTCAAGAATACTAACTCAGAGTACATCTTTTCTTGTACATCAGGATAGGTGCCCAAAAGTACTGCCATGTGCAATAGCGTGTACAGGGTTGTCTCGAAAGCAGCTACTATATTTGTATCCGTTTCTTCCCTGATTTCGTCGTCTGTGAGTAACCCATCCATTGACAGCTCAATTAAATGGTCCACAAATGTCTTATATTGTAGCTCTGAAAAATATGTAAGTATGTAAAGAGCACTTGCTATATTTTTTAATTTAAAACTGAAAAATTGAATAAAAATGTCAGTATCTAGTTTTTGATAGAGGACATTCTGGTATTGCTTATTTCTATAATAATATTACGTGGCTGAAAACTTAATATTCTGACCGTTTCCGCTGCTTAAAAAAATTAAAATCTGCAGTAATTAAAGAAAGATATTTATCTAATAACGATACCTGGGTTGCTTACAGATTTGGATTTATCAATTATGTTTGAATTTTTCATCGCTGCCTTCTTTTCTTGAATTACCTGTGCAAAATTAGTGCTCATTAGTTTTGTAGTTTTTGCAGTGCTATATAAGTTAATAGTATTTACAACTCTTCTTAATTTTATTATGTCGGTCTGTGTGGAGAATCTTGAGAGAGGCTATTTCCAGCAGTAGATGTCTCTAGGCTGACATTACGTTTATGATGTTATCTGCAGCTACCTTAACGATGATATAGTTTAAGGCGATCATTTTTAGTTATTGTAATGAAGCACATTATATAACAAACAAATAACTTCACATCCACATTACTATAGGACTCAAAAGTGCGTTGCCGTCTTTTAGGATGGGTGTGGGATAGGTGGATGAGCGGGATAAGAGAGAAGGTAAAGGGCAATGGTAAAAGATTAGTTGTTAATATCAGCATTCAATTCACTCATTAAAAAAATCAATAGTATCTTTAATTATCAGATATTAGCCTAGCTTAGCTACACAAGTGACACAGTCATCGACACGGGGATAGAAGAGATCCTAAAAGAAATTTGTGTTTAAGTAAAAATTTTTCGTCTTTTTACTATATTTTGAGAATAATAATATTGCAATCTGCAAACCTACCTTGGTAGACAATTTGTGGACGCTTCTTATGAGAACGTCTGTTTTTTGTGATTGTCCAGATAGATTATAACAAAAATCAGAATGCAGATAAAAATTTTGTATCCTTTGTGTGATCATGTGTAGTAATTTATCAACAGCAACTGTGTAGTTATGAACGAAATCCTTGTCTTTTATACTCATTCCAAATGTAGTCACTGAAAAACAGGAATAAATATTGTACAAACCCTAATATTGCCGATTATGATGCTTTACACTCTTTATATATATATCATGACTTAGATAACTTTTCTTGGCTAAAACATTATATGATATTGACAATAATTATTAATTGGGACGAGATGCTTAGGTACTCAAAATCACGCAAATGTATATGGATTTATGCTCACTCTACATAAGTATTGTATGAGAGCAGTACAGTACTCAAAAAGCTGCATTTTTATTTTTTTTTATGTTTTTTTTTGTACATATACTACTTAGACATTAAGATTAGATTAAGCTACATATAGATTATAAAATTATGTTTATTTAATGTATAATTATCTTTAACTAGTTTTAATTCTAAATACACAGATCCATGATTGTAGTGTAGTTTGGTTTTACAGCGTTTTATGCTGAAACTTATGTGGTAACGTTTACTTTAATATTATCTGAGATACATTTTGTTGCACACCATTGGCATAAGCAGTATATATCTGTTTGAAGAAGGCGTGAGTCATGCTCATTTTCTATCACGCAGACCAATTTTACGCACGCAGACGACGAAATTAAAATATTATTTAATTTATTTAGTTTCTTGTGTTTTTGTACCTTTTTATCATTTTATAATAGACAATTTTATTTTATAAGTTAAATTACAAGTCAGCGGTGACGGGACGCAACGCCGGCACCTAGGTGACGTCCTGTCACCAGCTAAACGTCAGGTGTATGTAAATAAATAATTTGATAATTTTTAAGATATAACTAAGTTAATTATACAATATTTATGTCAGCAAAAAGTGACGGCATTAGTGATGCGGATTTGAGTGCGAATCAATCTGCCACATCGTCGCAGAATAACCTAGTGCGCTGATCAGCATGTTCCCAGGCTCGTTTTTTCAAAGGTAAGCGGGGCTTGAAAGTACATCTTGGCAAAGTTCATAAAGACCAAAATGTGCTTCCTGGCCCCAGTACCATTTTACATCCTGTTTTTACTCAAATTCCTTTTTGGCAGTACTTAGGTACATTAAAAAATTCAATTCCGATTTTAAAGAGAGTTCCACGCGATGCGAGACCATTAGTAGCTCACAATTTATCTCAATGCATTGGTCTCGTTGTGCGTGAGAACTCCAAAACGGCTTGGGAACAGTTACTCACCTATCCCTATAGGATTCTACACGTTCAATGTAGCCAAGCAACATCAAAATCTTTGACAGCCCAAATTAAAGACCATTGTAATCATCCTGCTCACAATTTTGACCCTAAATTTAGTTGCCATAGATATAAGAAAACAATTTATCAATGTGTAGAATCCAAATTGAGGGAAGGTGACATTCAAGGGGCGTCTAGGTTATTGTTTAGTAGCGATGTGGTGGCGCCTTACTCTGCAGACACACTCGCAGGTCTGCAGAGTAAGCACCCAGCGCCAGCTAATGACCTCTCCTTTCCCGACATGCCGGACGAAGATATTGACTGTCTGAATATTTCAGCCAAGGACGTATTTGAAGCCGTCTGTTCCTTTCGAAGTGGATCCGCTGGCGGTCTCGACGGCTTAACCCCCCAGCATTTGAAAGATCTTCTGGGTGCAAGTGCTGGAGAGGCTAGAGATGCACTTCTGAAGGCACTGACGGCTTTAACTAACCTTATGCTCTCCGGCAATGTGGCCACAGATGTCACTGACTTATTGTACGGGGCCAACTTGTGTGCTCTGCGCAAAAAAGATGGTGGCATTCGGCCCACTGCCGTAGGGTATACCTACAGACGTATGGCAGCCAAACTATGCTGTAAATATTACAGTGACATCTTGGCGGACAAATTTCAGCCAATCCAGCTTGGCTTTGGTTCCAAGGGAGGCTGTGAGGCTGTCATACATGCGCTGTCTACGTACCTTGGCTGCGGTAAAGGTGAGGTCATTCTAAAGATTGATTTGAAGAATGCCTTCAACTCAGTGAACAGGGACACCTTGTTGACACAGGCTAAATTAGAAACTCCCAAAAGTTTTAAATTCCTTTGGCAATGCTATAAAAATCGATCAAAATTAATTTATAAAGACACGGTTTGGAATCTGCTGTTGGTTGTCAACAAGGTGACCCTCTCGGGCCAGTCATTTTTAGTTTAGCCATTCATCCAATAATAAAACAAATAAATTCTAAATTTAACGTCTGGTATTTGGACGACGGGACCCTGGGAGGGGACGTTAACATTGTCTTACAAGACTTAGAGCTAATAAAAACTAAATTTAAAGCAATTGGTTTGAAACTAAATTCAGACAAATGTGAAATTTTTATGAATGACAATTGGGATAACCTTTCGATCTTAACAAAATTTAATTCTTTGGCGCCAAATATTAAAATCATCAATAAATGTCCCTTCCACCTCCTTGGGTTCCCTATTTTCGACGAAGCTTTTGGATCTTTTATAGATGAAAAACTACAAAATTTCTGTGAAACTTCAGAACGGCTTTACAAAATTAATATTCAATCGGCTTTCACGATTATTCGGCATTGCTTTTTTGTTCCAAAATTTACATATTACTTGCGATCCTCTCCTTTTTGGAAACATTTATCCCTATTGGAAAACATTGATAATATTATTCGGCACACCTTGAGCAAAATTCTAAATCTCGACATGAACGACCGAGTGTGGCTTCAAACGACTTTACCGTTCGTTTGGGCGGCCTCGGCGTTCGTAAAATTACCGATGTAAGCCTACCAGCGTTTTTGGCCTCGGTCCACGGCACTGAGGAATTGACCAGGCAAATTCTAGAACCCACACTGGTTAATTCTGAGGTGCCGTGCAAGACTGATGCCATTAACGCTTGGAAAATGGCTTGCCCGAGCTCTGAATTACCCCAATATCTATCCTCTCAGAGGCAATGGGACGGGCCGCTCTGTAGCAAGATGAGAGAATATCTTTTAAGTTCTGCATCCAGTGTTGCAGAGCGCGCCCGTTTGTTGGCTGTGGGAGAGTGGGAATCGGGGCTATGGCTTCAAGCACTTCCATCGTCCAACATAGGAACTATGTTGGACGATACAACTTTCCGCATCGCTTCTTGCCTACGCTTGGGAGCTGTTTGCAATTTTCCGCATCGCTGTCACTGCGGTGAAGTCGTCGACAGTTTTGGCCACCATGGCCTATCGTGCAGCAAGAATGCTGGGCGTTTTTCCCGACATGCCCACATTAACGACATAATCCGTCGAGCTCTTGTCACCGCCGGAGTACCAGCTCATCTTGAACCGAATGGTTTGGTACGCGACGATGGGAAGAGACCAGACGGTATGTCCTTATTACCTTGGAAGATGGGCAGGCCTCTGGTATGGAACGCGACATGCGTCGATACCCTTGCGCCATCACATCTTCCAAGCACAGCTGGATCGGCTGGCGCTGCTGCTGCATCAGCGGAGACCCTCAAACGGCGCAAATACGGAAACCTATCTGGTAATTACGTTTTTGAGCCGTTTGGGGTCGAAACGCTGGGGCCATGGGGGCCTAGTGCACGCGCTCTGTATAAAGAAATCGCTAAAAGGCTGATCGACGCTTCCCATGACCAGAGGGCTGGTTTATATTTTGCAGAGAGAATAAGCATTGCCATACAACGTGGCAAGGCTGCCAGCCTTCTGGGTACGCTACCAGCCGACAGCGTTGCGGAGGAATTTTTTGACGCCGCGTAGTTTGGTTTTTTGTTTTGGTTTTCCTCGTCTATTTTGTTAGTTTTATTGGTTTAGTTTAGGATAGTTTAGTTGCATAAGTAGTTTTATTCTGTTGTATATCTATTTTTTGTTACTTTAATAAATATTTCTAGCAAGAAAAAAAAAATTAATGAATTCAAATTGATATGTCTGGCAGGTTACCTATTCATTAAAAAACGAAGAAAAGTGGTCCCATTATTGAACCTTATGGCAGTCCAGAGGCTGTAAATAGTTCTGACTTATCTCTGTCCAAAACGACTGAAGAAAGTCTGCTACTTAGGTAAGATTTACACCGACTGAGGGTCGTATAAATGATTTCCAGGGATTGTTGCTTACGGAAGAGTAGACTGTGATTGACCTTGTCAAAAGTCTTTGAAAAGTCACTATAAACATCATCAATTTGCAATCCCTGGTCAACAGCAGCAGCTTTTTCAATGATGTAGCTAACAAGATTTGCATATGTTGACTTATAAGTTATAAAACTAACTGTAAGACAAATATGTATTATAAAATATTGGATAGACTGTTGATCCAACCACCTTAGATAGAGTTAATAAAGTAGAAATAGGTCGATAATTAGAAATTATTTTACGATTGCCACTTTTAAAAATCACTCTGTCACGATCCTAGCCTGTATCCATATACTTGCAAAATTCCCAACTGAAGAGAGGCATTATAAATACATGAGGCATTCAAGTGAGATTTCCGAAAACCTATAAATTATTCTCTACTGTCTGTTTATTTTCTCCAAGGTAAGCTTGAATGTGTTTCTTAATGTTTACTTAAATTATGTAGTTATGATATATACAGTGCAGATGGATCGAAAGGACCCTTTGAAGAGTGAACATCCATCTCAGTCACTAGTTTCCTTGCCTGTTTATTGAAGAGCTCGAGATAGTTATGTACAGCAGATACGGAATGAGCAGGAATTATCAACTTTCGATGACGTTTGTATACTTCACCTAAAATGTGAAAGATCATTTCATACTTTTGGAACTAAATAAAATCTCCGAAAAGAACTGACATAATATTTAAATCACTCGATATGTGTCATACTGAATTAGGGGTAATTGAAATCAATAACATTTTTTATCGGCTTACTAATTATTAGCATAAAACACTGGCGTGGCGAAATTATCAGCATAATGGTCACTAAGCATAAATATTTTCTATAATGTTTATTGTCATTTATACCATAGGTATAATACATATTAAGCATAATGTTATACACGCATAATGTTCTTTGATATTATATTTTTTGGCATAAAAATAATAAGCCACAATAATAATTTTCACCGTAACGTGTCACCATACCATTTCATTCCTTGGGTGACGTAAGAGGCGACAAATTAAAGTACACGAAACAAACAGTATCTTCTATCTTACATAACTGGCGAAGTGTGGGTGTGTAATCCACCTCTGCCTTCCCCTTCGGGGATAAAAGGTGTGAAGTTATGTATGTTAAATAGTATCTTTGCGAAGATATAGAAAACTTTACGTAACCCTATACTGACCCAAAGTGGGAAAAAGAAATTAGAGTACGTATTTGTTTTAATAACGTTAACGGAAATGACACAGATACCAACCTGATCCTGTGACCATCCCTTGACCACCCCATTGTTTAAAAAAGTCATAAAAGTGATGTTTCTGCAAACATGCATTAGCCACCGTTAAAGCATCATCAGGATCCGTTATCACTGTAATAAAGAAAATAAAATGAGAACATGCATTTGCGAAGACACTAATTTGGAATTACCAAAATGATCATGTCGTTTTTTTTTAAAGAGCTCTTTTGCACTAGGGATTAATACTGTGTCGCGGGGGACTTTACAAACATACAATGAACACCCAGACTCGAAACAACAATTTATGGATCACACAAATTGAATATAATGTATTATTGCCATAATTGAAGGTTTTAGAACTATTTTCTATATCTTTTCTTAGTGCAATAAAATTGTAAACCTTTTTTTATCTGATATAATTATTAATTAATGTTGCATTTATGTATCATTTTTATTTTCACTCTAAAATTGATTTAGTACAATTCTACCGGCCGTACCGATATAATTCTACATGACATAATATGCAGCTAATTACATAAAAAGGTATTGAAACAGACTTGAAAATAAAATTATTACGTTTAGTCTGCGACATTCTTTGTATTTTGCTATATCTCCTTTGATATTCATTATAATGATATTATGTAAAGGACGATTTCTATCAACATTAATGAATAAAAAATAATAATCTATTGTATAAAATAGTTTCGAAAATAACTCATTATGTTGTTGTAACTTGTTATTAAAAATGCTTACTGTAGATTGTCCTTAGGAGATACACATATATGCCATCGCGGTCTTTTCTATAAACCTATATAAGATACACAATTCCACCATATATCATTTCGTTATATATATCTCCAAGGGCTTAGGAAGGAATTTCGTTGAAAGCTCTGAGAGGGCTAATTTTTTTTCGACACCTCCAAAAAATATCGTTCTATTTTAGCCAACGTACACAATAATTTGACAAAATACTTAAACCTTCCTCGAAAACCACTCTATCCATTGGTGAAATAAATGAAATGGTAGGTTTTGAGTTTATCGTTAACAGAAAGACAGACATACGCGGAGGACATTGTTTTATGATATGTAGTGATGGTCATTATTTTTTAAAGCCAACTCTGCTAGCAACACACATTTTACAATTAAAACTTACCATAGTAAAGTTCTCGTCCAAATATTCCGTAGATTACTCCTCCCAATTTATTACTATAGTGTGCCACTGACTCAATGAAGTCCTGCAGTCCTAGAAATACCACACAATTTATTATTTGAGAATTGTCACGTTTAGTAGAAAATAGATGTGATAGAGAAACACATTATAATTATATTTAATTGATTGCTTGGTATGAAAAAATAATAAAGAGCATAACAAAATCAATATTCAAATGTCGAGAGTAAGTCTGTCTTGAAATAATAAAAAGGCATTAAAACAAAACATGAAAATTATAGACAGAGCTCCATCTTTACTGTAATATAAACGTACTCATTGAAGATTAAAACTTTTATCTTTCGCTATTTAAAATTTTAAATCGGGACAGGCGTGAGTCTATGTATTTATTATATCTTTAACTTAATTTGTGAATGGGACAGGATGAAAGGGAAGAGCTAGGCGGACGTTATCTAACTAAATTGGAGACATCTTAAAAAAGGACAGGTTAGAAATATCCTAAACAGAAGAGCTCCATGAGAAATTTGATGCGAGTGAATGAAGCGTGTATGTCAGTATCGTTGCAAATGGCGTTCCGTAGTCCCTGCTTACTCCTCCGGGAAACAGGCATGAGTCTATGTATGTATGTTTGTATTTGATATTAATTAAAATTATTATTGTACAATAGGACATGTCATAGTGACAGTATTTTATTTTTTGACACTAATATTTTTATTAGTAACTAGAGGACGCCAGCAGCTACGCCTGCATTCTTTTTTAAATTTACCCGTTTTGACCGATCCCGTGGGAATTTCGGGAAATCCCTTCTTAGTGCACCTTTACGGTCCCCAAGGAACATACATGCCAAATTTCAGCTTCCTGCGCCCAATAGTTTCGGCTGTAGCATGTCTGTCAGTCAGTCAGTAACGCAAGGATTTTATATAATAAGATTTCTTTTTAACAAAAGATACTATGTATCTTTCTTATGTACATAGGCGACAACTTACTAAATTATTAGCATCTAATTTATATACTGACAGGAGTACTACTAGAGTACTTAGGAATTTGGTAGATAATAGTTATACCAATAGTAGTATTGACACATCTATTAGTTTAAACTATTAGATGAGACAACAGATAGGCATTCATGTGTTTTAAACTTAGTTCATCAAAACATACAAGGCCTATCTGGCAAAGAATTAGAAATAGTTTTATTTTTAAATAAACATAAGATTAATATCTTATGTATTACGGAACATTGGTTGCGAGGTGACCAATTAATATTTAACAATCAATATTACTCAGTTATAAGTGCATTCGTGAGAAAGAAGGCTTTTCGTGGTGGCTCTCTAATATATGTATGTAATAGTTTGAAATGTAAAGAACGTAAGGATATAGCTAAACTTTCTATCGAGCGCACTGCTGAGATTTCTTGTGTTGAGCTTGAACAACATATTATAGTGTGTGTGTAATCGACCACCACAAAGCGACTTTACTCAGTTTGAAAGCATTATAGAGGATGTCTTAAAACACATAATTTCTAGTAGGAAGTCTATAATCGTATGTGGCGATTTTAATGTCAATTTGTTAGAAAATCCCCAATTTGTACTAGGTTAGTTAGCTTATTTAGGTCATTTAATTTAAATGTTTTGTTCTCTGAACCAACCAGAGTAACTTCACATTCGTCTACATGCTTAGATAATGTTTTTTGCAATTGTCTTTATTTAAGTAAGGCTGTTTTAACTGACTTGACATCGGATCACTGCGGCAAAAGGTTGTAATTCCAACTAATACAACCCCTAAATTACAAGAAATTACATGTAGGCCAATGACCTCTGCTCGCCTCAAACACTTTAGTATTGATGTTGCTGCCAAGATCGCCAGTATTGACTTAACCGTTGATGATCCTGATGAATTATATAAATGCTTATTTAAAATTGTTAATGATGAGTACAATAATTTTTTTAAACTGAAGACGTTTGCAAGGAGCATTAAAGTAATTTTTTGTGATTGGGCAACAGTAGGTATATACAAAAGTAGAGCTAGGTTATATGATCTATATGGTATGAAGAAATACAATTTTAATCCTGAATTTATTCAATATGTTATAAATTATTCAAAGGTTCTTAAGAGGACATGTGCTTTAGCCAAATCCTTATATTTGAGCAATAAAATCAAAGAATCCAATGTCATACTGAAGGTATTCAAGACGCTCAATAATAAAAAAAACTGTTGACTTATGGGGCATTTCTGTTAAACTTGTGCCACAAATTATTTCTAGCTTAGCTCCATATTTAGCTGCAATATTCAACAGATGCGTAGATACAGGAGTATTTCCTGATCTAATGAAACACAGTAAAGTAATACCATCATTCAAAAAGGGATCAAAGAGCGACCCTAGTAATTTTCGGCCAATTTCTATCTTGCCTGCTATTAGTAAAATTTTTGAAAAGATTATTTTGCAGCAACTAGAGAGCCACTTTCACACAAATAATTTATTTCACAGAGAACAGTATGGCTTTACTAAGGGTCGCTCCACCGTTGATGCCGGTGTAACTTTGTTAAAGCATATTTTTAATGCTTGGGAAAACTCGAAGGATGCCATTGGTGTTTTTTGTGACCTATCAAAGGCCTTTGACCAAATCAAATCAAATCATTTATTTTTGCAGAGAGCACTGTTACAATGGTGTTGTCAATTAGATAAAAAGTTCCAAGTGTTTCAACCAGTTCGAGGCATGCAAAATTTTGATGGCAGTAGATCGCTAACATCGAAATATCATAATTAATACAAATATTGAAAATAGTAATTACAGTGTCACAATGAATAGCTACATAATAACATATGGAAGAAAAAAAAATCTTAAAAATTATTGCAATATTGATTAAAATGTCATATTAAAATATCAGTAAATTCATATTATGTCAATTAGAGTCGATAAATTAAAAATGGCAAAAAATTAAAATTGACTGTGTGGAACATAATACACTTTTACTTAAATTGAAACTTTATGGTATTAGAGATACCGCACTCAATCTTGTTGCCAGCTACCTTAGTGATAGAATTCAGTATGTAGATGTTAATGGGAGTAGGTCTCTAGATTTGCTAGTAGGAATGGGCGTTCCTCAGGGCTCTATTCTCGGTCCATTTCTTTTTTTAATATATATTAATGATTTGCCGTTCTTTGTACAAAATTTATGTGATATTGTTTTGTTTGCCGACGATACGTCACTAATTTTTAAAGTTGATCGTAATTTAAGTAACTTTGATACCGTCAATAACACTCTTGCACAAGTATTAGATTGGTTTTCGACAAATAATTTGGTACTCAACTCAAGCAAAACCAAATGTGTTAAATTCTCTTTGCCTAATGTCAAAAGTGTTCCTACTAATATAATCTTAATATATAAAATCCTTGCGTTACTGACTGACTGACAGACACGCTACAGCCGAAACTATTGGGCGCAGGTAGCTTAAATTTAGCATGTATGTTCCTTGGGGACCGTAGGGGTGCACTAAGAAGGGATTTCCCGAAATTCCCACGGGATCGGCCAAAACGGGTAAATTAAAAAAAAATGCAGGCGTAGCTGCTGGCGTCCTCTAGTTTTAAATAAGGAAACATTTCAACTAGTCGAATCAACCGTATTCTTAGGTGTAACTTTAAATTGTAAGCTTCAGTAGGGCGCCCAAATATCCTGTCTCGCAGTAAAACTTAGTTCTGCAGCGTTTGCAGTTAGAAAAGTTAGGGAATTCACAGACATAGATACTGCTAGACTAGTTTACTTTAGTTATTTTCACAGCGTAATGTCTTACGGAATAATGTTATGGGGTACAGCTGCTGATATACAGACTATTTGTATCATTCAAAAGAGGGCCATACGTGCAATTTATAAGTTAGGTGCTAGAGATTCTTTACGTGATAAATTTAAAGAAGTAGATGTATTGACAGTTGCATCGCAATATATATATGCAAACTTAATGTACATTAAGAAAAACTTAATTCTATACCGCAAAAATAGTGATTTGCACAAAGTGAACACAAGGAATAAGCATAAACTGGTGATTACTAACTACCGTCTACATAAAGTTCAGAACTCATTTGCGGGGATTGGTATACGATTTTTCAACAAATTGCCTCTTGAAGTAATGAATTTACCCATGCACAAATACAAACGGACAATTAGGAACTTTCTTTTACAAAGGGGTTATTCCACTATTAAGGAATTTTTAAATGATAAGACACCGTGGGGATAGGCTTAGGCTTGTTTAACTCACGATTATTTTATTTACATGTTAAGTGGAGGTGCCTCGTGAACACATGATTTTTGCAGGATTTGGATATTTTTATGCTTTGTTGAATGTAGTTTAACATTATTTATCCCTGATCATATCATTGTTCACTTGTCACCTTCACAAATTTTTTTCTACATTTGCATTCCTTCACGCGTTCCACTAACTTATGTTTATAATAACGATCTGGAAAATGGAGGTAATTGGCGGTCATGGTCAGTATACCAATAGATTGTTTCTTACTGCTGGTTCGTATACCGTTGTCGTCATGCTCACTAAAATGTCATTTCTTGTGGTGGCGTCGTGTGTCGGGTCATCCCTGTCCCTCTAATATGGCGAGAGGGATGATGGCTGGCACATGCGTCATACTCGTGAACGGGTGCTACTTGCGATGACTGGTCGATGACGGTCTTGCGGGCTGGTATTAGATTTTAATATTTAACTGCATCATTTCCATCATGGTTCTGATCACTTTCGCGGATTGCCTGCATTATTAGGTATATATAATGTAAGTGAATGCTCCTGTTTCACCATGTCTATTCTGAGGAGGCTAATCAAAACTATTATGCTTGAGTATTATTATGTACAGTAAATATATACAAGTGATATAGAAGGTGTAACAGTTGCAGCACCTTACAAAATGTAAATTGTGTATTATGCAAAACCTGGCGATGAAAAAGAGTGACCGTGAGTTTTATTGCCCGTTCTTTCTCATGGTTCTACCTATTGCTTTGCGAACGTGGCAGTAAATGTAAATGTAGAAGCATACAGTAATAATGTTTTAAATTTGAGTATAAGTAATTATTTTATAAATTTATTATTTTGACGTTCATAAGCGTCACATTGTGACCCAAATGAATAAAGGATTTTGAATCTGAATTTGAATTATACTACACCAGAAGTGACCGGCAAACCATTAAGCATAATGTTACTTTCAGGTTGCCAAAGACAACACTCACACGAAATGTGATGAGTAGATTGTTCGCGATTATTGTCAGACGTTGAACATTGGCACAATGGTAAATCAACTTAATTAAATGAAAACAACTTGCTCACCTGAGAGAAATTTAGTAACTATAGTAACTATAGGAATTATGAAAATGAAAATGAATTTTATTTGCGTAAAATGTCGGTACATATAGATGGAATACAATTCAAATTTGAGTCCTTAGACATTTTGTCATTTAAGACATGCATCATCATCATCATCATCAGTCTGCCGTAGTCCACTGCTGGATATAGGCCTCTCCAATGGCACGCCACTGAGCCCGATTTTCTGCTCTTCGTGTCCGGCCGCTGCCAGCCACTTTGCGTATATCGTCACTCCACCTAGCCAGAGGGCGTCCTACACTACGTTTGCCAAGGCGCGGTCTCCACTCTAGAACACGGCTCCTCCATCGGTTATCGGTTCTGCAACAGATGTGACCAGCCCACTGCCACTTCAACGTGCTAATTCTCTGAGCTATGTCGATTACCTTGGTTCTCTGTCGGATCACTTCATTACGAATTCGATCCTTCAGAGAAACTCCGAGCATAGCCCTCTCCATAGCTCGCTGAGCGACCTTAAATTGGTGGACTAGTTGCACCGTCAGTGTCCACGTCTCGGCACCGTAAGTCATAACGGGTAGGACGCACTCGTTGAAGACTTTTGTCTTAAGGCAAGTTTCCTATATGCCGCCCAGCCAAGCTGTATTCTTCTGCAAGCCTCCCTCTCGAAGTTGTTTCTACCCAACTGCAAGATTTGCCCAAGGTAGACGTACTCCTGAACAACTTCGAGAGGGACCCCGTTTAGGATAATCGGTTCCGGAGAGACATGTTCATTGAACATTATTTTGGTTTTATCCAAGTTCATCCGGAGACCGATGCGAGCAGAAGAATCAGCTAGGCTGCTCAGCATATACTGCAAGTCTTGCACGGTTTCAGCCACGATAACGATATCGTCTGCAAATCTTAAGTGTGAGAGGTACTCGCCGTTTATGTTAATACCGCGTCCTTTCCAGTGCAGCGTCTTGAACATATCCTCCATTGCATTCGTGAACAATTTGGGGGAGATAACATCCCCTTGTCTCACACCTCGATGCAGGTGGATAGGTTCAGACTGCTGGTTCTGTACATGAACGGTCATAGTCGCGGCGTCATACAGACCTCTCAGCACTTGGACGTACCGCCAATCGATTTGGCACCGTTGCAAAGACTCCAGAACAGACCAGGTTTCGATGGAATCAAAGGCCTTCTCATAGTCCACAAACGCTAAGCACAGGGGCTGATTATACTCCTCTGTCTTCTGTATAATCTGCCGCACTGTGTGGATGTGGTCTATGGTGCCATACTCTCCTCGAAAACCAGCCTGTTCGGGCGGCTGAAACTCGTCGAGTCTACGCGCGAGACGGTTCGTGATGACCCTGGAAAACAGCTTATAGACGTGGCTTAAGAGCGAGATCAGTCGATAGTTCTTCAACAGAGTTTTGTCTCTCTTTTTGAAGAACAAAACGACTATGCTCTTGCTCCACGCCCTTGGAGTTCTCCCCGAGAACAGGACAGAATTAAATATGCGTTGGAGCTGCACCAATATAGGTTTTCCACCTGCCTTTAGCAGCTCCGTCGTAATTCCATCTTCCCCGGGGGCTTTTCCATTTTTAAGCTGCCTCAGGGCCACCACGATTTCGTCTTGGCTGACGTCTGGCAACTCTTCCGTGAAGTGGCGGGTAAAAGTGGCTCTTGGATCCTGGGAGTCAGGTTGGGGACGGGGCGCTTTCGAGGTGTAGAGGTTGCCGTAGAAGCTCTGAACCTCCGCAAGAATCTCCGGTCTAGAAGTGGTGACTTTCCCGTCTGACGTGGTCAGCTTCGTCAGATGACTTCGACCTAAATGCGGAGTAAAAACTTTCGACCCCCGATTTCGCTCGATCGCATCTTGTATAGAGCGTGTATTGGAGCTACGGAGGTCGCGTCTTACCAGCTTGAAGATCTTTTTATTTAGATCTGAAGAAGTGCCTACCGAGTTTTCTCGTCGCATCTCTATGAGCTGCAGAGATTCTCGCGAAAGTTGAGATCTCCTGCCGGTGTGCTGTTTAAGACGTTAAAGAGTTTCATCCCCTCATCCCGAAGGATTTCCACCACTTTATCAAGTTCCTGGTCCATATCTGCGTCTATTGCGGTTTCCAAGGCAGCGAACCGGTTTTCCAGTTTTAGCTGGAATGTTTCAGAGCCAACCACGGATTGGAGGAAATTTGGCCGGAGCGTAGACTTCATAAGGCAAACGCATTCAAGCTTATAATCGATATTCAGAGTGCCACGTTCAAGTCGGTGATCACTTCCGGTGTTGAACCTAGTGATTACGGAGACATCCCTAAATATTAGCCTTGATCGTTTCCTCATGACTGAGGGACGTGATTATGGTGTCTCGCCACCATCGTTCTCCAGGCCACCCGATCCTGAGCCAACTGGACGGCTGACTGCAGGGTGGTTCCGGTGGCTTCCTGAGTCGTGTCCATCCATTTCGTCGGCGAGCGTCCTCTGCTTTTTTTCCCTTCCACCGCGCCAGTAATTAGGAGTCTTTCGAGACTATCTGGGTCTCTCCTGACGGCGTGTCCGAAAAACTTACGGACTGTCACTCGGCATATGGTAGAGAGGCGCTTATCTATATGCAATTCCTTGAGAATTGATTCATTTGTCCGGCTTTATGTCCAAGATATACGGAGCATCTTGTGCCAGCACCACATTTCGAATGCGTCAATCCTTGAACGCACACGGGCTTTTAATATCCAGGTTTCAGTCGCATATAAAAATATCGAGAAGATAAGGGTCCGCATGAGTCTAATTTTTGTTTTGCGGTTGATGCCTCTATTCCGCTATATCTTCTCGAGTCGTTTGACCGCAGATTTTGCCATTTGAGACCTTCTCACCACTTCCTGCTCGCAGTCACCATCATCACTGATTTGCGATCCTAAATACACAAATTTGTGAAAGCTCGTTGCAGCTCGTTGGTTCTCTGCATAGTGCCTGCTCTGTCTACAAACATCAGCTTGGTTTTTCCCCTATTTATGAAAAGACCGTATTCTTGGCTAGTGACACTTATTCTGCTAAGAAGTTCTGCCTGTTCAGTTTCCGAGGCTCTTATTATGGTAGTATCATCGGCAAAGCGTAGGTTGTTGACTGAGTAACCTCCTACGATGATGCCTCCTTGCCAATTGTCCAAGACCCTTCTCATTATATTTTCACCGATGAGGTTGAACAATTGCGGTGACAGAATGCATCATTGCCGCACTCCTCGCTCTGGGTAGAAAGGGTGTGATACAGTATTTTCTAGCCACACTCTTGACTTGCTGGACAGATACAGGTTTTGGACAAGAAACGATAAATGGTCCGGTACACCCATCTCGCTCATGACACTGAACAAAATACTCCAGTTGATGCAGTCAAAGGCTTTGGCGTAGTCGATGAAACATAGGACTGCGCAAATGTTGTGCTCTCTACATTTCTCGATCAGTTGTCTAACATTAAGGATCTGTTCTCTCATGCCTTTGCCTCTTACAAACCCCGACTGTTCCTTAGCTATTTGCCTACTGATGTAAAATTCCAGCCTTTTATTTAATACACGCAATACGATTTTGCTGGCGTGAGAGATGAGCAAAATGGTAACAATTGAGTGAATGACAAATTGCAAAATACATATAAGTTCCGAATTATAGTATGTTTAACTTGGTATCATCATCATAGTCATCAGCCTGCATGAGTCCACTGCTGGATATAGGCCTCTCGAATGGCACGCAACTTCGTATCGCAGTGATTTAAACGTAAAGATAAGGTTTCTAACACAAGCCGAGAAGATGTTAATGTTTCTAAAACTATCCCAAGATACTTAATCTCATTAACAAAAGGCACCAATTGAGATTTTATTGATTTGAGAGCCACTTTAGGGTGGACTTGAAGGTATTCTGAGCAATGGATTGAAGTTCTGATCACATCACATCTGCAATTGTAAGGGCAGTTTCATCTGCATAAGAGACAATATAACAGATATTAACGTAGGTCCTTCATAATTATGAGATCGAGAAATATTGTAGGACCGAAGATACTCCCTTGTACGTGGTACGGCGAACCACCGTAATATATTGGTTGTTCATTACTATAGTGGTTTTCAATAGTAACGACTTGTGTATTGTTTACTGATGCTAATCGCTAATGTACTTTGTTGATTGGTAGATATTCGCTAACACTATGCCAAGCTGACTGAACTACGAAAGCGACATACGCAAAAAAAAAATCATATAGAGCTTAGCTCGTTACATTATGATCATTTTTATATAGAGTCACCCCTGTATTCTCGTAGGGTAGGCAGAGGTGTAATACATATTACACCTACATTTCGCCAGGAGTTTTTAGGTCCCACGTAATGTGGGGGGCGAGCCTATTGCCGTTACCGGGCATATCACCAGACTCCGTGCCGCTACTGAGAATTCGGAAAAACTCAGTAACACTTTTGAATGCCCGACTTGAGAATCGAACCCGGGATCTCCAATCAACAGACCAATATCCACTAGATCACGGAGGCAAGTAGAATGATAAAAAATGAGAAGAATATTCTAGTAAGTTTCTTTTAGCTTCGTGGTTTTGTGGGCATGAGAACTTGAAGTGTTAACAAAGAGCATTATCCTTTTTAAACATCTTTGTAAGTTTGTTTAAATCGTTACTACTACTTTTTTATGCAAGTAATATAATATTTTGTGAATTTGTTTAATACAATAAAGGGTCTTTATTTCTTTATATTATACGATTTTATAGACAGCTCATTTTAATACTCAATACTCAATTTTTTATTACACTCCATAATTTTATTACACTCCATAAGTTACATAACGTGTTACAATATCACAATATAGGTTACATTGTGAACACTGTAGGGCACGGCAACATATCATTTTTTATTTTTTTTTATTAAAAAAAACCTGTCAAATTGACTTGACACTGCCTGATGGTAAGCTGACAGTGAAGTCCTATTGCGAAGGCCACCATCCCCAATTGCTGGTTAAGCAATGTGACATGACGGCCTTCACTTTGACGGCCTTCACTTTGACGGCCTTGAGAGATGCTTTTTCACGCCCCGCTTAAAGGACCCAGGCTCAAAGTAGGAAGGAAACACGTGAGCTGGCAGTGAGTTCCACATCTTTATGGTACGGCAAAGATAAGATGTACCGAACCTTTTCGTACGTGACGGTATCTGCTCTACCGTGTAAGCGTGGCACTTTAACCCGGCACGTGTTGTTCGGGATAGGAAAGGAGAGGGTGGGATGAGTTGAAAGAGTTCTTCTGAACACTCACCGTGATACAATCGGTAAAAGACAGCCATTGAGGCTACGTCCCGGCGTAATTGCAGAGATTCAAGGGTCTTAGTAGCCTCAAGGTCACCTATGATACGGACAGCACGCCGCTGCAACCTATCAAGGGCATCTAGCAGGTACTGAGCGGAGCCGTTCCAGAGATGAGAGCAGTATTCCACGCAGGAGCGAACCTGAGTCTTGTATAATAGACACAGCTGCTCCGGCGTGAAAAACCTCCTAACTCTGTTTAGGACTCCGAGTTTTCGAGATGCCGATTTAATGACACCCTCAATGTAGTTTCTCTGGTTGATATTGCGGCGTATGTTCATACCAAGTATATTAAGACTGTCCTGTATCGGTAGTGGAGTGTCCAGAAGAGAATGGAGGGAAGGAATGGAGATAACGTTGCTGAAAATGCGCACACCTGTGTCTTCTTGGCGTTGAACTTGACCATGTTTTCAGCACCCCAATTCGTGATACTGTTCAAAACCTGGTCAAGCTCAGCGACAAGTTTTCGCCATTTTCCTCAATGTCGGCCTGCTTAGCCGCAGGATGGCCGAGATACCGCCCATGCACGTTACTGTCATCTGCATAGCAATGTAAGCTCCCAAAAGTGAGCATATCATTGATATGCAGAAGAAAAAGTGTGGTCGATTAGACGGATCCCTGGGGCACACCAGCATTTACCTGCATAAACTTTGAATTTAGACCTTCGCAAATAACTCGAACACGTCGTTCATGCAGGAAGCTAGCAACCCAGTTGCACAATCGAGGTGGCAAGCCGTAAGCCGGAAGCTTGGAAAGAAGCGCACGATGCCAGACTCTATCGAAGGCTTTGGAGATGTCGAGGCTGATAGCCAACGGCTCCCCGTGCCTATCCATAGCCTCACCCTAAAGGTGAGTGACATACGCTAGAAGATCGCCTGTTGATCGTTTCGGTCTGAAGCCATATTTTCGATCATTGATAAGAGAGCGATCTTCTAGGTAGCGAACGAGTTGGGTGTTGATAACCCGTTCAAATACCTTGCAGAGAATAGGGGTGATGGCTATGGGTCGATAGTTAGCTGGATCAGAACAATCCCCCTTTTTGGGAATCGGTTGTACGTTTGCCTCCTTCCAAGCTTGCGGCACGACGCCAGGGGAATAAGACAGGCGATACAGGCGTGTGAGTGTTGGAGACAACTCGGCTGCACATTTCTTAAGAACAACCGCTGGGATACCGTCGGGACCACTGGCTTTCCGGACATCGAGAGACCGCAGTATCGCGCGAACATCGCATTGCCTGATGCGAACATCAGGCATGGAGTGGCCGCAGTGGTTTATAGATGGCGGCTGCGAACCACGGTCATCAATTCGGGAGTTGACAAGAAATTGACAAGCAAGTCAGCTTTCTCTTGCGGCCCATGAGCCAGTGATCCATCAGAGCATCGCAACGGTGGCAGCGAAGACTGACAGAAATTGGATTGCACGGCTTTGGCCAGTCGCCAATATCCATGGCCCGTAGGGTGCGACAGAAGTTCTTGGCCAAACCGTGCAACGCGCTGTGCATCCGCTCTGGTGTATGCCCTCTTGCAGACCTTAGTGGCACTGTTATAGGTCGTTTTGATGAGATGGACATTCGAATCGCGACGAGACCGAGCCCTGATCCAAGCACGGTACGCCAACTGTTTTTGTTTAACAGCATCGGCGCACTCGCGATCGAACCAGGGCCGAAGTCTGCTGTTGCTGGTGACGAAAGCGGATGGAATATAATATTCCATACCTAACAGAATTTCCCCAGCAACAGCAGACGCACTCTCCGAAGGATCCCTCCCACCAAAGCAACGCTGAGACCACGGAATGGACGCGTAATAACTGCGCAGGCCATCCCAATCTGCTGACGAGTAGTGTCATAAGCGTCGCTTTACGTCCACATGTTGTGAAGGCACAGCGGTTGGCACTAAAATGCAGACCAAACAGTGGTCGGAGGAGCCCATAGGGGCTTGAACCGACACACTGTACTTGTCTGGATGACTCGTCAGCAGAAGGTCCAGCAAAGAGGGCGCTTGACCCTGTATATCTGGTATCCTGGTGGGCTGGAGTACCAGCTGGGTCAAGTCATGCGTGAGAGCGAATGCTTGAGCAGCCCTTCCCGCGTGGTCTGTTTCGGGAGAGCCCAACCAGGTCTCATGGTGGGCATTAAAATCTCCCAAAAAGACCAACTCAGCGGGCGGAAACTGTTCCTGCGCTTCATCTGCCGCCTGACTCAGGTAGTCAAAAAGTCGAGTTGCCTCGGCATCTCCAGTATGGGAACGGTATAGACACACGTAAATCTGGGCTAATGAACCCAGATTTACGTGTATCCACAGGACGGAAAAGGAGGGGTCCTCTAGGCCGCGTAGACGACGACAGCAAATATCCGCCCTGACGAACAAGCATACTCCGGCTTTTGCGTAGAAGTTCTCTTCAAGGGCATAGCCGGGATATTGCAGATAAGTCGTGTCGGCAGGGCGGCTTATTTGAGTCTCCGTCAGAAAAAGCATGGCCGGCCTTGCCGTCTCGAGATGGTGGTGGACGGCGTTGAGGTTTGAATGGAGTCCGCGGATGTTGGCGAACTCCACCTCAACTAGCGTGTGGGTGGAAAAGGTTAACGCAACTGTGTGACCATTACCATTGCTTGCTGCCATAGTGGGTGCAAGAAGAAAGGAGGGGCGTGAAAAGAGGTGGCAGTCACCGCAGCAGCGCGTGACAAAGCGTGGAGTATTGTTTCTTCATTGGACTGTGCGGAATAGCAGTGGCCGATCCGCCGGACGGAAGGGCCCCCGTACCCTCCCGGAAGTGGTCGCTGGGTCCCACCATCCGGTCACCAACCGGCACGACGAGCCACTCCGAGATTATGCGCGGCCTGGTAGGGCAGCCTCCCGTGATGGTTAGTCCCAGTTGGGCCCCTATACTATGCCGCGGGCGGCCAGCGGCACCACCGTTTCTACGGGTCTCCCTGGCCGGCGGGTCGACCCCCACACAATGACTCCACTAATACTTCACTGGTCCAACGCATGCTGCCGTAATCGCCCCCTCACCTAAACCTTCACACTTTCTCTGCCATCCCCAAAGGAAAGGAAGAGAGAATGGGAAGGAGGGACTGGGCCTCCGGCGCTCTCACTCACCAAACGAAACGCAACAGAAAAGTACTGCTACTTTACGTTGATCTTCTGTGAGAGGGTAGTACCGCCCCGGTCGAGACGACCCATTCTTGCTGAAATCAGCATGGCCCTACTACCAATAAAAATTATATCATATTGTAGAACAGAGGAGGATGCAACTTTTCTACTTTATTATAAAAAAATATATATTTAAGGAACAATGGCATACATTGAAAAACCTGATAATGAATTATTGCGTCTAAAGATAAAATCATGAGTAATTATTTTAATCATGTTAATCATTATTTACAATCCACATGTTCTGTCACGCGATTGTTAATTAATAGTCATAGTAGAAATAGGCCTCTTGCAAGGTGGAACGACGCGCGAGGATCTCAGTAGAATCGCAGGAACGGATGCATGCAGGCGACTTAAGATCGATCTACGTGGAGAGCCTTGGAGAGGCTCTTTATTGAAGAGTCTTTTGGCTGTCATGATGATGATGTTGATGAGTAATTCTTTGAACCCTGACATCCTGGACGTCCGAAATCACTAAAGTGCCCATGGTGTTTCACGACCACTTTACATTTACGAGACTCGGCTACTTTTGTTGGTAATAGGGCCTTGCTGATTTCTGCTTGAAAGGGCCGCCTTGACCAGTATCAACATAAAACAACAATATCTATGTCGTAGTTATTTCGCATAAATTGGCCATATCATTTTCATGAAATTGTTGCGTTTCATGAAAATTATATAGTTTTATTTTACTGTAACGGTACAAAATACACATGCGATTACCGTTTTCCGTTATGAATAATATCTCCGTTCAAAGGTTGCCTCATAGAAATCACTTTACGTCTATGTACAATAAAGATTAAATAAATAATACAATAATATCATCATATTTATAAAAAAACCGGCCAAGTGCGTGTCGGGCCACGCGCAATGTAGGGTTCCTTAGTTGCCCATAATGGCCATTATTGATAATAACTTCTGTTTCACATGGGACTAAAAACGGGCATCTTTAAGATTAAGCCAGCGCTCCCAATGTAAACTCACAGAAATAGGTATTTATAAGTTAACCGACGATTACTCGTAAACTAGTGATGTCTACTTAGCCGTGATAGTTTTCCTTTTAAATTCGTTATATGTACATTTGTGATTTTTTTCACCTCTTCCAAATCAATAGTTTAGCCAGGAGAGGGGGGGGGGGGACACTTGAGTCTAACAATTTTTTTCACTTCAAAGCTGATATTTGACAAACCAATCACTTGATCGAAAAATGATTTGAGCAAACTAATAATATTTTTTTAAAACCTATCCAATGATACCCCACACAATGGGGTACTCAACAAAAAAATAAATCATCCCCACTATATATGTAGGGGAGATACCCTTAAGAAAAATATTTTCCTAAATTTTATTCTACAGTTTTGTTGAAATATTGTATGTCTATATTCATGTCAAATATCAGCTTTCTAGCACCAGGCGTCTTTGAGCTAGGCTGCGGACGGACAGACGGACGGACATGACGAAACTATAAGGGTTCCTTGTGGACTACGGAACCCTAAAAAAGATATCAAATATATTTTTTTTGAAGATGTACGTAGGTATGTAGTTTTATAACTTACAATAATCTTAATCTAATAATAATATCTAAGTATGAAAAAATCTTAAATATAAAAGTTTAAATTACATATTTACAAGGCTTAGGCGTTGGAACCGCGGGTACTGCGTTGGCATAATATCCGCGAACCCCTGTCCAGAAAGGATCGGTTGGTACTCTAGTTACCTACCTGCTCGTGTGGGGGAGGGGGAGGAGGCTGAGTAACCGTGGCTTGGACACCCGCGGTGAAGCTAAACGAGATGCCGGGAGTGGACGCTCCACGTGGGCTTGGACGGGCCTGCGCAGGATGCGTCCAAAGGCACGGGTGCGGGGGACAGTTCTGTCTGTCCCTCGCAGTCGGGCGCGGTCGCGGGAGGAGAGGCGTGTCGGTGTTGCGTTGCCGCGCGCCCTGTCTCCCGCGACCAAATGAGGGCGTACCATTGTTGCGTCGCGGTGGGTCCGCAGAGGAAGAGGAGATGCGATGTGGCAGCGGGGTGTTTTGGCGGCGGAGCCCAACACCTTCATCTGCCGCAAAGGGAGTTTTGTTCGGGCCCGCCTGACCCTCTAGTGGACTTATACCTGTCGGGGGGTAGCGACGAATGCTTCGGCGGTGCCAGACCCTATAACACACGGGTACATCAGGAACACGGGTTGGTTTTACCATAGCTGGGCATTAACTCGTTAATCCGTTAATCGTTAATTAACGAAGTTAACATTTTCACTAACGGATTAACTTTTAAGTTAACTTAAAAAAGTGTTAACGGACTTGTTAACTTCCGTTAAAATTTTCCAAGTCCGTTAATCCGCTACCTACTATTTACCGCACCGTGCCGCGCCGCCGTGCAAAACGTGTTCTGACAAGTTTGTTCGGGTCGGTCGACAAATGTGGCACGGCGCGTGCCGCAAGTGAAATGAGACTATATGCCTTGCTGGTGCGTGTAACTGAGAAAAGAATACTGCGAAGAAATTTGATTCATGAGTTTCATGACACATGTGTGTAATTCGTTCGTTTAGCGTTCGGCGTGTAGAGTAGGTAACGAGTGTTTTGTTTGCTAGGTATACAAATACTGCGTACTTTTTAGATTTTATATTCCGTTATAGTTTACGTCTGTGTAGTGTGTATATTAAACAGAGTAAGTATTGTGCAAATAAAAACCCCAACACTTGAGTGATTATGTTAATTTTGTATTCAGATCGAGAGACATGAAATCAAAAGACTCGTTCGACGATGCGGCATTTCTCGGGGAACAGATATTCATAAATCTGTTTATTAAATATAACACTGTTATACCCTCAAGGTCTGCAGTTGTACGTCTTTTTTCTACGGGCAAAAATATTTTAAGCCGCCGTGTGGTTGACGGCATAGAATACAAGTGTCACCACCCCCTATCTTGCCGTGGATGTCGTAAGAGGCGACTAAGGGATAAGACGATGCAAATACCATCTTTGCGTAGAGACGGAAAACTCGACATCAAACCCTATGCGACTGCCTCGGTGGTCTTGCGCCATAAATGTGCACGTGGGATCAGGAGGTCCCGAGTTCGATTCCTGGGTCGGGCAGTGTTATTGGGTTTTTCTGTCACGAAATTCTCAGTAGCAGCATGGAGTCTGGAAATGTGCCCGGTGCGGCAATAGGCTCGCCCTTTATCACGTGGGACTAAAGTATATCTGGCGAAAAGTGGGTGTAGAAATACACCTCTGCCTACCTCTTCGGGGTTATAGGCGTGAGACTGTGTGCAAAGATATTTTAACGCCAAAACGAGCTTCGCTTTCAGACAAGAACTTCAACATACATATTATTGTTCATGAAGGCAATACCCACACTATACCGGTTGACTAAATCACACACTCTATATATACACGTCGATTTTTTTTGTTCCTAACCTGTTAATTCCCAAAACCTAAAGTAACAGTTCTTATAAAATTCTCATGAAAATAGTATTTTTACCATGTGTTAAAGTGATTAACGATAAACGTTAACTTGCGTTAACTCGTCTCAAATGTAGCACTTTAACGTTTAACGAAGTTAACTTTTTTAGTAACGGATTAGCGATTAACGAAGTTAATTATTTGATTAACGATGCCCAGCTATGGTTTTTAGTCAGTAACAATCTGACGGTCGCCTTCGCCATTCCCCCAGGGCGGAGGGACGCCATGAGGATTTTCCAACCCCACACAAAAAGGGGTCCACCGAATATACACATAAAATTTCATACAAATTGGCCAAGCCCTTTCGGATGAGTATTGTGACTAACGTTGCGACAAGATCTTTTTTTGACACCAGTATACGCCTGGCGCTGATAAGTGATAACTGATCTAGTGATTTGGTTAAATTACTAATATGGATATTCAAATAAGGGTTCATGATAAAAAGGTGAAAATACATACAATACATACCTCGTTGGTCTCGCGGAATAAATGTGCGCGTGGTATTGGGAGGTCTCGGGTTCGATTCCCGGGTCGGGCAAAGTGTTATTGGCTTTTTCCGTTAGGAAATTCTCAGTAACAGCACGGAGTCTGGTAATGTGCCCGGTACGGCAATAGGCTCGCCCCATCTTAGTGACGTTGTAGCCCCTGGAGACTGATACTCGTGCGGGGAGCCCAGGGGACCCGTGCGCAACTGACCAAACAAACGTTGTTTCTCCAAGAGGCGGCTAGATTCGCACCAAAACCATAACGAAATGAAATGAAATGAATGAAATGAAATGAAAAACATTTATTTTTATATCAGACGAGGGACATCATATAAACAGTGAGAGAAAAAACAAAAAAAAAAATCTATAACTAGGCAAAAATCGTACACGCCCGTCGTCTGTACAAAAATAGGAAGCCAGTTCAGCATATTGCCGGACATTATCTGCCCGACGCTGGTTTTCAACTGGCTCCTTAGTAGATGCGGACGTCAAAACCAGATTATTTTACTTACTATAATTATTATATAATATTGGTTGACATGTTACATTTTTACACAAACAACAAAAATCGAAAATCCAAAGACAATTTTTTTTTATCATAACTACATTTATAAATGCACGTTACGGCTAAGTTCTGACATTGACATATATAATTAATAATTTATATGCTACAGAATTCAGAAATGACAGATACACGAATTACACGATCACGTTACGTAATCGAACTAATCGATAACAAAAACAAACTTCAGAAATACGATCAAGTTACATAATCTAATTTGATAAAAGATGTCATTTCGGGTCCGGCTCATAACGTGTGCCGCTCTAAATAAATTGCATCGTGAATTGTGACCACTGAGTACCATACGGGCATTTTGACAAGCAATAACAATGTTGAAATGAGATGAGACAATGCCTTAGAGCGAGATGTACATAGACGCCAACAGCGCGGTGGTTTTATATTATACTACCTTCCGCGCGCCAAACAAACAAAGGTTATGTAATAATTGTTGATAATTGTAATCTGTAGCGAACAATTCAAGCCACAATTATGTCATTATCATGACACAATATTAACATCACCGTTACCGGAAAACATCGATTACATCGATCGCTGCCATTACCGGGAAGAATGGAGTGCACAAAATAAATAAATAAAAATTGAAATGTGTGTATATAAACATGGGCACACACAGAGTAGTGTTTCTTCTGATAATAACATGGGTAAGTAAGTACTTAATTCTTTATAACATTCTAATAATTTTATTGTTAGTTTGCTGATCACGTGAAATAGAAGTAGTATAAGTACCAAGTGACTGCCAGGCAGTGATTTAGAGTATTTCATACTTTTGTTTACAGATTAATACAAGACTTATATATCAGCTGCAACAACAATTTGCAATATTACCAAAAAGCAACATCACCCAACCAGAATGCTGCATGTGTGCTTTTGGACTATTATCAATGTACCTATCCAAAGCACAGCGAATCACTTATACATTATAATGGAAAAATTACACAGGTCCAGTAAGTATATCAATGATTATACATCATATTACGACAAGCAGGTACATAAAACATACACCAAGTGACAGAGTGTGTATATAGGAAACAAAAACGAGTCATAACTGATTAATTTATATGGATAGGATAGTATTAATGTTATATTATTTTTAAGTTTATTGTTTTATGGAGTCGAAACTCGACTGGGATTAGTATGACGGGAAATTTAACGTCGAAACGAGATACATAATACAAACTAAGCCCTAGAGCGACAGAGCTGAGTATATTTCACTCTTTCGACCGCGGGAGCCATATCATACACAGTGTGACACGGGCAAAGCAGACTGAGATGCGATGTCATATGCCATATAACACGGGCAATTTAGTGTTTGAATTTTGTTATATGTCATAAAACACGGGCAAACAAGCGGGTAGGGGAAAAATATAAAGTAAAAGCATATTGGAAATCGGGTGCACAACTACAAGAAGTTTTGAATACAGCAAGCCAGGCTGAGATAAAATCGTTGGATTGTAATGACTTTGTTATCATACTGGGTGGCATTAATGATAAAGAACCTTACAGTTTATTGTTTAATTTACAAAGTTTGTTAAGAAAAGCTTGTAATACTAATGTTTTTATCTCCAAAATACCGAATAACAAATTCTTGAATGAAAGAAAGCTAAATTACGAACTTAAATTTATGTGTTCTAACTACAGCCATTGTACATACATTGACATGAATTATTCGAGATATTTGACCTCACGACGATCTTTTGCGCTTCATAAATGCCGTTCGCTCTTAAAAGAAATACTTCATGTTGAATATAAATTGACTGTATAGTAACAGTGTTTGCAACAAACTGGAATATACCTTGCCTTTATTGATAGATAAATGTACTCAGACTGATACACTCCCAGAAAACGTAAATGACGCCTCTACTCCACAAAAGTCGGAAGATTTTTTTCGTGTCTAAACAAAGTATAAATGTGTTGCACCAAAACATAAATGATATAGTCTCTAAGTCAGATCTTCTGATGGTATTCCTGGATTCCCTAAAAAGTGAACAATATGTTGATGTCTTGTGCATAACTGAGCACAAATGATTAACAGCGACAAGGACATGTTAAATATTCATAACTATAAAATGGTATCCTTTTTCTGCAGGAAAAGCCGTCGTGGTGGATTATGTATTCTTTTCAGGAATATACATGAATGCGTTCAAATAAATAACAATTATCAATATTGCATAGAAAACATTATGGAGTATTCAGGGATTGAGTTAATGCAACATTAAGTGTTCATAGTATGCATGTTGTTAGGTTGGTATAGGTGTTGTTGAAATAAAATCAATGAATCCTTAATAACGACTGACTATTTATTACTTAATAAGTCTCTTCATTACATAGAAAATGGGTACATGAATACATAGGTTATAAAGTTGAATAGCTTACATCACTACATCTCCCCCATATAGAGAATAAAAATTAAATGATCATTTATATATTTTTTTTAATTACTTGCATATAATATTATGATATTGCTACGCCATCTATCGGTGAATGGGGGTACTAGAAGAGATTGAATGTATCGGTGGTTTAAAGGTAATTCAGCTACTCTGTACTAGATGGCGTTGCTGTATCGAGCATAGACTGTTCGCGATTGTTCGACAGTTTTGTGGAGGTGTCTAGAATGCGCTAGTGATGTTATCCGGCCAGTATAAATAGAGCGAGAGCGCGCGAGACAGGACAGTTCAATTGAATACGGAAAGCGATCAACAAGAAGCGAAGGAAATAAGTCGGAAGTGTTTAGTGTTGTCTAGTGGTGTGAATAGTGTGTTTATTAGTGAAGTGAAAATTAAGTGTGTGTATCTAGTGTTATTGTGTTCGTGAATAAAGTGCAGTTTTTCTGGCATAGTGTATATAATTTATCACGAACCCCAGCTCGTAACAAATTGGTGTCAGAAGAAAGGGATAAATTATGCCGGTTATGCCGAAGGAAGAAACTGAAGGTGTGCGTACCAGGAACCAGCACCAGCAAGACCTGGACCAGAGACGCTTCGGAGACGTTCCTTCTCCATCGCCTAGTGGACCAGGCGACTCCGCAGCTGCAGTGGAACCTGCAAGCGCCTCACACTCCGGAAAGGTGCCCGACATCGCGGCTCTGATGGCGTTCATGCAGGAGCAGGTCCGCCGTCAGGAGGAGCAGGCTCGCCGTCAAGAGGAGCACGTGCGCCGCATGGAGGAACAGCTACAGCGCAACAAGGAGGAGCGGGCTCGCCGTCAAGAGGAGCACGCGCACCGCCTGGAAGAACAGCTACAGCGCAACAAGGAGGAGCGGGCTCGCCGTCAAGAGGAGCAGGCCCGCCGTCAGGAGGAGCAGGCTCGCCGCCTGGAGGAACAGCTACAGCGCGACAAGGAGGAGCAGGACCGCCGTCAACAGGAGCAGGCTTGCCGTCAAGAGGAGCACGCGCGCCGCCTAGAGGAGCAGCTGCCGCGCGACAAGGAGGAGCACGCCCACCGTCTGGAGGAACAGCTGGTGCTCTTGAAGGACCTCTGCGCCGCAGTGGGGAAGGGCTTGAAGGCGGTCAAGGAGGAACTTCAGCAGCACGAGGCCCGTATCAGCGACGTAGAGATGCTCGTGCATGACAAGCTTGAGACTCGCGTCGCCTCTATTTAGAAGCGTGTACATGATCACCTCGAGACCCGTATTGCCGAAGTGGAGAAGAAATTGTGTAGGCTCGGGTCCTACGACGTTACACCTGTAGCTGTGGCGCCCTCACCTCGTTGGTTTAAGGTTCCACCATTTGATGGCTCATCATCGTGGTATGCATACAAGGTCCAGTTTGAGGCCGTTATGCGAACGAATGGGTGGAACAAAGAACAGGCCTTCACCGCCCTAACCTTGGGCCTTCGTGATCAGGCCTTGACGGTGTTGGAGGTGCTTGGGCAAGACGTCTCCTATGAAAAGCTAATGTTGGCGCTGGAGGCGAGATACGGTGACGCACACCTAGAACATGAGTATCGTGCTCAGCTGAAGGACAGGGCACAACGCACTGGAGAAACTCTGCAGCAGTGGGCTCTAGAGGTGGAAAGGCTGGTCAGGAAGGCATACCAGTCGTCGCCTGCGCTTATTGACGAGAACCTCGTACAAGCGTTTACGGATGGGGTCCGGGACCTGGAAGTTAGAGCAGCGGTAAGACTTGGGCACTTCAAGTCCCTGAAGGAAGCCTTAGCCTACGCTCTGGAGGTGGAAGCAGCGCGTCACGAGGATCGAACTTACCGTAACAGGGAAGTTGTTTCTTCACCACGGTGCTACAACTGCGGGGAAAGAGGCCATATCCGCTTGAGCTGCCCAAAGCGTAAGCGGCACGTTGGTACCCTGTCTCCACCAAAAGGGTCACCTGACGTACCTGTCTGGCGGCGAGAGCCACGTAGCGCAGATGCTCTGACGCGTAGGCCTTACCCCGACCAATGCAAACACTGTGCAAGACAGGAAGCGAAGCCGGCAGCGCTAGTGAGAATGATGAAGACGGATCTGAGCGACGGATGGAAAGAAGCTTTGCAGCGTGCTCAGCAAGAAGACAAGGACGTACAGCCGATTCTCAAATGGAAGAAATCAGGCGCTCCTAGGCCCAAATGGAGTGATATCGCAGCAATGAGCCCTGTCACCAAAGGTTATTGGGCACAGTGGGAAAGCTTGGTTGTCCAGGATGGAGTTCTGTGCCGCAAATGGGAAAACGCTCGAGGTAACCAATGCCATCTGCAAATGGTAGTGCCCAAGACTAAGGTGCCGGAAGTACTACGGCTCTATCACAATGGTGCTTCGGGAGGTCACATGGGTGTTAAGAAGACGCTTACTAAGGTCCGAGAGCGGTTTTATTGGCTCCACTGTCGGAATGACGTCGAGGATTGGTGCCGCAAATGCACAAGTTGTGCGGCTGTGAAGGGGCCACATACTCGTAGCAGAGGTGCATTCAAGGTGTGCAATTTAGAAGCTCCATGGGGGTCGGGACGGCGGATGTCTGGGAGGATGAGGACTCGCTGCGACCGGAGGGCGAACAACAAGGGCTTCGATGAGGGGTCATTGGTGTGGCTTCATGGCCCAGTACGAAGCAAAGGCAAATCGCCTAAGTTACAAGCCAGATGGGACGGGCCATATCGCATAATTACCAGGATGAACGACGTTACCTATCGAATCCAGAAGGGGTCGCGAGGTGCACCGAAGATAGTTCATGTGGACCGGTTGGCTCGTTACTATGGGTTTAACGATGTTCGAGACGAACACGTTTAAGAGGGGGGCAGTGCTACGCCATCTATCGGTGAATGGGGGTACTAGAAGAGATTGAATGTATCGGTGGTTTAAAGGTAATTCAGCTACTCTGTACTAGATGGCGTTGCTGTATCGAGCATAGACTGTTCGCGATTGTTCGACAGTTTTGTGGAGGTGTCTAGAATGCGCTAGTGATGTTATCCGGCCAGTATAAATAGAGCGAGAGCGCGCGAGACAGGACAGTTCAATTAAATACGGAAAGCGATCAACAAGAAGCGAAGGAAATAAGTCGGAAGTGTTTAGTGTTGTCTAGTGGTGTGAATAGTGTGTTTATTAGTGAAGTGAAAATTAAGTGTGTGTATCTAGTGTTATTGTGTTTGTGAATAAAGTGCAGTTTTTCTGGCATAGTGTATATAATTTATCACGAACCCCAGCTCGTAACAATATTAATTATTATGAACTTCGATTATACAATAACAAGCTTGATTACAATTTCATTGTTGTTTATAGTTATGAATGCAGTTTCATGTTACATAATAAAGGTACGATATATCAGTATAGGCTTCTTCATGCTAGTAATGCCTAAATTAACAAAAAAAGAATTTCCACCGAAGTCAACCAAATAATGAGTAACCTGATAATGACCCAATAGAATTTTAGAAAATGACATAGCTATTAATCATCCACACATTTAATAACTTTTTTATTGATAACATACAACCAAGAACCAAAGCAGGAACATCTTTTGGAATCTGCCGTCGGTTGTAAACAAGGTGACCCTCTTGGACCACAAATTTTTAGTTTGGCCTGCCATCCAGTTATAAACCAACTAAATTCAAAATTAAACATCTGGCGAAAACCCTGGGAGGTAACGTAGACACTGTATATCAAGATCTGGCATTCCTGAAATCGAAATTTTTATCCATAGGCTTAGAGTTGAATACAAGCAAATGCGAAATTTTTTGTAATGACAATTTGGATAAATCCTCTATTCTTTCAAAATTCCAATATCTGGCACCCAATATCACCCAAGTTGAAAAAAGTTCTCTTCGCCTCCTGGGGTCCCCAATTTTAAAAGACGGTTTTGATTCCTTTATACAGGACAAAATTCAAAATTATTTATCACTAAGATATTTCATACAGGCTACTGAAAATTAATATACATTCTGCTTTTACTATTATTCGATATTGTCTTTTTGTCCCTAAATTTACACACGCGTTACGGTCTTCACCTTTTTGGAAAAATCCGACTCCACTCATTCAAATTGACAGAATTATACAGAATACCTTAAGTAAAATTTTGAATGTGGCTCTGAACGACCGAGTGTGGCAACAGGCGTCCTTACCAGTGCGCTTGGGCGGCCTCGGCGTTCGCAAAATTTCTGACGTAAGCCTGCCAGCGTTCTTGTCATCGGTCCACAGCACTGCAGAATTGACCAGGAAAATCTTAGCTCGTACACTGGTGGATTCTGAGGTACCGTGTAAGGCCGATGCCATGGACGCTTGGAGAAAGGTTTGTCCAGGAACTGAGTTAACCCGAAACTTGTTCTCCCAGAGGCAATGGGATGGACCGCTTTGCAGCGTGGTACGAAAAAAACTCCTCAATACATCGGCCAACGCTGCGGAGCGTGCTCGCCTGCTGGCTGTGGGAGAATGGGAATCGGCCCTCTGGGTTCAGGCACTGCCATCGTCCAATATAGGTACCATGTTGGACGACTTCCGCTTCGCTAATTGCCTCCATTTAGGCGCGTCATGTGTCTCTCCGCATCGCTGTCACTGCGGAGAGGCTGTCGATAGCCTTGGTCACCATGGTCTGTCATGCAGCAGCAGCGTGGGTCGTATTTCACGACACGCCAATCTCAACGACATACTACGCCGTGCTCTTGTCACCGCTGGCGTTCCAGCCCAACTTGAACCTCAGGGTTTGGCACGTGACGATGGCAAGAGACCGGACGGGATGTCGCGACCAAATGTGGGCACACCATCGTTGCGTCGCGGTGGGGCCGCAGAGGAAGAGGAGATGCGGAGTTGCGTTGTCGTCCTCCCTATCCTTTGCGGCCGCTGGGTGTTTTGGCAGCGGAGCCCAACACCTTCGTCCGCCGCCAAGGGGGTTTGTTCGGGTCCCGCCTGACCATCTGGCGGGCCAATACCCGTCGGCGGGTAGCGAGGAATGCTTCGGCGATACCCGACCCTCCGACACATGGTTACATGTGGAACACGTAAAAAAAAAATGGACTTCGTTATGTCCCCCCCTGTGGGATCTCCACCTTGTCGTGGTTTGTTTTGGCTCAGTAACTGTGGTTAGGGCACCCATAGGCAAGGAGGCGGCGTAGTGTCCGCGCCACCTCCCAAGTCATGACGAGATGGGGCCCGCCAATACCAACGGCGGGCCAATCCCGGGCGGGGTCACGGAAAAGTATGCTATCCGCGAATTGCGTGACCCCGCCACTACACGGGACCCGTAGGAGCACCGCGATGGTTTTAGTGGATATGCCCGCCTTTAGGGGAGAGCCTCCACTAACCTCCTCCGCCAGTCCCAAGCCCGGTCGATCACACTCTGGCCGGGTAGGCGTCGAGTTGAGATGGCTCATAAGGAGAGTTTCCACCGTAGTGAACAAAAGAAAATCATGTCAAACTATATAATTAGTTATAAATATTATACCTGCTATATTTTCCTTTATTGTATAAATAAAGGAAAATATAGCAGGTATAATATTTAGATAACAACTAGATATATAAACACTACATATAAACTATATTTTTCAGAAAAATATAAAACAACATAATATTTTTGGTTATGAAAGCTGTGGTGGTCTGCCAGACCTCACGTTGGTACTTATGTAACTAAAATAGCACATCGGTACTTAAAGGTTAAATAAATTTTTAAAAAAAGCTACTTGAAACATCATGATCCAGTTGAAATTTTAATAACCAATGCATGCGGGTTCTGGAGTGGCGACCATGTACCGGACGACGCAGCAGGGGTAGGCCTCCCTCAAGGTAGACCGACGATCTGGTTAAGATCGCGTGAAGCGGTTGGATGCGGGCGGCTCGAGATAGGTCTGTGTGGAGAACCTTGGGGGAGGCCTTTGTCAAGCAGTAGACATCTCTAGGCTGACATGATGATGAACCAATTCATGTAAAGCGGAAAAGAAAAAAATACTTATGATTTGTTTCGATCTCCAGGTATCCCGGGCACACACCTCTGACTTTTCGAAGTTATGTGTGTATTTAAAATGTTAATTATCGCTCGCTTAACAATGTGCCCGATAGATGGCAATAGGCCCCTATTACATTGGGACCGAAACATAACTGGCGAAGTGTGGGTGTGCCTTACACCTTTGCCTACCCCTTCGGGGATATAAGGCGTGAAGTTATGTTATGTTATGTTGTTTGTAACTGTTTTCGAACAAATTATGAGTAATACAGAGAAGAATATTTTAGAATTTAGTACATACAGCGGCAATTACAGCTGCAGTACGATTTTAACACTTATTGCCTATGCCATAAGAACGGTAAAAAGTCAAAGTATCTAACTTGACGTATAGACGTGTTTACAATATAACAATTTTCAAAATGTTATTACAAATATTCCAACAGAGTATAAAAATAAAGTATTTAAAATTATTTATCATTAATTGATAAATAATTTTGAATTGTCTTTAGAGATTCAGCACATCCATGAACACGACGCTTGCAACAGTGCCGAAATATCGGCTACTAGAAACATTGAAAGGAAGAAAAGAAAGAAAGAAAAGGCTTTTATTTGTGCCAATTAACACTCAATACAGTAAATTAGAGTTGACAAAATAATAATATAAAAACATGTAAATAAAATTTATTCAAGCAACATATTTCCAATTACATAGGTTATCTTGTATGCCTGACGCTGGTCTTCCGCGGATCCTTACGTGGTATATACATATACCGAAAAACAATATTTCTATTTTTTTTAATAATAAGCGGCAAACGAGCAAGCGGATCGCCTGATGGTAAGCGATTACCGTCGCCCATGGACACAAGCAACACCACAGGAGTCACAAGTACGTTTCCGCCCTTTGAGTTGGGAAAAGGGATAGGACGACGAGTGGGATGAGGGAGAAGGAATGGGGAAAGGGACTGCCGGCACTCTCACTCACTGAACGAGACGGAACAATACAGGTACTGTTACTTTACGTCGTATTTCAGTGAGAGTCGAGGCGGCCCATTTATGCTTAATTTGAAATTTGCCAAGTTTATACTAAGAAGAAACGCCAACTTCTGCGGAGTTTTGGTTTTCTTATATCATCGGTGTCTGGCCGAACTTTGACGAACCTGTCGACAGAAACATTGATTAGGTACTGGTTAACAGTGACGATTCTACACTTTAAATCTTAATTAAAAACAGTATTTCAATCTTTTGGAAATCTTTTAAGAGAATTTATTCCTTGTAAAAACCACTGGTTTTGGCACCACTCCCCCCGTGGATCTCGCCCCTTTGAATAAAATGTTCCACTCGCCCCGTTTTGGTGACGATTTTTAGGGGAAGAATGAAAGGTTGATAAGAAAAATGTATTTTGGTGTACTTTTTCGCTTTTTAGAGTATTTATTAGGTAATTTGCAAGTAATTTAACAGTAAGTACATACACACATACAGATACTCACGGGTGCACATTCACCCCTTAAAATTGGCCGTGAATAAAAGTTGCAAATTCGCCCCGTTCTGGAGCGCCCGTACGCCCCTTATACTTTAAGGGGCATATGGAGAAAATAATTATTTAATATTTTTTTAAGGGCCCATACGCCCCTTTCCTACAATCTATGATATTATTAATAAAAATAGTACGGTTAGGTAAAACATAATTTTACTGCTTATAAAATTTGGAATACTGAGTTAGAAATATTGCTATTTGTGTTAGTATAGTTAGTGTTCATACTGCGTTGCGTAAATTCAAGTTATTCCTCATCATCATCAGCCTTTAACAGTCCACTGCTGGACTAGGCCTCTTCTTTGAAAGAAGGAATTGGCCTTCTATACCGCGCTGGCCAAACGGGTTTTCAAAAGGAAAACTTGACACAAACCCTATACCAACGGTTTGTGTCAAGTTTTCCTTCTCTTTCAGTGCTGTTCTCTGCATAATATGCTCCCTCTGCCGGCACTTACGACACCCATAGGATGATATGGGGTGGTGACATTCCGTATTCTTAATCCGACACCACACGGACCTAGTTATCTCTAAAGATTGTAAAAAAAGTTCCTATGTATTGTATCGTATCTGTTTTTATTTACCCACATATTTAATTTAGAAAGGTATTTTATAATCTAATTACACACTACCTATTGCTTTTAAAATTGTAATGCGTTTTCCATATGAGCCTTTCAGGGCCTAATTTCTGATTGATAACTTCAAAACCAGGTTTTTATAGGCGACTAACTTCTGTTTATTTATATTGCCCTGGTACTTTTTTTCAAAACATATTACCGATTGATAACTTTCTAACCAGCTTTCTTATAAACACCTAACCTCTGTTCATTTCTGTAAACCTGGTACTTTTTAGAACAATCGTCATACTACGTTTCAATAAATAAAAAAATGGATTAAAAGTTACATTACTGAGAGGCGGGTATCAATATTATAAAAAGAGGATCTGAAATAAATAGATCGATAACATACCTAGATGTGTTTTAGTAATAATTTAACAAATCTGTGATTTTTTCAAATTTACAAACCCCACCTTTATTCTATTGCTTAATTTAATATAAAAAATAATGTTGCTTAGGTTCTTTTGCCGACCCTACTTTTACCAGCATAAATACATACGAATCGTAAGGGGCACAAATTTCTAAAAAGGGGCGAATATTGAGGGGCGTATGGGCGCTCACCCGTCTCACGCCTGTTTCCCAAGGTAGGTAGAGGCTACGGACCGCCATTTGCAACGGTCAACGTAATTTTAACAGAATGTATTCAAAAAAGGAAAGAACCTGCCAGTTGCAAGTGTTTTGAACACCACACGTACGCTTCCCACCACTTCCCCTTTATTGTTATTTATTATTTCGCCATTATCATCATAAACGGGATATACCTCCTGTAGATTACACTCAAGTGATCTGTCACTATCCTCAGAAGACAACTGCATGTGTTTGACAAATGATTCTGTTTTGCCAATTTTGGTGTGTTTTACCTTTGTCTCTGAAATTGTTACAAGAATCAATCATTGTAATCCTATAACTATTCAAGTAGTATAATCTGAGTAATAATCATTCAGGCTGTCCGTTGAACGACGCCGCTTGGTAAAAAAGCTCTGCTATTTATTGAATACGCTAGTTGGCTGTGATGTATAAACCTTAATTTTCAAGCTAAGTAAACGTCTATGACTCATTCATCATCTGAATAAACTGACACTAGTCTTAACCATGGAATAGCGCTATCTCTTTGGGTTGCGGGGGATAGACAGGCAGTCATTCTGTGTAGAAGCCAATATTCAGTCAAATCCGGTTAGACTGGTAAGCCGACCCTGGGTTCCAACTGGGATGATGGTTGATGACTCTACGAGGATGATGATGATCAACATGATCATGATTGCCATGCCATGCACTAGAGAAATAAGAATTTGTAGATCACACAAAGTGCTGTCCCGTATGGGATGGAATTCACAACACTCGGCGTAACGCCATACGCGCAATGAAAATAGTAGGTTTCACTTTGTAGTGACCCAAATCTAATTATGATGTGTTTCATAAATAAACTTACCTACGCCGTCGAAATAATTGAAAAAGAAGCTGGAAAAGGACAAATTAGTGGATCCTGTACACCGCAGAGTCACTGTTTCGCCATCTTCATAGAAATAGTAAATTATCTTGTTACCATCCCGGCTATATAATTCAATGGTATGAGTATTGTTAGGCAAAATAAGTTCTACAGAGTAGTAAGATTCTGGAAAGAAATGTTATTCATTTATAAAAACTCGGTAATATGCAAAAGAAAATAAAAAAAAATAATCCATGGATTTGTAGCTGAAAGTGTCTAAACACATTAAGGTACGCGACCGAAGTTCCGCGACTGATTTTACTTGCCGATGTATTCGGCTGATATTACACACCATAAGTGCCGAACGCGCTACCGTAGTGGAGAAACCACTTGTCATCAATATGAGTTTCCGCTTCTGCCAAAAAGGAAAAAAAAAAATCCTTATATTAAAATTCAATACGTACCACTTGAATACTGTTTTTTAAAGCGCATGTCAACTATTTGGATCGGCTGCATTGTCGTCTTGTTACGAATCTCGTATCTTAAATATTTGTTGTAGTCCAGTGAAAGACCAGTACCATTGTTTGCTGAAATGAAAATAACCATTGAGAAGAGACAGCGAACTCAACATCAAACCCAATATCAACCCGTTTATCCAACGTGATCCAACAATTTGCACATTTGTCTGACGTGTCGAGCTATACCGGGATATCGTGTGTCGCGACACGACAGACAGACGCCGTCACGACAGATTGCATCAGTTATATGTGCACGCTCTCATATAAAATGTATGAAATCGATAGCGCCCTATTGCGTCACGACACGGCACGTCAGACAAATGTGAACGCGGTTTTAGGCGCGGTGCCCAAACTTCAGTTGAGCGTCACATTACGCGGAACGTTATGCGACCAAATGTTAGCCGCTGTCGTCTTATAATGCTGACTGCTCGGCGCGTTTGTTTTGTCATGCCAACTGAAGACTACGACCGATAGTTCAGTCTCTGTGGATTCGGCGATCGGTACTTGTAGCTGGTGTGTAACTACACTTGTACTATTCTTTATACATTCATGCCTGTATCCCCAAAGGGGTAGGCACAGGTGTAATATTACACTCTTATGACTTTTAGGTCTCATGTAACAGTGGGCGACCCTATTGCCGTTACCGGTTACATTGCCAAACCCCGTGCTGCTACTGAGAAATGGGAAAAATTCAGCAAGATTTTTGCCCGACCTTGGGGTTCATAATACTTTATACGCTACGTCAACAACGTTAATACTTACGTATAGCGTTTTGCTGTAGCACAGGTGCCTGCCATTGGCAGCAGTCGCACGTATACTGATACGATTCCAGCACAACTTCATCATTGTTCAAATCACATTCGAGGTTCATAAGTGCTTTTCCTGAGTTATCCGTTTTATATACCACTACGTATTGCGCAGGGTTGTGAGGTCTCAGCGTCAAGCCATTAATTTTTAGGTTCATGTTATCTGCAAAGATTTTATTTTAACAAGCCTCACATGACCACCTTTCAATTATAATAAAAATATAATAAGGTAGGTAAGTAGTCCGAGAGTCCATTACATCTATCGTATTATATTCGGCCATAATGAACGCAACGGTCAATAAAGGAATAAACACCCTATATATCCTATAGGTATCTAAAGTCCACTTTCCACGGTGCGAAGTTTCGGGGACTAGGCTTTCACTTAAGTGTCTAAACCAGTCTAAACACACTATGCCGAACTTACGCAACCGAAGTTCCGCAGCCGAATTTACGTTCCGACGTATTCGGCTGATATGACACACCATAGGTGCCGCACTTACGTGGCCGAAATTCCGTTGCGCAACTTTGTGTAGTATCTTCGTCGGCAATCGACACGAACTTCGATCGCGTATAATGTGTGCTCTACTACTAGAAAGGTTGCCGCCGAACTTACGCGGTTACGCCCGACCGAAGTTACGCTGTACGCTATAACGCAACTTAATTTCGGTATAGTGTGTCGACAGTTATTCAAATAGCATTGCCGGCGTAATCATGCCGAACTTCGGTCGCGTAAGTTCGGCATAGTGTGTTTAGTCACTAACTCGCGGTGTAACGCCACGCGCCGCAAAACCGCGCACCGTGGGAAACTGAAGCTTTAGATTCAGAAATGAACATAAATTATCAGTTTATCACAGATTCATGTAATGTTTATAGCTACGTCAAAATAGAAATACTTACCTTTAACATCGTTCTCTAGAATAAATGTTAGGTTAGTAGTAGGTAAGCGGCTGTACTCCGAATTTCTGCAGATCACATATGATCGGTTTTGTGCTGCGCGCAACGTAATACGAAGACCTACATTATCCCTACCAGTTATAGACATATTAGCTGGAGCTCCTGTGAACAATCAAATGTTAAAAAATATTAATACATACACCATCATCATCGTATTAGCACTAGCTCGGCTGCATCCAAGTCTTACACATCTTGGAGTACGAGGTCCACTTACCAGTCGAACCAGATATGACAGAATAAAAACTTTTCCACAAAGCCACTGCCGTCTGACCTCCGCAGCCCATAGGGATAGAGCTGTTTAATGCTTTAGACCAGACCATACAAGTTTATTTGAGGCTACTGACTCCTCGTAACGACTGCTAAAGATCTTTATGATGGCCGCGACGGTTTAACGTGCTTTCCGAGGCACGGGGTAAGCGATAATTAACATCTTTTCATACGCATATACCCTATTCCCTCTACATGGCAGTCCGTTGGTATCTCCACTAAGCTAACGCTGCCTCTCAGTATCTTACTACACTTTACAGACATATTGCAGACACTGGGCTGCACACGTGGAAGTACCTAAATAAAAGTTTGAAATAAGTCAAGCTGTCAAAGTCATATCTCCATAATCAGCCCTTTACATACAGGGTGTAAAGATAGGCGTACCGAAAGCCAAGTACATGATTACTGAGGTCCTTGGTGGTTGAATTTTCCAGAACATTTTCATGAATTTTCCGATTTATTTATGCATTTTTTCCATTTTATGTAATGAAATAGTGACTATAATTAATCTGCACTTATTTTTTAATATAAATCTTACAATTTATTCTAACATGTACATGACGCGTTTACCCTGACACGACATCGGCCGCGGCGCGCGGACACGGCGGAGTAAGCGCGCCATGTAAGGCTGGTTTTAGTCTTACGCTGACGGCACGCGCACCATCAGCGCTGATGGCCGAGATATATGAACTTCTAGGAATCGTTTTTGAATGACGCGTAGCTATCAGCGCGCACGGTGGTCAGCGCAGATAGCTACGCAGACGTACGCGTCTCGTGTCGGCCCCGCGTAGCTGTCAGCGCTGATGATCGCTCGAGCGCCTCTGCTTTCAGTGAGCGTTTTAGTGTCGAGCGGAGCGGATGTCATCAGCGCGTACAGTCATGGCGAATTGCGAAGTGGATACAGGTCGATTATCGATGAGTCGTTCAATCGGTGGTATAGGCACGATCCATAGGCTGCAATGGACCAGTTTATCCTGTATCTTTGCCAGTTATTCGTCAAAAGTTCTATTTGACATTCAAAAGTAATTAAAGAATTTACTTTTGCCAGCCCTCAAAGTGCCATATATCAAGACAAATTCTCCTGCAACGGCTCTCTGCTCAATCAATGGATGAACATGGAGTCTTTGTCGTCGCCGATTTTTATTTTTTTGTGATAGATAGTACAAAGCAGCAATAATTAATACACTGAGCATTTTGATCGTCGACTGTACAGTAAGGCGGTCAGTACGATACTAAAACGAGCCACGCTGAGCCTCAGCGCTGTCAAACTACGCGCTGAGCTATGAGCGCTGACGGTGAGCGTGAGACTAAAATCAGCCTACAATGTACATCGTAAACGCTGCCGGTCAGCGCGCTGGCACCCGCCGCTGTAGGGCCGCAACAGCTGATAGTGGGAGTTTGAGTGATCTTATCTACATGTACTGAATCACTGGTAATAGTTTTCGGTACGCCGCTCCTTACACCTAGTATTCTGTCCCACTGCTGGGCACAGGCTTCTTCTCACAATGAGAAGGGTAAGGCCATAGTCCACCACGCTGGCCAAGTGCGGGTTGGCAGACTTCTCATGTCTTTCGAAAACATTATAGAGAATTCTCAGACATGCAGGTTGCTCCACGATCTTTCCTTCGCCGATAATAACAATTTAATTAACAAAGTAATGTCAACAGTATGAAAATATTACCTTCATCAACAGAGTTTGTGTCCTGATAGTAGGTCAATGACATTTGAGTAAAATCCCATTTGCTTAAACAGATCACATCCACTCTATCACCGTCAAAGTACCGGTACACAATGTTACTGTTATTATTTCCTTCGTAAATTTTAGCATTATTCACAAGCACCGTTATTAGATCTGTAAAATAAATAACACCATTTATTTGATTAAATCTATGCATAATTATTATAAAATTGGGGACCTAAAAATTCATGGCCAAAATGTGGGTGTAATATTACGCCTCTGCCTACCCTTCGGGGATGCAGGCGTGAATCTATAAATAAATAATTATAAAATGAAGTTCCCCTCGCGTCCTGTCAGCATGAAAGGTATAAACTCAAAAACTACCAAACGTATTGTTGTAAAGTTTTCAACAATAGATAGTGTGCTCTTACTGACTATAATATTCCTGAGAAAGGTGTAGATGTATGATTCACGCGGGCCGCCGCGAGTATATATAAATATGTATAACAACAAAACTACGGAGTAAGAATTAATGTTAATTATAATAGGTTGCACGTAGACATTTGCACGTAGCAATACTTTCCCACTGAAACTATTCGGTTACCTTTAAATGTTTATTTTATCAGTTAGAACGATATATTTATAGTCCAGTAAGAATAATGCTCAAGATTATCAGCACCCTTATACCTCTTTAAGAAAAAAATTACTTACCACCAGCTCTATGGTTCGAGGATGAATTCAGTCGACGGAATAAAACAGAGATCGAATAACTAGAAGGTGTATATTTTCCCCGTAGTCCACAAGCTACTGTAAAATATTTATTCAAAGAGGACATCGCCATGTGTTTGCTAAAATTGAGGCTGCGGGACCACGAGTCCACTGAAATTGAATAAAAAATAGTAGGTTTGTTTTCTAATAAATATCTAGTCTAATCATGGTTACTTGAATTGAAACTGTGTGATTGACAAGGTTTTAAGTACTTAAGTCTATTTATCGATGAATTTAGCTACTAGAAGCTTCTGTCAAATATATATCTCTAGTAGCTAAATCCATCGATAGACAGAAAATTAGAAACGAGCGTTGCGCTTATAACCACCAAGACTTTAATCTGAAAATAATGTCATCATCAGCCTTTAACAGTCCACTGCTGGACTAGGCCTCTCCTTTGAAAGGAGGAATTGGCCTACTATACTACCTATATTTTACCACGCTGGCCAAACGGGTTGGTATAGGGTTTGTACCAAGTTTTCCTTCTCTTACAGTGCTATTCTGTGCATAATATACTGCCTCTCTCGGCTCTTACGACACCCGTGGGATGATATGGGGTGGTGACAATCCGTATTCTTAATCCGTCACCACACGGATTATATATACACGGAAAATAATGTAATTTATCAAAAATGTTTTTTTGGCTCACGTCTGTGGGGTGTATAGAGGTATTTTAGTACATCCACATTCCTCCATATTATGAATTTTAACGTATTCAAAATCGCAATATTCAGAAACAACAACAGCAAGAATATCAAAATCATAAAATACATAAAAATAAGAACAGTCAACTGCTCAAGTCTATTATCCAGGGTTATATTATCCAGGAAAGGTGAAAAGAATACTACTCTCATCTCCTGGACGAAACATATCCTAGCCGAGACCCACGAATTCCTCCCCTGCCCATCATAGGGCCCATATTGGTCCCGTCCTATAAAAATAAAGGGGATGTTGGACTTTGTGAGAACTACAGGGCAATCAAATATCCTTGCGGATATCAAAATCATAAAATACATAAAAATATATAATCCGTGTGGTTGACGGCATAGAATACAAGTGTCACCACCCCCTATCTTCCCGTGGGTGTCGTAAAAGGCGACTAAGGGATAACACGATGCAAATACCATCTTTGCGTAGAGACGGAAAACTCAGCATCAAACCCTATACGACTGCCTCGTTGGTCTCGCGGCATAAATGTGCACGTGGGATCGGGAGGTCCCGGGTTCGATTCCTGGGTCGGGCAGTGTTATTGGGTTTTTCTGTCACGAAATTCTCAGTAGCTGCACGGAGTCTGGAAATGTACCCGGTACGGCAATAGGCTCGCCCCTTATTACGTGGGACTGAAGTATATCTGGCGAAAAGTGGGTGTGGAAATGCTTCTCTGCCTACCCCTTCGGGGATAAAAGGCGTGACGTTATGTATGTATGTATGTATGTACATAAAAATAAGAACGGTCAACTGCTCAAGTCTATTATAGAATTCCAGGAAAGGTGGAAAGAATACTACTCTCATCTCCTGGACGAAACATATCCTAGCCGAGACCCACGAATTCCTCCCCTACCCATCATAGGGCCCATATTGGTCCCGTTCTATAAAAATAAAGGGGATGTTGGACTTTGTGAGAACTACAGGGCAATCAAACTGATATCACATTCCCTTAAGATATGGGAAAGAGTTATAAGCAATAGATTGCTCCAGCTTACAGAATTATCAGAAAACCAATGCGGCTTTGTCACTGGTAAGCCAGGTCAGGATTCTGATGGAACAATATAGGGACAATGGGGTAGACTGACATATGGTGTTCATCGATTTGGAAAAGGCTTTCGACCGAGTTCCGAGGCAATTAATATGGGAAGCCATGCGGACACATAATGTATCAGAATATTACATTAATATTGTAAAAGATATGTATAAAAATGTCAAAACCAAAGTACGCTGGAACGAGTGAAGAATTTGAACTTAAAGTCAGTGTGCACCAGGGGTCGGCACTAAGTCCTCTTTTTTTTCAACCTGGTTATGAATCCTCTGACCGCCAAACTGCAGCAACCACCACCATGGAACATAGAGGATGTTCCATGGTGGTGGTTGCTGCAGATGATATTAAGTCCTTAAACAGTAACTTACAATTCGAGCTGGAAAAATGGAGAGCCGCACTAGAAACAGCTGGTTTGCGAGTTGGTAGAGAAAAGGCCGAATAACTGCATTGTAACTTCAGTGGCGTAAACACCTCTGACACCATCCACCTGCAAGACACTCCATTGAAAAAAGTAGAGAGCTTTAAATACTTAGGCTCTATCATTGCCAGTGACGGATTCATAGATGCCAACGTAGCTCATGGAATAAACATATGATGGATGAAGTGGAGGGAACTGTCAGGAGTATTATGCGATAGAAGAATGCCGGTACATGTAAAGTGTGCAAATACTAAATATTTATACACGTGGAAGCTTCAGAGCCAGCGACACTGGAAGAAAGCCGTCTCACATGGTACGGACATGTCATGCGGCGTCCACCTGAACACATGACTCAGAAAGTATCTACTTACTGACACTGTATCCACCATCAAAACGACGAGAAAGACCCCGAAAAACATGGATAGCCACTGTAAATAATGACATGAAAAAGGCACAAACATCATCTGAGACGACCCGGGACAGACAGTCCTGGCGACGAGTTACTAGGAGAGCCGATCCCAAATAAAGGGATAAGGCGAGAAAGAGAGATATTCCTCCATACTATCCTATTGCCGTTAAGTACTGGGTCCATTGCCAGACTCAGTGATGCCACTGAGAATTCAGAAAAACACAGTGACACTAACCCGACCCGGAAATCAAACCCGGGACCATCCGATTAGCAGGCGCATACGCTATCCGCTGGACCACCGAGGCAGTCTTTAATTTTAATATTAAAAACATAATATTTCTGTATATTCATTCACATGCCATGCAACAACCAGTTAAAATGCTTAATGCAAGATCTACAAACGCACAAAAAAAATACCTACCGGCTTCCTCTTTATTATCGAAATACATATTATAACATGACGTTATATCCCATCCGTAATTCAATGAACAATTTATTGTCACCGAATCATCCACTTCATAATTGTAAATAATTTTTGCTTCACGGTTCCAATTATATAATTCAAATGTATTCTTGTTTTTTTGTCCATCGATGGTTAGATCCAGATATTCTGAGAGAATGTCAATATTAATTAAAGATATAAATACACTTTAACATTACATTAATAATTTCAATTTGAATTTTATTTTATTTTACGAATATTTAAGGTACTTGAAAAAGCGCAAGTTCTATTTCATCATCCTTAAATATACAAATCAAGATCTTTGTAATATTAGTATTTTAAATAAAGAAATAAAATCTGTACAGAAAAATCGTTCTTTTCATTTTTCTGACTCAAAACTTACTAGTTAAATCCTTAATATCACTATTTATTTTAACTTTTTCAAAACGAATGTCGACAGTACGTAGTGTCAGTCCTGTCGTTTTGTTCCTTGCCTCGTATCTCAAATATTTACTATAGTCTGTTACAATTCGATTCGCTGATGTAGCTGAAATATAAAACGACATATATATGTACATATATGACGGTGTGATTGCTTCTTCACAATAATGCGCAAGCGGTGTGCATCCCTGGTACGCAGGGTACGATCTAGTTCCAGTGGCATTCTGAAAGCCATTGCGGATAGACTAGATTGTTTATACGTTAATCACTGTTGCGCTATCTCACATGGAATGTAGTGCAACAGTGATTGAACGTTTCAAATTATTTGAATTGTATGTATGTGATGTGTATAACTAACATAGGTTAAGCTGTGTGTATTACTAACAAAATGAATCTAGTTACTTAAATAAATGATATTATTATTATTATATTATATATTAAAACATCTATTATCATGCAAAATATATTTAAAACTCTTACGTTATTGATTGACAGACAACGGACAGCCGAAACTGCGGGGCACAAAAAGCCGTTGGGCCTGTATGTTCCTTGGGGAGTACTAAGGGAGGACTTTTAGAAAATCTATCATAAGAGGGCAAGGGTCAGAGATTATATAAAAATGTTTATCTAAGTCACATTCAATTGGGCGAAGAAGCGTGCAAATTGTAGGTATACAAAAGCCACCATCAATATTTTTATACGAATGTATACAAACATGAAAACCTACCTATTTTCTTTCTTTGTTCCTATAAATATGACAATGTAAATATTGCGCGGTTAGTTTACATGCCCCACCGGGATACGAGAAAGGATTAAACAAAAAAAATAAGCTTTAAAACTATAACTCGACTACGTCAAAAACCGGGGTCTAAAAAGAACGAAACAAGAAAATAGCTCATTCAGATATAAATCTAGAAAAGTATAAGTACAGAAATGCTCAATCTAGAGCCGTACTTATTACTAGAGCCGTAGTACTTATTGATAGAAATATTATTCAGGTGACCTGTCCAGACCTGACCAGGGGGATAAACCCACGGACTACTAACTAGTCTAACCGGATCTGACTGAATATTAGTTTTTCCACAGGAGCGCAGGACGGTTGCCGATCGGTTTTACGTAAAACCAATAGTTAATCATACTAGATCCTCCGATCAGCGGTATTTGAAGAATAAAACTCGACGCAGGACCACGACAGGATAAAATGAAATATATAAATACTTACATTGAGCAAATCGCTGCACCATCGGTGTCTGCCACTGACAATCGCATTGATACTGATAAGATTCCACTTCAATGTCATCATTTCTTGTCTCGCAACCGAAACTCATAATTTCTTCTTCAAACCACGAAGACCATGTTTTCAATATATAAACCACATATTTTGTGGACGTTTGCGTGTTTTGAAGTCGCAGTGGTAAACCATTGATTTTCAAATGCATCGCATCTAAAATTAAATTATTCATATACACAATGATAATAATATAACATTAATGCTACTTGTTTAAACTATTCTACTGCTGGGTACGGGCCTTTTAACTATGAGCATGGTAAGGCCGTAATCTACCACTCTGATCAAGTGAAGGTTGGCCTTCAGATGTCTCTCGAGAACATTATGGAGCACGCTCAGACATGCAGGTCATGGGATGTATTGGGATTAAGATGTATTGGGATTAAGAGTAAAAAGTCTCTCTAGCTTATTTTAGAGGACACTAAGGAAAATACACGAAGCAAATAAAATCATGTCGAAGAGACAGAAAACTTGACCTCTAACCTATGCCAACCAGTGTTGCCAGCGTAGTACACACAGGATATGGATAGATTCACACCTGTTTTCCGGGTTAGGCAGACACTACGGAAATTTGCAACGATCCTGACGTATCTCCCTTGCTTCATTCACTTCCGTTTTTCCCCAGCGTAGTACAGTAAGACCAGTGCCCTGTTTAATAAAGCTGACAATGCGACAAGTCCAACATATGTCAAAAAGTGACAATATGACAATTTTTCTGTTTAATAAAACTTGTAAGCGACAAAATTGTCATGGTGGAAAATTCACAAATAAAATGTCGGATTGTCGCGACAATCCGACATTGTTCTGTTTAATAAAACTTTTTAAGTGACAGGTGACAATATGTCGTGAAAAACTTGTCAAATCTGCTTTATTAAACAGAAATTGTCATGACTTACACAAATATGTCAAATATTTGTAGAATTGTCCGACAATTCTGTCAGGAGCTGTACCCTCTGTCGCTAAATCTAATATTGGCAAATATGTCAAAAGTCGACATAATTGTCACGACTCCGAATCCGACAATTGCCAGAAATATTTTGACCGTGGTGTTCTGACATAATATGTCGAGTTTTATTAAACGCATTTTACATGACAAATATGACAAGATTTCACCTGTTGATTTTTGACATATTTGTCACTTTAATTAAACATCTTAAGCATGACAATTCTACAGTTTTGTCTTTCTTTGACATATTTGTCGAATTGTCAGTTTTATTAAATAGGGCCCAATTCTCTTATTGCCTCACAGTGCTATTGAGACTCAAAGAAAGAGAAGCGTTTGTACAACAATGGACTAGAAAAGGCTGGTGATAATGATGACGTAATTGTTTCCACAATAAATCAGTCAGTGGACTTACCATTGGTAGCGTTGTCTAAGATGAAAGTGACAGTAGCTGTAGCTTGAGATTCTCCAGTGGAACATTCACATGTCACGGTTGAGCGGTCGTGGGTAGTTCCCAGGGTTATTCGAAGACCTACGGCCGGCCCACTAATGGTGTTGTCACTAAGCGCTGTGGCAAATCAGATTATCAGTTCGTGTATATATATGTTTGTGTTATAACTTTGCGGATTTCTAAAATGTTGGTAACTCGTGGTCATGGGCTAACTAATAGGTTGTCAATTACTTTGGTTTCATATACCGTAGCTTTCTGCTACATTCACTTCCACCATAGTTCTGACCATGTTCGCGAGTTGCCTAGATTAAAAAACGTTAGTGGATGCTCCTGTTTCACCATATTTACTTTGGGAGGCTTGCCAAACATCATTTACTGATTTTAAACTTTCGCGATTTGTATACATCATACAATTTTATTAAAACGGGTCTTATTCGCGATATTTAATTAATTTAATTAAATATCGCGAATAAGACCCACTTTAATAAAATTGTATGACATCATTTACTGCTTGAGTATGATATCAATAGTTACTAACAAAAATTTTTACTATTAGATGTATACAATGTGAAGCAGTTGCAGCTCCTTACAAAAATAAAATGTACAACCATTATAATTGACTGAAAAGAGTGGCCATGAGTTTTATTGCCCGTTCTTTCTCGTGGTTCTACCAATTGCATTGCGAACGTGGCAGTAAATGTAAAAATGTAGAATCATTAAGTAATTATACGACGACAGACAGACGAAGATATACGATTGACGTTCATAAGCCTCACTTTGTAGCCTAGATGAATAAATGATTTTGACTTTGACTTTGTAACTTAAATTTTACAAACCGTATATAATTTAAATTTAATGTTTTCCCGAATAGTATGCAATCAGCTCATGATATTATAGCATTTGTTATTTGTTTTCAATATTTTGTAAAATAGTTTCTATACGAAATTTCTATGTCATGTTCTGTGTACATACTTTCGTGAAAACACTTTATTTATAATTAGCAACATCAAACGATATATGAATCACTTACTAACATTTATGAGATTTTGAAATAAACTTCCCAAATATTTTAAATTCTCAGTATATTGCACATCTTCTAGACAAGAAAAACTTACTTCAATACAAGCTTAAATAATAAATATAATTTATACGTTTTATTATGCCATATATGTAGTCTGTTATTGTTATAATTATCTGATTTGAATATAGCTAGACGGCAAGTATGTATGATTGTACATCCTAACAAACGACATTACTTTTTCCAAATCTTATATACTTTGTGTAGAATTCGGGCTATGAATGGGTAAGTTTATACAGAGATCAGTGGAAGCGATTAATTCATCCAGTCTTAGCCCAAGGCAAAGGATCTAAACACATGGGCCAAGTTTCTTGGCGCTAAGAATTAAACAAATGTTTTACCAAATATCTCCTGGTGACGTTCTTGAGTGGAGTCCTGGAGGCAAGTTAGACACACACGAGACTAAAATTGGCCAATAGTAGCAAGTGAATTATCTTTACTTTACCAGACTCTAACGCAGCGTCTTCAATGCACGATGCAAGTTCACAGGATTCGCAATTTCTCCTTGCAAATGTCAATGAATAGTTCACAATGTCTTTTATCACAATTTACCGTTGCCAGCACTAGATCAGGCGGCATTCAAGGCGGTTTACTCTATTTAGTTCAATTAATCAATTCACACGAAATGCAAAAAGGTGTGCTCACAATAACTTTTCACAAATGTTCAATATCAGTTCAAGTTCACAAACCGTGCCGGGAGTCAAAAAAGCGGCAATTTAATAGATTTCACAACTATTCGCGTAGCTACAAGGATGTGCTTTTCAAGAGGCGATCAATTATTTTACGTACGAGTCGACAACGTGGTAATTTTTCAACGCGGGAAGGACGGAAGTGACAGTTCAGTGTGACCATTGTCAGAAATTTTCAATAGACTAATAATAATAATAGCCATTTATTTTCAGGTAATTACAACCCATAGATAAATACCTTATAGACTAACATACATACAATAACATTATAATATAACAAAAACATAGGTGTTGTTTACGGCTTCGTGTTACGCTGAGTGGTATTGCGTAGCCTTCCATAAAAACGCCGATACACAACACCCTTCGGCCAAAACTCTTCCTTGAGAAAAGTGTCGAGATGATGAGTCGGCACCCGCACCACGTACGACTTGAAGTTGGTGTTATGCCGTGACTCCAATCTCTCGACTCTCAAAGTCCAGTTGGTCTTCAGGCGTATGTAGTCTACGACCTCCTCGTCCTTTGTGGAGTGATGCAGCCGAGACACGTACAACTGCGTGGTTGGTACGGCGGGACGTAGCAGCATGTTCGGTCCCACTAACCCAGTACCACAGAGGTTACGACAAGTAGGTTTCTTCTTCTTCTTCTCCACTTTGATGAAACCATCCTCGTCGCATGTCTCCTTCTGTGGGGCTCGTAGCTCCACGACCTTATTCTGAAGGGGTGCACAACTCTTCTGCTTACCCCCTTTTTCATCGGGCCGATTTTGCTGCGTTTTACTTTTGGCAGCAACATTGGCATAGGCGCGCTTAGGCACTGGCGCATCAACCTTCGGCAAAACCTTGACCGGTGTCGATGACCCGAGTTCAGGAACGTTACACGTACCACCGCTTGCATTACCGGCGATAGGCGAAGCAAGCAAATTCGCTGACTCAAAACTGCTGATAGATGCGTTTTGAGCCCCTCGTCGTGTGTTTACGTTAGTATCGACTGGCGACCTACTTGTAGAAATAGCGTTACGTAATAACACTACCTCTGCACGTAGCTCACTAACGGTGCTGTCCGACTTCTCCAACTTGGACTGCAGCTCGACCAGGCTTGATTTCAGGGAGGTAATGTCCTTCAGCAACCTGGTTACGTCAACGTGGTCAAATGTGACAGGCGGCAGCTTGTGTAAATCCTTCGCCACAAAAGTAGGCACGTCGTCAGGATCGGTCACCTTCAGTAAGGAGATGATGTCCTGGATACTCTTCTCGGTGCCATCCCTTCGCCGAGACGGCATCTCGTCTAACTTGTCCAGGGTCTGATAAAGTAGTCTCTTGCTACCACTAACGTCTTCTTCTTTGAAGTTGGACTTACAGATCTGCAGAATGCTGACCTCGTCCATGGTGTCGATGGCATGTTGAATAAACGCCAACAGCTCGTTGGCTATGAGTTGCTGTGAACAGCTCATAGCTACAGTATCGGGCGACGTATAGCCGCGAAAGACATTTATTAAATAATAATTATTATTTAATACGCGCGTAGCAGCGCACAACACGTCCGCACTCGACGACCGTATTGCGCTGCTTAAACAACTGACTGAACAAAATGTTACTCAATCGATGTAATCGATTTGACTTATAATAAAAACTAATTCTATTTTAAACATCCACCCGCCCCGGACCGGCCTACCGGTCCGCTAATCGGTTGGTAGACGTGACAATGTTGCAACCGCTCTCCTCAGAATCGAACCGTCCACCAAGACCTCAGCAAACGAAGGATGCGCCCCTTGCGCCATCTGAGTGGCGGAAGGTTAGCCTCCTTGATCAAAACGAGGTCACCAATCTTGGGTCTTGTCGGTCCACTTAACGCGTTGCTGGAGTATGTGCAAATATTCCAAATTCCAGCGTTTCCAAAAGCTCTGAGTAATCTGGCGTACCAATTCCAAACGCGAGAGACGACCAGGTCTCGTATCAATATAGGGGTACTCAGGCAAGGCGACAAGTGGGCGACCAATCAAAAAATGGCCCGGCGTAAGGGCCTCCAAATCATTCGGATCTGAGGAGATCGGGCACAATGGCCGAGAGTTCAAAACGGCCTCAATCTTACAAAACACAGTTGCGAGTTCCTCAAATGTAAGGACAGATTCACCGATTGTCCTGCGCAAGTGTGTTTTGGCCGATTTTACGGCGGCCTCAAATATACCACCCCAGTGTGGACAATTTGGTGGGGAAAACAACCAATTTATCCCACGTCGGGCAAGCCTATCACCTATATCAGCTTTGTTGGTTTCAAGGAAAATTAACAACATCATTCAGATAATTATAAGTGCCCTTGAAGTTAGTGCCGCAGTCAGAACGGATCAAGGAAGGCAGCCTTCTGCGGGACACAAATCTGTCAAATGTGGCTACAAACGCCTCGGTCGTAAGCGAGGAGACCAGTTCCAAATGTACGGCCTTTGTGGAAAGACAAACAAAAACACACAAGTAGGCCTTGACAGTCTTGCTGTTTCGAAGTGTCGACGTTTTCACCAAAAAGGGACCAGCGATGTCCATGCCAACATCGTCAAACGTCCTGCTTTCAGTTACGTGATCTGCCGGTAAGTCCCCCATCAACGGCTTCATGGTGGAAGCCTTGAGCTTATAACAAGGGATGCAGCGAAAGACTACACTCCGAATAATTCTTCGGGCAGACAAGATCCAAAATTCGCGTTGCAAAATGGCCAACAAGGCATTACAACCAGCATGCGAATTTTTAAGGTGACGGTCAGTTACCAACAAGCGTACCAAATGACCGTCCTTGGGTAACAAAAGGGGGTGACGAGCCCCGTAAGGGAGGTTGGCGTTCTTGAGACGCCCTCCAACGCGCAAGAGACCCGTATCGTCCAAAAAGGGGTTCAATTTAGATATTGCTCCCGACAATTTCGATCTCCCTGATTTAAGGATAGCAATCTCCTTTTCAAAATGCGCCAACTGCACAGAACGAACCCAAAAGGTGAGGGACTCCTGTCGTTCCTGTGGTGAGAGAAACGGTGTCAGACGTTTTTGTTGTGGGTGCCTAAAATTAAAAACAAAACGCTTTATCCAAGCAGTGACACCTAACAACTTGTCGAGGGAGCTGTAACGATTTAACAAAAAATCGGGGTCGAAGGCGCATTCCACCTTCTCAAGAGCGAGTGTTCGTAGACCCGGCAAATTAGAAGTATTCAAAACTGGCGTTCGAGGCCAATCAATTTCTGGTCGACTCAACCATTCCGGACCCCACCACAGCGAATGACCTATCAAACTAGGCGTCAAGCATCCGCGCGAGGCACAATCAGCGGGGTTGAGCTCACCTGGCACGTGTCTCCAAACAAGTTTGACTTCGGATTTCTGGATTTGGGAAACGCGATTAGCGACAAATACCTCCAAAGTGTGGACAGACGCTTTCAACCAACACAGAACAATTTGGCTGTCTGTCCAGGCGTAGGTCCCAGTAATACAAATGCTTTTACCCAAAGTGTTAGACACGTGGTTCAATAAACGTACAAGTAGGGCTGCTCCCGAGAGCTACAATTTCGGAATGGTCAGAGATGTCCAAAGGGGTGCCACCTTGCTCTTTGCCATGATCAGGGAAACCCTCACCTGACCTGAGGCACTAACTGTGCGCAAGTACACCACGGCCGCGTGACCACGTTCCGAGGCATCACAAAACCCGTGAAGGGTGGCCTTGTACTTCCCGGGAGGAAGGATGGGACGAGGCAAGGAGATCTCGTTGACGGCAGGAAGTGAGGGTACAAAAGAGGTCCATTCCTCAACAAGAGTACCGTGTAGAGGTTCGTCCCAGGTCAATCCTGCTGTCCAAAGCTTCTGCAAGAAGCATTTTGCCCAAAATATGATAGGACAAATCCAACCGTTCGGATCAAAGGTTCTGGCGACAGTAGACAACACGAGACGTTTAGTCCAAGAACAAGGCAATTTTAAGTCTACGTTATACGTAAAGATGTCTTGGACTGGTCTGTACTGAACGCCGAGAACAGCCATCATGGCGGGGTTGTCAACAATCTCAAATAGATGTGGATCTTGCTGATGATCCTCTGGCAAGCCTTCCAAAAGCGCTGGTGAGTTGGAAATCCATTTACGCAACTCATAACCAGCGGAGGCCAAAATACCTATCAATTCGTCCCGCAGGAGGATCGCCTCGTCCGCTGTGGAGGCGCCCGAGCAAATGTCATCGACGTAAATATCGTCCTTCAAGATGGCGGAGGCTCGTGGGAAACGTAAGCCTTCGCGGTCTGCGAGCTCCCAAAGAGAACGTATTGCCAAGTAGGGGCTTGACCTTAACCCGTACGTATTTGTATTGAGCTCGTAGACGACCATGGGATCACGAGGAGACTCTCTCCAAAGGATCAGCTGGAAGCGACGGTCATCAGGGTGGATAATAGTCTGCCTGAACATCATTTTTATGTCGGCCACAAAGACCACCTGATGTCGTCGGAAGCTGGTAATGACGTCACAAAGGTCCTTGACCAACTTGGGACCAGAATGCAAGCACTGGTTCAAGGATACGCCTATTGAAGTCTGCGCAGAACCATCAAACACTGTGCGCAGCTTGCAAGTTGATGGCTTCAATACCGCATGATGCGGGAGAAAGTAATGCTCCACCGAACGCCAATCCAAATTTGACACAGACATGTGTCCCAATTGTTCATATTCTCTCATGAACTCAATGTACTTCTGTCTGAGCTCCGGATCACGACCCATGCGACGACCCATGCGACGCTCCATAACCAACAATCTCTTTTGGGCTAAAGGTCGTGACTCACCAAGCGGAGGCCGAACAGACAGAAAGGGCAGCTTTGTGATAATCCGACCAGAACGGAGTCGACCATTGTTGTTCTGGAAGAACAGCTCGTACTCCTCATGTTCTGGATTCAAACGGGCAACTTGAGGGGGCTCCTCTACCTCCCAAAACCTCTGAACTGCATCAGAGAGAGCAGAGCCTACAGCCAACAAATTATCAAGTTCGGGTGGAGGGGAGTCCCTAGGTACAGGTCCCATCAAAGCAAATCCAAATATGGTCGGGATGGCAGTCAAACCATTTGGCACCAAGACCCGTTTCCCACAAATCAAAATTCCACCGAGGACATCAGAGCCAATCAACAAGTCGATTAGTCCCGGTGTGTCAAATTTGGGGTCTGCCAGTTCCAATCCCAATGTCAAATTCACCACAGCAGCGGGTAGCTGTTTCTGTGGGTGCATACCCAAAATATTCTTCAACACAATAGCCGAGGTTTTAATCCTCGGGTGTGAAGATCCAACAGGGCCAAACAAAACCTTAACTTGCCCTTCAACATTAGAGGCTACGTCACCTATACCCCGTATACAATTCGGAAAGAGCCCATATTTAATTTAACCTGCCCCACCAAATAAGTGGAAACAATGCAACCTTGTGAACCTGTGTCCAATATAGCACGGACAACTACAGAGGTCCCTGTGGGTCCCCAGACCCTAACAGCAACCATTGGTACGATAACGGTGTCAATGGGGGAGGTTGGCGTTATAGGGCAGGGGTCAATGACCTATTGTTGCCTGGGCGGCGACCGTTGGCCAGGACCAGGCAAGTCCAAATGAGGGTGCGGCTTGAAGTCCTCAAAAGCGCGATGACTCGATCCGCGCGCCATCTGTGGGGGGTCATAATGACGCACCCGCCCAAAACGAGGTGGGCGCGAGTCAAGGCAGGGACGCTCCGCCAAAGGAGGGGAATACCTGGGGCAGCAGTCATGGTGCTGATGACGCTGAACAGCACATTCAGGTGCGCGAGAGAGAGGAGGCGTGCGCACGCTACGGTTCTCCAAGCGGGGTGAGCGGCGATCAATTAAGCGAGGCGACTCTCGGCTACGCGCCGGTAAGCCTCGGCTGCCACCTTCAAAACACCCGCCCGTGCGCGGCGTCGGCTGGTTGGACAAGCGGCCAACCTCTCTGGCATTCATACAGAGAATGTCCAAATGCTGTCCTCCACAGTGAGGACAGGGGCGAGAGTCTGGGCAGTCTCGCTGGTAGTGGGACCCGAAACAAGAGAAGCAAAGGCGGCGGGCATTCGCGATGCGCCTACGAGAGGCGACATGTAGGTCCAAGAATGCCCTACAACTGGCCGTTCTGTGCCCCGTGACCTTGCAGTAGGAGCACTCCGCTGAGCTCTGCGTGACCGCAAAGCGAGGAGGGCGCCGGTCAACATTGGCTCGGGTGTGAACGCGAGCCTGCTCCTTGACCTTGGGCGGCTGCGTCTTAGCCGGCGTGTCACCACCGGAGTTGTCCAAGACCCGGCACTCATCCTCCAGGAACCTCTCCAGGTCAGCAAAGGGGGGATGATGGGGAAGATGGGTCGCGCTATCCCCACCAAAGTTCTGTTCAAAACGCGACCTCAGGTCAGCAGGCAGCTTTTTGAGCACAATGTGCACCAATAGGTAGGACCATTGGTCCACGGGCAGGTCAAGGCACTTAAGTGCGTTGATGGCCACCAAGAGCGGGTTCAACAGTTGGGTGCGCAACCCAGAGACCCGGGTGAGCGTCGGCAAACCCAAAATCTGCTCGATGTGCGTGTCGGCGAGGCCACGCTTATTATGGTACCTACGGGTAATTAGGTCCCGAGCCGTCTGGTACGCCTCGTCAGACACGGGCAGATGCTGGATGAGGCCCTTAGCCTCCCCATCCAGAACCGACATTAAATATGCCAATTTTTGTGCTGGCCGAAGGTCAGCCCTGTCATTGACCAGGCTGTCGAACAAATTAACGAAGCCCAGGTAGCTTTCTAGGCAGCCATCAAAATGGGGGAGGTCCAAAGTAGGGAGCCTACTCACCAGCCCCGGTGCTGACCTAGGAAGCTCCTGCTTCAGGCCGGGTTGCCCTTCCCTATCGGCAACTAGTTGTCTCGCACTATTGGAGACAGCATCATACAGGTCTAAGACCTGGGCATAGTCTTCGCTGACCTTATTTCGCTGGTCAGCGGTGAAATCATTGACTGACACTTCAAGACAGCAAGCGCTGAAAGTGCGGAATTGCTGTTCCACACTTGCCAGGCGATCGTCAATCCGCTCGTACCTCTGAAGTAAGGCCTGCTGGCGATCAGGCCGGTTCACTAAAGCACTGGCCGAGGCAAACCAGCGCAAATCTGATGCAATAGCACCAGCAGCCGCACGCAAGTCCTTGATAGCTGACATAATCAAAATTCAAAAGAGCCCGGACAAGCGTTAAATAATATTAACAATCAAAACTTAATATTTGTTAATTCTTTGAAACCAACAAAGTATTAGCCTGTTTACTGCAAGTGCAGGCAAGTGACAGGTATCTACTGTCCAACAAAATTAATAGTTTCAATATATATTGACACAAAACAAAGTCAAAGTTATCAAAAGTTGAAAATTCAAGTAAGTTAATTAAAGTTAAATATTCAAATAAATTAACTAATTACTTGCAACAGACAGACTGGCTGTATTATTTGAGATATACAATAGTAAAGTAAGCACAGAATATGTGTTACCTAGCAATATTATCTATATATTATAACAAACAAAGGTTTATCAAAGTTTGGTTGTTATAAGTAATGATTCAAACTTAATATAATTATGAGATAAACTAAATTTACTAAAGGACATTGGCAGAATTCGGTCTGGGTTTGTTGTGGCGACCTTAAACTTCATATGAACAAAACGAATTGTTTATATTTTCTACGATTTTTAATATTTTCACTTTGTCTCGTTAAAACTGGAGTATTGTATGCTAATAAAAAGCATTCCAATTGATTACGAACTAGGTTCCTACTTTATTATTTGACTGTTGTCATAGACAATGGTGTGACAGGAATAGACGTGAGTACTATTTATCCGTATCGATTATTAAAATATAATTATTAAAATGCAGTTATTTAATCTTTAATTGACATTATATCAATTAGCTAATAATTTTTGAAGCAAAACAACTTTTAAATCAAATAAAAACGTCACAGCATCGTTTTAATGTTGTATCGATTTCACATAAAATCGATTTAAAATGTGCAGTTCTGCTTTTGTCTTTGGCTGTGACAGGTAGATGCTACAAATACTTCTGCGTTTTGATGTCAATCTGACATAATTTCATTTGATAATTCAAACGTACCTACATTGTTCATTCTTAAATAAAAACTTAAACACCGATATCTTATTTTTCCGGGTTTCCCGAGTGAAAATCGAATCATTTATAGACTCTGTTACTTACGCCGAATTTCTTAATATATTTTTTATTACGGTGCGCTTCAATTTAATTGCAGACATTTCGATGTATGGAGATCTGCCATTGTCCTTTATTGATACATACAGCTGTTATGTATCCAAACAAACTGACTTATTAATGCAACAACAATTTTAAGTTAGATTTATCAACAATACAAATCAACAATTACTGATTGAGGTTATGTATGACATGTGTTTCAAATTATCTAGGTCAACTTATACAATTAAATATTATGTATTTTAGACAATAACTGACCTGACAAACACTACAATACTGTCTACAAGGTGATAATATACAAGCTCATAACAATCTGAGTTTATGCTCAGTAATGCAACAGCGGCTAAATTTCAACTACGCTCTGCTACCAAAAATTATGTGTAGAATTCGGGCTATGAATGGGTAAGTTTATACAGAGATCAGTGGAAGCGATTAATTCATCCAGTCTTAGCCCAAGGCAAAGGATCTAAACACATGGGCCAAGTTTCTTGGCGCTAAGAATTAAAGAAATGTCTTACCAAATATCTCCTGGTGATGTTCTTGAGTGGAGTCCTGGAGGCAAGTTAGACACACACGAGACTAAAATTGGCCAATAGTAGCAAGTGAATTATCTTTACTTTACCAGACTCTAACGCAGCGTCTTCAATGCACGATGCAAGTTCACAGGATTCGCAATTTCTCCTTGCAAATGTCAATGAATAGTTCACAATGTCTTTTATCACAATTTACCGTTGCCAGCACTAGATCAGGCGGCATTCAAGGCGGTTTACTCTATTTAGTTCAATTAATCAATTCACACGAAATGCAAAAAGGTGTGCTCACAATAACTTTTCACAAATGTTCAATATGTCACAAACCGTGCCGGGAGTAAAAAAAGCGGCAATTTAATAGATTTCACAACTATTCGCGTAGCTACAAAGATGTGCTTTTCAAGAGACGATCAATTATTTTACGTACGAGTCGACAACGTGGTAATTTTTCAACGCGGGAAGGACGGAAGTGACAGTTCAGTGTGACCATTGTCAGAAATTTTCAATAGACTAAACAAAATGTTACTCAATCGATCTAATCGATTTGACTTATAATAAAAACTAATTATATTTCAAACATCCTTACTAATATATAAAGCTGAAGAGTTTGTATGTTTGTTTGTTTGGTTGAACGCGCTAATCTCAGGAACTAATGGTCCGATTTGAAAAATTCTTTCAGTGTTAGATAGCCCATTTATTGAGGATGGCTATGGGTTATATAACATCACGCTATGAGCAACGGGAGCAGAGCAGTAGCCTTAAATAACGCGGGTGTAACCGCAGGCATCGTCTATTCGATTAATAAATGTCAGAGTTCTGTTAAAACAAACATAAAAAATACAACCGGATTGAAAACGTTTACCCCTTTATCATCCTCCTAGCGTTATATCAGTACCAACTCGGGGTTCGCTTGGATACTAGTCTAACCATATGTGACTGAATTTTAGCTTTCCCATAGAGCTACTGCCTGTCTGACCTCCACAACCTAAAGGGATAGCGATACTCCATGGATTAGACTAGTGTCTGTTTATTTAGAGATATTGCCTACTTATAACGACCGACAAAGTTTTTCATGGCAGCCGAGACCGACAGTTTAACGTGCGGTCCGAGGAACGGGGCAAGCGATAATTTTATTAACAGTACGCACATTACTCTGAAAAGACAGTCCATCGTGCGTGCCGTGGAAAACCTCTGCATGGCAATCTATTGGTATCTCCGTTTAGTCGCAAAATGCCTAATTCGCGAAATAGACTAATTCGCTAAATGCCTAATTCTCAAAGGACTAATTCGCGAAATGCCTAATTCTCAAAAGGACTAATTCGCAAAAAGGCTAATTCGTTAAATGACTACCTAGTCTCGAATGGACTGATTCGCTAAATGCCTGATTCTCTAAAGGACTTATTCGCAAAAAGACTAATTCTCAAACTATACGGTATCCACTAGCATATCGCAGGCTTTTCCACAAGATTATCGCTGCCTCCTCCACTAGGCGCTGAACTTCCACCTCTTTATGGGCTATGGCCAAGTTTCTCCAGGTATAGAAACTTGGCCAAGATAGGCCTCTTACAGATAAATAAAAAATTGGAACGAAATTTGTATGAGTAGCCTGACGAATTAATTTCACAGGATCATTTCAAAATATTTAATTAATTAAAAATTTTAAAATTTTGACTTAATAATTTTTTTTTAATTAATTTAAACAGTATTTAAATCATTATGATAATACTTTAATTTTCGTCACTAGTTATTATTACAGTATCTGTATTGTTTAGTATGTATAAAGATATTTATTGCATGTGCATACATTATGTATGTATCGTATATATTGTAGGTATATTTATTTGGTTTTGTATGTATATATGTATTTTATTTAAAACTGAATTATTAATTTAATATAATACTACACCATCACCACAAAATTGCTAACAACATTCCTGTCCATCCAAAGGTTGCCTGGAAGAGATCACCCTTGCTGATAAGGCCGCCGTTTGTACAAAAATCGTAGTTTTAAGTCACTTTATTAATGTACTATATTTTGTGTGCAATAAAGTATATATCTATCTAAATTAAGTCTAAATTATAGTAAATTTAGACTCCTGTTGCAAGTTACCTCTTGCTTCCAGCTGGTCGTCTTCTTTGTTATAGTAGGTAAGCAACACATCACAGTTGTTGGCACCGATACAGCTTACGTCAACCGAGTCTCCGTCCAAATATCGATATTCAATGTTACTGTTGTTATTATCTTCGTAAATTTTCGCACGGTTCACCAAGACCGTTATGTTGTCTGTAAAATAAACATGTCGGTTATAAACATGAAAATTTTTAATAGGTACTTTCAATTTTCAGCATTTCAATTTCAAAATTATAATTTCAGATTCTTGTAGACCTCAGTATTTGAACGTCTAAAACTTAGCAATGTTCTTGACCTGAGACAAGAAAAACTTTACGTGCTCTGCGAAGTACAATAGCGCCCTGATGTAGCTGACACGCATCCAAGTGACGAACCCTGCAACCGTTGCTTAACCACTGAGAGCCGTTTCTTAACTATTAGAGATACATTTTTGACAAAAGGTCCATAACATTAAGTTCAATATTAATTTTTCTGCCAAATTTATGGCTAGATTTTATTGAGTCCGGCCGTTAGATGGATGTGCCAGTAGCAATACAAAAATGACTGTTCACATTTATCTTGAATGAATTCAGCATTTAAGAGTCTATCTAACAATTATTTGTGATTATGGATTAATTTTAACATAAGCTCCATACAAAATATATACATAGTCGCACGCCTATATCCCCGAAGAGGTAGGCAGAGGTATATTGCTACACCCACTTTTCGTCAGTTTTATTTTAGTCCCACGTAATAGGGGGCGAGCCTATTGCCGTACCGGGCACATTACCAGACTTCTCATGCTGAAAATTTCCTAACGGAAAAACCCAATAACACTATGCCCGGGGATCGAACGCGAGACCTCCCAATCCCATGCGCACATTTATGCCGCGAGACCTACGATGCAGTCGAATAAACCAGACAAAATATGCCAAACATGTATCTCGAATCTCCAAATCCATGGATGAATCGAATATTGAAACCGGCTGTTTTAAGGACCGAGAACAACCATTTTATAGTAGTTGGAACGGGCTGTAATAGAGACAATAGGAAAAAGTCAATATGAAATATAGAAAAATATTCACCATTGTTCGCAAAAACTGCTGCACATAATGTGACCAATATCAGAGCCCGCAACATTGTGGATACAACGAATACTTAGAGTATTGTCGTAGGCAGTGTCTTGCGCCGTCGCCGCAGTGTTACTGAACACAACAGTCTATTCAACTGACCTTCCACACTAGTTGACTATTATTACTTATCCTATATTAATAATAAGGGCAAATATAATACATATAGTAATATATGAACAAAACAATATTGGGTTAAGCCCACTGATAACACAACAAATAAAATAATTATTAAAATATTACTCATAGTTTTTAGAAGAATGTTATCAGTGGTTTACAATAGTAAAAACGTGAGTAGTAAAGATTCACGTTTTTATAATGGACTAAAGGATGCCCGCAGCTACACCCGCATGTTTCATAAATTTAATCCTTTATTTAGTTGGCATGAAAATTATAGAAACAAATAGTGACAAATTTTATTGAAACAATATGGTGATTCATATCATCATCATCATCGTCCTAGCGTTATCCCGGTTGCATCCTATTCAAGGCGTGCTTGAAGCCCGGGGTGCGCTTAATCGTCTAAGCAGATTTGACAGAATATCTTTTCTACAGAGCGACTGCCGTCTGACCTCCGCAACCCAAAGGGATAGCGATAATCCATACTTTAGACTAGTTTCAGTTTATTTGAGGGTACTGACTCCCCGTAACGACTGTCAAAGATCTTCATGAGAGCCGAGACCGACGGTTTAACGTATTCATATCATCATCGTCCCTAGCATTATCCCAGTTGCACTTTAGACTTAGGTACGCCTTAGAGGACAAGGTTCGCTTACTGGTCTAACCAGATATTACAGAATATCAACTTTTCCACAGAGCAAATGCCGACCTCTGCAGCGCACAGCGATTGTGACATGCCATGGTTTAGACCAGTATCGGTTAATTTGAGGGTTCTCACTGCCCGTGACGATGGTCAAAGATTTACATGACATCTGGCCCCGGTGGTTTCACGTACTCTACAAGGTACGAGGCAAAGATATAAAAAAAACGCACATAACTTCGAAAAGTCAGTGGAGCGCCACGTGGATTGGAACCCTGTACTGGGTACAACCAGATCAAATCATTTTAGAGAGAGAGAAATTAGAGGATGTCAAAATGATCTACCAAACTTACCTGACGCAAAACGATAAGAGATATAATGATTCATGCAGAAATGTGATGATGAATACATTCAGTAGCTACTGCTTCCTCATTAGCGTTTGGAAACAACTGAGCCTCCTAAGGATGCCTCATGCAGAGGTGAAACAAGCGTCGAAACTCAGTTGACATCATCAAATGTTCTGTTCAGACTTATAACTATGTCGGCTTTTTACTGCTGGTGGTGATGGTACAAGTACGCGATACCTGTCGGTGTGTCAAACTCCATACATCCGAATGAGCATGTTTAAGGCGAGGATTTCCGAGCGCTCAAAGCTTTTGAGGGCGCTGTTAACATAACTTAAGATGGAAGAAGCGAAAAATATCACTATTAGGAAACCCCAGAGCCATTTCACTTGAAAATGTGGACATGAGTATTTCTCTTAATACATCGAGCTCTTCAGAACTATTGTGTAAAAGCTTGGATCTGTCGACTAACTTTACATCGATACAAAGGGAGGAAATGAAAACAGAAATTAATAGTCTGAAACTTAATCTACAAAGCACACAGATGAATTGGATAATGTAATATTAGAAAATATGGAATTAAAAAAACAAATATCATACTTAACCCAGGAATTGACTGTATTAAAACATATATGTACGAGCCCTGTGTCTTCACTACAAAAAACATATCCTCCAGAAGGAAAAACAGCGTCAAACGACGACTTACAGAGACGTTTAATAATAGTCCCCTTACATTACCTCATACATGTGAACCGACCAAAAAGCCATTAATAACAGCAAACCTAGAACAGGGATCAATCGTTCCATCGCAATCCGACCACTTACAGGCTGAAAATGACCCAGTTCCTGAAACTAAAATTTTAAAAATTGCCAATACGCAAATTAAAATAATTCCGGCACAAAAAATACAATGAATGTAAATAACGAGCTCATTCCTAAAAATAAACATAATTATATATTTATCCTAGGAGATAATCAATGTGTTGTTGATAATATTATATTAGTAAGTAGACTTTATGTCCAATTAAATACTTTTTAATAAACTAAGTTGACGGAGCCCTGCTTTGCAGGGCTCCTTTTTTTGGGTTATGGGTCAAAAGAGAACCTAACATATCCTATTTAGTTACTTGAATTACATACAGTCGCACCTAACAAACCAAAACCATGTTTGAAAATATCTCGACAAAGGCTTATCTATTTGAGTGAATATGAATCATACTGTACTAGGTTTTGTACGTGTATTTTCTATGAAAATATCAAGGCACAAAAGCTAATCCATTTGAGTCAATTTTTTTACTGAAATAGATTAGGTATTGTCAAGTAATATGCACAAACAAAAACTATTCTATTAGAGTCTGACTCGTGACTCAAATAGTATATAGGCTTTGGAAATACGCCGCCCGGAGCCCTACACCCGGCGGCATACAGAGATGCCGGCATGGCCGCCCGGAAATATCGACGTGCCGCGCGGGTTGCAACTTGTAAGGTCATTTCGGTCCCGACATTCACGAGTAGTGTTGTGTGTGGCTTTCTACACGACTGTCACGTAACTGGAATGATGCTGCGCGGCGGCTTTGTGCAAGTTTCTGTAATTCTAAATTATAATTTAGGAATGTCGTTTCCGTTCTTTTGTATCTGTTATCTGAAGCAATTTGGTGGCGGTACGAAAGTCAAGAGAAGCGACGTCGGTCCGATGTATGATTTTGGGATGATTGGTTTGGGACTAGATAGTGTTGTCGATTGATCGTTTACTTTGTAGAATATTATATTATTATAATTAATCGACATGCCTGTTTGGGCTAGTTGTTAGTTATATTGACAACTAAGATGGACGTTGTCGCGTTGAAACTTGCCGTTGGTACTTACTTCAAAAATTAACTTATTTAATGTAACTTATTTCAAAAATAGAACTGTGCATATTGTGAACTTACTCTGACAAAAAAGTGACTATAGTTAACAAAAATAAGAGTGTCAGTGTTATCTACGCTCGTCAGTGACTGTTACTCAAGATTTCATCAAAGACAACGGCATCTGCTGCTAACCGCCTTAAACATTGGATGTCTGCTGGAATCTGTATGTACTCTTTACATTCATCTCTAATAATCGATTTTAAACTATCGCGATTTGAATACATCATACAATTTTATTTAAACGGGTCTTAATCGCGATATTTTAATTAATTTAAGGTATAAATACCTAAGTTCGGATAAAAATAAAAATAAAAAAACAAGTGAGGGTAGCTGCCGAAACCCGCGCTTCACAAGGACGACGCTGAGATGACATCAGTCCTGCCGCGACCAAGGCTGTTGTAAGACGGCCGAAACGTCGGTAAAACATAGGTATTTATACCTTAAATTAATTAAAATATCGCGATTAAGACCCGTTTAAATAAAATTATTCATCTCTAATGTTGGTGAAATAACAATTATACGCACTTTATATACTACCTAATTAAACATCAAAACAAAGAGATAAAAGAAAAAACAAAGAAATATCTAGAAAAGATTCGCTGCACATCAGTGTTCCAAGTGTCGAATAGCTGCAACTCAACGACATTCCAACATATTACTATCCGCTAGATGTCATGACAATACTACGGTAAATTACACAACCGAGAAGAGCGACATCTGTCTGCGAATAGCCAAACTACTAAGGTTGTATGAATAGTAGTGGTCTACTCGTCCAAGTGCAAACAACATCGTGTAGTGACATCTATCGATTACTAGCGAAAGTAAAACAAAGCAGTGGTTTCTTAACTGCGCACACGCAGTTCGCAGTCACATTGGCATCACGTAGCTGCACTAGTATATACATAGAGGGCGCTGTTAACATAACTTAAGATGGAAGAAGCGAAAAATATCACTATTAGGAAACCTATTCCCAGAGCCATTTCACTTGAAAATGTGGACATGAGTATTTCTCTTAATACATCGAGCTCTTCAGAACTATTGTGTAAAAGCTTGGATCTGTCGACTAACTTTACATCGATACAAAGGGAGGAAATGAAAACAGAAATTAATAGTCTGAAACTTAATCTACAAAGCACACAGATGAATTGGATAATGTAATATTAGAAAATATGGAATTAAAAAAACAAATATCATACTTAACCCAGGAATTGACTGTATTAAAACATATATGTACGAGCCCTGTGTCTTCACTACAAAAAACATATCCTCCAGAAGGAAAAACAGCGTCAACGACGACTTACAGAGACGTTTAATAATAGTCCCCTTACATTACCTCATACATGTGAACCGACCAAAAAGCCATTAATAACAGCAAACCTAGAACAGGGATCAATCGTTCCATCGCAATCCGACCACTTACAGGCTGAAAATGACCCAGTTCCTGAAACTAAAATTTTAAAAATTGCCAATACGCAAATTAAAATAATTCCGGCACAAAAAATACAATGAATGTAAATAACGAGCTCATTCCTAAAAATAAACATAATTATATATTTATCCTAGGAGATAATCAATGTGTTGTTGATAATCATCGAAGTTAATTACATCGAGGACCAACAATAAATATGAAAAATACAATATCAGTGCCAGTACACAAAAAATATTAGAACCAATGAAGACATGCAATGTAAACGAGGCAGATAGAGTTGTTATTTCAGTGGGTGAACATGACGAAAATCCATTGAGCGTCATGATTAACCTTTGCTTCATACTTAATTGCTATCCTAAAATAAGTTTTTTTTTGTATTGGGTGTATTTAAAAGCAAATTTTTAAATGAACAATTATTAAATAATATGTTAAAAAGAATCTGCAACTATTTTCCCAATTGTACCTATATTAATATGGCGAATAATTTATTTGACATGTGTAAAATTATCAATTTAAATATTGACAGCCTTGACTATAATTGTAAATATTTGCCTCAAAGACCTAAGTGCAATAAAGTGCCACAGTATCATAAATATGTACCACACAGCACGACTTCTAGAGGTCCACGTAAGGGAACAATTCCCTACTATTTTCCGTTTGTTAAACTGAATAAAAAGGGCCAAACCGCTAATTCGCCACTAACCTTTACGGAAAATAAGGCAAAAAAGGGCACCATCCCTTATTATTTTGCAACAAAAACAAAAGCTCCGCGCATTTCATCACAGTCAACCACAACGTACACCGCTTCAAATAGTAATCATTTTTTTCGTAGCTAATAACAACACAGAAAACTATATCAAAATATTACACCAAAATATAGCGGGACTGAGAAGTAAAACCGAATTGTTAGAACTGCACTTATGTGAACTTTTAAGTAATAAGTCAAAACCGTCATATGCTTATCAGAAACTTTTATACAATGCGGAAATGAATCAATGGTAAATCTAAACGGCTATAATTTAGCATCATCCTTTTGCAGGCAAAAAAGTCAGAAACGCGGTGGAGTGTGAATTTTGGTAAAGCGTGGTCAAAATTTTATAGAACTGAGTAATATCAAAGCTCTATCGATTGACAAGCACTTCGAATGTTGCGCCATTGAATTACTTGACCAAAAAATTATAATTGTGTGTTTGTATAGGACACCAAATTCTGACATTAACATATTTTTTAACAAACTGGACATCTTGTTAAATAAAATCATATATCATTCTGCCAAAAAAGTGGTAATCACCGATGACTTAAATATAAATACATTAAAGGGAAATAAACAATCAACCGAATTATTCAATCTTACAAAAAATTACAACCTAACAATGCACATAACCCAACCAACACGACAAAAATCTTGTATTGATCATTTTATTAGCAACATACCAACAGCTGAAGGAGAAATACTTCAGCTTGGATTATCTGATCATGAAACGGCCCAATTACTCACCATTCTTACAACTACTAAAAAGCCGTTGCTTACAAAATACACATTGTTCAAGAGAGCTTATTCTAAAGAAAATATTCTGAAATTTGGATAATGTATAGCAAGCCTATCATTTAGCGACGTACTAGAGGAATCTAATCTAGATCTAGCGTATACGAAGTTTCACGATCATATTACATTATTTTATAATTTATGTTTTCCAATACTCAAACGGATCATTTCTCGTAAGTCTATAAAAATTGCTTGGGTAACTAAAGGGTTAAAAGTAAGCTGTAAAACTAAGCGTCTACTACGATTTAAATATTACCAACAAAAAACTGAAACGCGTAAATTGGAATTCAAGTCTTATTCCAAATTACTACGAAAATGTATCTCTAGCTCTATGAAAAACCACAACTATGGGAAACTCAAAAACAGTCAAAACATACATATGTAAAACATCATGGCAATTAAAAAAAAATGAATCTGGAGGCATACCAATAAAAAACTTTATATGTGAGATAAACAAGGACGGTTCTATTCATAAGAACCCAATAGAAATAGCACACTCCTTTAATGACTTCTTAGATGTTCGTACAAAACAATGCAACACAATTAATAACATAAATATACCAAGTACATGTAATAGTATTTATCTAACACCGTGCGACTGTCCTGAGGTCCTGAAAATTATTTTATCGCTTAACCCTTAGCCACCTAGCACCTATTACCGTCACACTACCACCTAACATACGTCTGTGAGACCCCGAAGCAAAAAAATCTCGTTTGTAGAACTGTGTAATGTAAGTTTCAGTTTTTAATTAAAAGATTACTATGAATTATAAAAATATTAATAAACTATTTATTAGAGTAAGAAAGGCACATGAATATCAACATTTTTATAATAATCTCAATTAAAGTAATCAACAAGTCTTAATTTTATCCTTATAAAGTAACATATTTGGAAAATGAGATCCATTACAATAATCACATAAGTAGGAGCTTCTTTGAACTCTTTTTGAATATTTACTAATATAATAACTTAAAAAACATAATAATATCTTAATTAAAACAAAACTTAAACAAAATTGCAAGTCCTAAACTTACAGATTTTCACGACCTTTAATGCAGAGTTTGTGTGAACATTTTAGGCAAATTGCATTCGAAACACATGTATTGTGTTTTACGTTTCTTTTTAGAATCGCAAGTAGAACAGTTCCTACGCACTGTCAACTTTTCTTCAGCACCACTACCAGGTAGAATCCTCGCAACTGCCTTCTAACACATACTCTATAACACATACTCTAATGGTACATCTGCTTCAACATCACTACTTTCATCATTTGGTATATTTTCGTCATCTGATATATCTCGTTCCAACCACCGCTCGATGTATTCATTATTGAAAGCCATTTTTCAACTAAAACAAAAAAATATACTAATGTAAAAAAGTCACGTAACCACCTAACAGGGGTCTCTCCGGCCCCCGGCAACATATTTCTACTTACCAAAGACAAACGCGCGCACGTCCAAAAGCGACAAGCGCTTGTACAAAGTATTTTAAAAAAGAGTGGCTGCTTAAAAAATGTTTTATGCTATAGACGAACTATTTAAATGTAAGGGAAAAACAGGTGTTTGATGTACTATATAAACAATAATCTATAACAATGTATAAATTATATACTGATATTTAAATGCTGTAATATATATTAATTTAATCGAATTCATGTATGTAAATTAAAGTAATTATATGTCAGTTGCCTTAACTACTACTATTGTGTTGTGTAACTTGTGTACGTACGTGCTGTTATAATATATGACAGTACCTACTATTTGCATGTCAACAACCTGACAAAGATGTGTTGGTCTATATCAAAATGTTTACCATCAAATGTATTTACCACATTTTGCAGCAAATAAAAATTATTATTATTATTATTATTCACTCCATTTATTATCTAACACATAGTTTATTTTATATTAATAAAGTACATTTCATTAGAAAAAAAACGTTTAGAAATATAAAAGGGACCACGGAGACCCACCAGAGTCGGGTACAGGGACCAAGCCACCGGTGGTTAGGGCCTCAGAGACAAGAACTTCCTCACGATGCGCGCCGTGTCGAGAAGAACTGCCTTCTGAATCAAAGAATTGATCAAGTTGCCTAGTGTGAGCCTCTTTAGGTGTTGGTGCTCTTGGCGATTAAACCATTCACCGACACGACTATCGGTACAATGATCGCCGAATCTACATCCCACATGTCAACAATCTCGTGAGCTAGGTCCAAATATTTAATCTCTTTTATGATTATTATTGTTATTATTCGCAGATCATATAACAGTCCTGGTGAATCGTGTGAAATTGTATGAAGGAAACAACAATAGCAACGTCGAGTACCGATACTTCGACGGTGATACTGTAGACGTCACCTGCTTCCATGTTGAAAAGCTTTGCAGATTGTCCATGAGCTACGACTTCGACGACCCGCACCTTGTTAGCAAAGGTAATTTCTTACTATTGAAGATTATTTTACTCCTTGGATCTTAATTTTAGAAGTAGATTAACGTATGTCCCATTATTTAATCTATCGATGGATTTTGCTACTGAGAGATACATATTTGGCAAAAACTACGTCCAAAATGTGACAAAAATGTATCTTTAGTCAAAGAAATATCTTTAGTAGCCTAGTAGCCAAACCCATAGACAGATCAAATGAGGCCGGCTGTAAGTCAGGGATCATACGAAAATAATAGTGCATGGTCTTTATCACTCTATGGTCATTTAAGTATACTGATATCTTCAACCTGTGAATCAAACTTTGTATCATCAGTATCATCATACATTTCTTTTGATCAAAGTTTGATAAAATGTCAACAAACCCCAAAATTTAAAGAGTCATGACAAATTTATTAAAATTGTATGCTATGTTGTGCTCGATTCGATGTTTGTTTTTAATTACCATCAAACTGTATTTTAGTATTACAAAAAATTAACCATTCACAAGCCATAAACGGTATATCCGTGTAGTACAGTAGTATCTAGCCCGAGAGCTGGCATAAATTTTTGGTACCGCAACTGCAGACCTGGCTGGCAAGTAGCGGGGCTATAGATATTTATATTTTTCTTCCAAAAATTTATTTGTGATGTTTCTGACACACTTAACGTAATTTAATTACTTGTATGTGGGTTCTATTTCAATGTATCTATGTATAATGTCTGTTATATTATTATATGTATGTTGTACGAATGTATGTATATATTTATTCTATGTATGTTTAAGTATTTCTATGGAATATGTAAATGTAAGTATGTATATATTTTATTTAAATATTCAATACTGATTACTCATAGTATTAACTACACCATCGCCAGCATGTATAACTGCTTAACATCATTCCTGTCCATCCGAAGGTTGCCTGTAAGAGATCGCACTAAGCGATAAGGCCACCGATTGTGTATTACTGGTAGTTTTAAGCCACTTGTACTATAAAATTTTATTTTGGTGTGCAATAAAGTGTAATTTATTATTATCATTATTATTTTTGATTTATTAAACTTCAACATTTAAAAATTGCACGTTGCCTCAAATACATTTTTAGAAGTAAAAAACAAAATTGATGCCAGCTCTCCTAGTAATCCGTGTTGTAACAAACCCATTAAAGGTCAAATGAAAACTACAAATATCTTTTTTTTATTATCATATTAAAGTAAGTACAAAGGAAAATATAAATAAAAAAAAATATGGAAAATTTTACCGAATATTTAACGAAATTTTATGGAATTTTTAACGAAAATATATGGGATGTACTCATTTGAGTACAGTGACCGCTTAGTTATGAAAATTTTCAAAACACGCCTTTTCAACACAAAGTGTTTGCAGGCTCTTCTTATATTGCCAAAATCTGCAGCTGTTAAATTTTGTTGATAGTGAACTCCACTGCCTCCGTGGTCCAGTGGATAGCGTATGCGACTGCTGATCGGAGGTCCCGGGTTCGAATCCCGGGTCGGGCAAAAGTGTTACTGGGTTTTTCCTAATACTCAGTAGCAGCCCGGAGTCTGGTGATGTGCCCGATAACGGCAATAGGCTCGCCCCCTATTACGTGGAACCTAAATATTCATGGCGAAATGTGGGTGTAATATTTACACCTCTGCCTACCCCTTCGGGGATACAGGCGTGAGACTATAAAAAAAAATAAAAAAAGTTTACTCCATCTTTAGGTAGCCCTTCGAGAACTGATGCAGCTTGCCTTGATTTTCTTTGTTCATCCTGGCGTAAATAAAATCGTGCAATGTGACGTCGGAATATGAACTCATCCATAGGATTATCATTCATATTACATGTAAACGCCAGGCACTAGAAACATATGGCTGTTTCTAGTGCATCATATATGTAAATAATATACACCACCACTTTTTTCCGTGAACAGCAATTCTATATAATGATACAGACTGGTCAAGTTTATCAACACCTCCCATATTTTAATTATAAGTTTGGAACAAACGTGGTATAGCTACGTCTATCTTCTCCTTTTTGATTAGACACCAGCGTCTGACAGTTCCGAGAGGTTCCATGGTATCGAGTTTGGAACAAACGTGGTATAGCTACGTCTATCTTCTCCTTTTTGATTAGACACCAGCGTCTGACAGTTCCGAGAGGTTCCATGGTATCGTAGTTAGTTGCCATATATCTTTTCATCTAACCAGTAATAAAATATTGCACTTTACTTGTCAAATCTGTAGTCGTAAGTGCTACGATCAATTTTTTTCATTTCCTTTGTACTTTTCAAGGGGCAATTTTTTCGTCCAATTTTCTCGTTCAGTTCCCGTAGCCTAGGCTTCTTAATTCTAGTAAAAGGTCATAGCTCGTTAAAAAAATGTCAAAGAAAACTTTATTATAAGCTGAGTTACAGTACAGTTTCTCTAACAAAGTTTTGACTACGCGGGAACCCAAAGGATCAGAAGTTGGTGATTGCCATTTTCCACAGTAAAAATCCAATGAGTAACAATATCCGGTCGAACTAGCTGCTACCCAATTTTTGTACCCAAAACGAACTGGTTTCCCACGAATAAATTGTTTGGCGGGATGGTGGCCATAATATTTCACCACTGATTCATCGATAGAGATACGATCGCGAAACACTCCCCACTGCAAGAACTTCTGCCTTAAGTTTATCTGCCAATGGTCTTATTTTGAAAAAAATATCGTTTGATGTTGCGATCTACAAGATGTAGGTTTCTTTTTATATCACAAAACCTATGCCTTGACATGGCTCTACTGACCAATTCTACAGCTACGTCTTCATCTAACAAGTAGTACATTGGTTTTAGCCAGATAATATGAAAATCCCAAAAATCTTTTACAAATCAGTGGAATCTATTTGAAACTCGTGTCTATTGTTTTGGTTAGCGTATAGTTTGCTATTGGCTATAATCATCTCCATAATATCATTATCCATTATCTTTACAAATATTTGTACAGACTTGAGACCCTTTAGTTCTTCACCAATAGCACTTTTCTTATCAGAGACTTCTGTCGAAGTTTCAAAAGTCAAAGAATATGAAGGGGTACATTTGCGTCAGATTGGGTTCGGATTAGAAGAAAATTGACGGGTAGCATCAAGTCTTTTTTTGACGCAAGTGGTTCATCATCACTGTCACTGTGCGTAGAATCCTCGCTACCATTATCCTCTCGATTCCTGAATATCTCAATAGTACCAGGTACATCTTGCGGTATAGGTCACGCCACCATACTCTCATCGGCACCCTCCTCCTCATCAGCCAATGCACTTGGATTAAGTGGTATGATAGTCAAGTCACATTCGTCATCTTCGTTATCCTGTAACACAGCTTCGGTAGCTTCCTGAAGCCCACGGTTACTAGTTTAAGCTGTAAATAGCTGTTTCGTCATTGCAAAGTATCTGAAAAAAAAACAATTATTTTAGTTACGTATGTTGTCAGTATACTCAACTGAGTACAGTTACATTTACAAGATTCTAGTTTTATTTTAGTAATAATATGTAATCTCTCTTACAGTTTTTAATATCTTTCTTTTAAATCTAATGCATCGAAATAAAAAAAGTACAAAGTGTCACTGCCCCATTTCATTCTGTGGGTATCGTTCGAGGCGAATTAGAAAATCACGAAGTGCCCTTGGGAATAGACGGGCAACTCGATATCAAGCCCTGTACCCAAATCCTGATATTGACATACAATACTATACTAATATCGTAGATGCAATAATAAGCTCTCGCCCTATTACGTGGGACTTATTTCATATTATAGCGTAGGTAATATTATATTACACCTCTGCCTGCCCCTTCAGGCCTCTGGAATACAGGCGTGAGTCTATAAAAGAAAATATCCCTACCAATATTATAAATTCGAAAGTGTGTATGTATGTATCTAAGTATGTATGTTCAGTTTTCACGCGATAACAATTGAACCGATTTTGTTGAAATTTAATATGGATATAATTTTTTTATTATATTTTGTACTGATTCTGTAGGCAACATGTCTATCGACGGTCGTAACAACATTGACATAAGCGTCGGTCTCCGCGTTACCCTTCGCGCCGCACACAACTACTCACAAGTAAGCTGCAAATGTTTGGATGACGGACCATCAACGACAGCTAATGTCACATTAATTTTAGAAGATGCTCCTTATGGTGAGTCCATGAGTTATTGAATGAATCGCTCGTTTGTTTTTTATCTTTAGGGGAAACTACTACACAGAAATGACTAATTTGTCTATTGTTTTTAAACACAGTGTTTGAAATAAATATATTATCAACAATAATTAGTCGAGTAAATCAGTTTAGTAACATTTGTTATCTGTGGTAATTAATTTTTGACACTGGTCACATTTGTAAGAACTGTCAATTCTCTCTTCCGTTTGAAAAAAGTTGATTGACCATGCGCGGTGTGTACATTGAAGTAAATTTTGTAAAATCTTTGTAAAACTGCCGCTTTTGATTTGCCCGGCACGGTTCAGTGAGCATTTGATAAATTTGTGATATTATATTGAACATTGACATTTTGTAAAACTGAAAATTGTGAATCCTGTGCCACGTGCCTTGAAGACATCACGCTTGGAGAATAGCCAGCTGGGTAGATATAACATTCAATCTATCGTGGCCACTTTAGTTTTGTTTGTGTGTATCTAACTTAGTTCCAGGCCTGACATCAGTGAAGGTATAGGTAACTGTACATTGTATTTGATTCTTAGCGCTGAGTAACTCAGTCCAATATATGTCAGACTTCTTGTTTGCTCTAGTCAGGTGGATGTAATACAAGTTTCCACTGCCTTGCAACAATTCCCACCTGCCTAGGGCAACTCTGGAACATACAGCATAACGTCAACTTCATATGGTGCTATTTCTCCTTACAGATATAATAAACTTGAAGGTCAACGGCTTATCAATAAGACCACAAAGCTCAGAACATGCTTTAAAATATACTGTATACTATTTTAAAGATGAGTATACTCTGCCGTTATTGGAAACTTTGGTATTGGTATGTGAGAGTCAAACAATGATGAATTCATGTTGGAATCCTTCCAATATGACTGCGAATGTCAATGGGGTTTGCCCCTCCTGCAACGTTCAGATCCATGTAAGTACGAGAATATACTTAAATAATCTACATAAATTAACTAGGTGCTAGTCGAGTTGTTAGTTAGACATTTGCTGACGGTAATCAATATCTCAAAATCTATACTAAAAATATTTCTTGAGAATAATTTAAAAAATCGAATTAGGCAGCGATAGCCTAGTGAAGATACCAACAGACTGCCATGCAGAGGGTATCGGGTTCGAATCCACGGCGCGCACCAATGACTTCTCGGAGTTATGTGCGTATTGAATTATAAAATATCGCTTGTTCCGTGCCTCGGAGAGCACGTTAAGCCGTCGGTCCCGGTTGTCATGAAGATCTTTGACAGTCGTTATAGGGTGTCAGTACCTTCTAAATAAACTGACACTAGTCTAAACCATGGAATATGGCTATCCTTTCGGGTTGCGGAGGTTAGACAGGCAGTCACTCTGTGGAAAAGCTAATATTCAGCCAAATCCGGTCAGGCTAGTAAGCGGACCCCAGGTTGAAACTGGGATAACGCTAGGAGAATGATGAATCTAAAAAGTCGAATTATTTAACAAAAAATACGTGAAAAGAGTTGTGATCGACTTTATTGAAATTAGTTCGTAGTAGATCGACAAAGTTAGGCAACGCTTGGATGGATGACCGCCTGTGGCATTATTAAAGCACCTCCGTGCTTCGCAGGGCACTTAAAGCTATCGGGCTCGATTCTCGTCTGGAGACAAGAACCGTTGGGCGATGTCGGAGGCATTCTGAGTGTTCTATAAACTTCGAAACTAGAGTTGACCACACACTACCACGAAAATAATATATAGAAAAGTGCCTATTTAAATGTACTAGCTTTAATCGGATAAATTAAATTAAGATCTGCTTCAGGCTAAAAATTAATGTTGCTACTTCTGTCGCAACTTTTGTAAAATGTGCCATCGTGGTCTGAGGACACAAAGATTTGTCTTGCGTGAGATTAGGACCCGTCGTGAGTTAGCCTCCGTCTTAGCAGTCACTAACGACTAACAGGCCAATAATAGGAACAGTACAACATTGGCAATTGGATGATCTTAAAACGTGAATAAAATTTCACCTTGTTCAAATAACTATCAATCCCTTCATAATATATAAATAATATCCATATAAATTCAAAGGATGTATTTTACATAATTTGTAGTATGTATATTCGTTTTATTGTCAAATCAAATCAACATTGGCTTTTTTTATTTTAAATACATAGATATTTATTAGACGGAGAAAGTATTACTTTGTAATTTATGGATGGGTATTTGTTTGGTCTTACAACCAGTGTACATTAATACGAATTACCTCAGATGCACATTCAGCGTTTCAAAACCGTTCGGAAAATACACGCATTTGTAATTTTTTCAAATAGTACTGTATCGTTCGTCGTACAGCGCAGGCGTTAAATACCAAAATTTTTGATGTAAATAGTAATGTATCGTGCGTCGCACGGCGCAGGCGTTAAATACCAAAATGTTTCGACGTAAATAATATTGTATCGTGCGTCGCACGGCGCAGGCGTTAACTACCAAAATGCTTCGACGTAAATAGGAATGTATCGTGCGTCACACGGCGCAGGCGTTAAATACCAAAATATTTCGACGTAAATAGTACTGTATCGTGCGTCGCACGGCGCAGGGGTTAAATACCAAAATGTTTCGACGTAAATAGTACTGTATCGTGCGTCCCACGGCACAGGCGTTAAATACCAAAATGTTTTGAAGTAAATAGTACCGTATCGTGCGTCGCACGGCGCAGGCGTTAAATACCAAAATGTTTCGACGTTAATACAACTTTAAGACAAGTATGTACTGGTATAATTTAAAAAATAATATTATCACAAATATAACTAGTTTTGCACAGCGTGGATGGTTTTGAAAATCACTTTGGTTCGAGACTGTGCATCTTGGGTTCTTTGTATGTCAATGCACTGGCATGGTACATTGGTACCATTAAATAAAATATTTATTTATATTTCAGCCTCAACGGGTACCAGGATACCCGATTATAACAAATTTGTAAGATATGAAGCCTGGAGCAAAAATTTAACAACAATGCCAATCCGCACTGTCGACATCCGCTTTAAATCACGTCTTTATAAAACGATACATGATAAAGAAGGTATGTATAGACAAATGCCGTTTTTATTTTGCAAGGGCCCCAAGTTCTGCAACGGGTAAGATGCGGACTCTCTCAGTTGACAATGGCTTGATAATATTTTCTGTATATATATTTTTTTCTATAATTTTGAATCACACAATACTTCAACAACAAAAACCAAGCCCAAAGACCAAGCCACGGGTGTTTAGGGTCGCAGAGATAGGAACTTGCTAACGATATGTGTCGTGTCGAGCAGAACTTCCTCCTGAATCAAGGACTTGATTCAGTTGCCCAATTGAATGTAAGCTTCTTTAGGTGTTGGTCGAGGGTTTTGGCGATTAGTCCATTTACCGAGTGACTATCGGAATAATGATCACCAAATCCACATCCCACAAGTCAACAATTTCGTGAGCAAGGTTTAAATATTCAAAGAGATTGCCGTCATTAGGTATGGAGATACCGTCAATCAATGCGAGTCGCTCTGCTCGGTCTCTCACTACAGTGCAAGGCTTATTGGCTACAATAGTCCAGCCTTTAATAATATACAGGTACAAAAAAGCACAACCATTTTCGAGAACAGGGTCGGGCACATAGTTGTAGAACGGTATATCTGCTGATGGATAATACTGGCCGGTATCTGTACAACAATACTCAAACAACAAGACATAGTAAGACTAAGAGATTTCTTGGGCTGCTGAAAACGCCCGACCTATGCACCCAACATTATATCAACAAAACCGTTACTTAGAGCATATTGTCGGTAGCTCTTTGTCTCATGACAAACAGCTACTAGCGCATTGGAATTGTGGACGAAGTTGTCATCAACTTCGTCAACAATTCCAAAGTTAAAGTCTTCGGTTTGCCCAAGCAGATCTCCAAATCGAAACGCTTTAAAATTTACTTCTGGGCTATGTAAGGCTTTATAAAATCGTCCATGCAGCTCCTTGCCCCTCCATATTTCCCCTTCGGTCCTTAGTACTAAGCACTGCCGGTTTGTGCAAGTTCTGTTTATCCAGAGCCAGTGGGGTCAGTTTTGTATCATCTGCAACTATATCGCTGTGCACCTTCACGCTCATTTGCAGAAAATATTCTCTGGGAGAGTACAACTCACATTTATGGAGGATCTTTACACGTAGATAAAAAAATAAAAAAGAGTTTTTTTTTTGCATTTCAGATGTTATAGATAGTCTGTAGCTACATGTTTGACCATAGTGGTGTACAAAATTATAAAAGTTTAACTACAATCTTTTTTATATAATAAAATTAGAAGCGGGTTTATACATTGCAGAACATTGATACAAGGTTTACAAATTTGTCACAAATAAAAATAATAACAAAATAAAATAGATGTCACAATAAATTAGAGAATGCAGTGTAAATTATTGTAATAATCAATATAAATTCAAGAAATGTCATTAGCAAGATTAGCAAGAAATATAGATAAATTATTAATAAATTAGAATCGGATAAAAAATCACACTTATCAACTAAATATATTTTCAGATGGTTTTTAAATAGAGAAATATTGAGCTTTTTTATTTGGTATTTTGTTGAATAGTAGGTACTGGTGCCATGAAAAATATGCTTTTGTGCATTAATGTGGTCTAGGACTGTACTATACAGAGCCGCTTTATCACGTCGATTGCGGTTATTGATATCAGACAATTTCTGAAATAATTGTGGGTTTGTTTTAACAAAAAACGACTGCTTCATAAATGTATAGCGATGTTTTTTTTTATGAGGTAGGTGGCAAAAGAGCAGACGGATCGCCTGATGTTAAATACGCTCTTTTCTTGAAGGTTTGAAGGTCGTATTGGTTCGGAAAAACCGCAGGCGACAGATCATTCCACAGTTTAGATGTGTAAGGCAGAAAGTTTTTTGAGAAACGCACCGTTGTGGATTGCCAACCATCTAAATGATGGGAATGGAAATGCTGTCGCGTAGAACGATGGCGGAAAGAGGCGGATTAACCTGAACAATTCCTCGGAGCACTCCCCATAGTAGTAGCGATAAAAGATGCATAGCGAGGCTATATCTCTACGCCGCGCCAAGGGGTCTACCGGTTGCAAATATCTTGGCAGTCGACAATTCGAGTGGCTCTTTGTTGGTTGCGGTCCAGAGGGAGAAGCTGGTACTAGGGTGCCCCTGCCCAACGATGAGAACAGTATTCCATATGCGGCTGGACCTGCGCCATAAGGCGCAAGTCCAGCCGCCGAAATACCGTCTCGATCTATTGAGCACGCCGAGCTTCTTCGAGGCTAATATAGCCTTACCCTCTAAGTGACCGCGGAACTGGACTTCGCTCAATGTGTCGACACTAAGTATTCAAATACTGGAGGAGGCAGTTAAGGGAGTGCTCAAAACGAGGACATACGACCAACGGCAGTTTTTTAGCGGTGAACACACAAACGTGTGTCTTTGTGGGGTTAAATTGGACCAAATTAAGTCTTCCCCAATCTGAGACCTTCTCCAAAGAGGTCTCAATTTCAGACACAAGTTTATTTCGGCTCTCGATGACTTTTGGCCGAGAAATGTTGGCGCGGGCGGTATATGAAGCATCGCCTGTGCTGTCATCTGCATAACAATGAATGCAGCTGTCTAGCAACATATCATTGATATGCAGGAGGAACAAAGTAGGCGATAGCACGCAGCCTTGGGGGACACCAGCATTTACAGACAAGGCGTCAGAGCATTCACCGTCGACTACGGCCTTTATGCTTCTGTCTGTAAGAAAGCTGGTGACCCATTCGCATAATTTCTCGGGCAGCCCATAGGAAGAGAGCTTCGAAAGAAGCGCTTTGTGCCAGACCCGATCGAAGGCCTTTGCTATGTCCAAACTGACCGCCAAAGCCTCCCCCTTTGTCTCGATCGCCTGTGCCCAACGATGTGTCAGGTATACTAGAAGATCACTAGCCGACCGACCCTTACGAAAGCCGTATTGCTGGTCATTAACCAGCTGATTATCCTCTAAAAACCGAAGGAGCTGGCAGTTAATTATGAACTCCATTAACTTCGAGAAGAGAGAGGTTATGGTTATCGATCTGTAGTTGGACGGGTTAGAGCGATCGCCTTTTTTAGAGATCGGGTGGACCAATGCTGTCTTCCACGATGTTGGGACTACGCCAAAAGAGTAAGAGAGCCAAAAAAGACGTGTTAAAACTGGTGCCAACTCTAGAGCGCACATCTTCAACACAATAGGAGGAATTCCATCAGGCCCACTCGACTTATGGATATGAGGGACAGAAGTGTCATACGGACTGCGCGTTGGTGGAACCGAATATCCGGCATACAGCTCTTGAACAGCGGTATAGTAGGCGGTTCCTGTCCCCTGTCATCTAAGGTCGAGTTGGGCGCAAAGAGTTTGCCCAGAAGATCGGCTTTCTCCTTTGCGTCGTGGGCCAAGGAGTCATTTCCTATGTGTAGATGTGGAAAGGATGGCTTACAGAAATTCCCATTGCTTTGGCAAGAGACCAGAACGCACGTGTTCCCGAAGGAAGGCGCTCAAGCTTCTCGGCAATTCTACCGATATGCTTCGACTTCGCACTAGTAGTCTCTTTTGCAGGACCTAAAGGCAAAGTTATACTCCTTTTAAATGCGCTGGTATTTTCATCCCGTGCCGCCACCGCATCAGCCCAGGCTTGGTAAGCTTCCTGCTTTCTACGAGAAGCCTTTTTGGAAGATGAACCTAACCAAGGCCGAAATTAGCCACCAATGGAGACCACAGAGTATGGAATGAAAAGTTCCATACCCTGTAGCACCACATCAGCAACAGAATCAGCAACGGCGTTGGGATCATCCGGCGAGAAGCTTACTTGTCCCCAAGGATAGGTCGCAAAGAAGTTCCGCATCCCATCGCAATCTGCTGACTTGTAGTGCCACACACGACGACTGCGTGCAAACCGCGATCGCAGCGAGCACGTGAGAGGCACTATACTCCGTACAAGGCAATGGTCTGAGGAGCCAAGTGGGGCGCCTACGGATACCTTGTAGCCGTCCGGATGAGAAGTCAGCAGTCAACGTCTGGGATTCGCTTGGGCGTGGTAACCAGTTGTGTCAGGCCATAAGCCTGTCAATATTTTATATTGTTGGAAATATGGTTTACAGCTATCTCTGGGTCCAAGTCTAAACATAGCCCTCATGCATCTTTTTTAGGCCTTAAAGACAAATTCTTTGTTAGTGGAATTGCCCCAAAATATGGTGCCGTATCTCAAAATTGAGTCTACAGTACCATGATATGCAGTAATAAGCGCTTTCTTACTGATGATATTAGCAAGCTTATGGAGGGCGTAAGCCGAAGAGCTCAGCCTTTTGCACAGTTTTTCAATGTGTTCTTTCCAAGGTTCTTATCGACTGTTAAACCAAGGAATTTTGCTGTATCAACATTTGTAATATGTGTACCCTCATAATGGATGTTAAGATTGGGTGGCGTAAGGCGTTGATTAAATAACATCAAATTAGTTTTAAGTAAGTTAATCCTTAAGTTATTGTTGTTCATCCAGCTAACAACTGAGCCTATCGACACGATGTCCTTTTCGTAAATATTGTTGGTTCTAAAGTGAATTGCGACAGTGCTATCATCAGCAAAGAGGCACATCGGATAATTGGTAACTGTTGGGAGATCGTTAATATAAATGATAAAAAGCAGTGGACCTAACACACTTCTTTGCGGCACACCATACCTTATTGTACGTTTATTTGACGCAAACACTAGTTCCTGTTTTAAAACAATATACATTTTTGAAATCGCTGTATATTGTATACGATTCTTTAAATATGATGCCATTAAATTCAATATATTTCCTCGTATGCCGTAGGTCTCTAATTTACTAAGTAAAATGTCAAAATGTACATGGTCAAACGCCTGGGTCATATCACAATATAACGCACAAATCAGTGTTCTTTTGTCTACATGTGAAATAACATTTTTCAAGAAGTCAAAGATCGCCATATTGATTGATTTATTCTTGCAAAAGCCTTTTTGGGTTTCCGACAGGATATTATACTTTTATAGGTATTGTTGAAGTTGCTCAGAGATATCTTTTTCGAAAATCTTTGAGATATTTGATAAAAGTGCTATTGGCCTGTAGCATTCACTGTTTAAACTATCGCCTTTACTAAAAAGTGGCTTTACAATAGCAATTTTCAGTTTATCTGGATAAACGCCAGCACTTATTGAGATATTAAAAATATAGCTCAGATGGCAGCAAATTTCATAAGCTACGAATTAAATTATTTTTGTGCATAAGCCATCATGTCCTGCACTATTTGTATTTCTTAAAGTAAGTGTAATTCTAAGAACGTCATTTGGTGTACTTGAAGTCATAAACATTGATTTTGAAATCATTAAATTATTTATTTTACTATACTTTAAATACCTTACGGGTTCTATTCTGTCAATAAAAAAATGTTATTAAAGGATTCTGCAATTTCAAAGGCATCGGTAGTCACTGTATTTTGTAATGTCAAGGAATGGATAGTGTTTTTCGGTATATTGAATTTATGTACATTTATAATGGCCTAGGTTGTTTTGGATTTGATATGAGATGTTTTTATTTTATAATTATTTTATTATATTTAGTTGGATTCGTCTTATAATTTTCTTAAATGTTGTGGCGTAAGTCTTAAATTTGTTTTTATTGAACTCATTCTTACTTAGTCAGTATTTTCATAGTAGACTCTTTTTCATGTTGCTGCATTTTTTCATTCCTATTGATATCCACTGTGGTTTGCGATTGGTTCTTACTTTTATTTGTTTATATGGAAAGCAAAAGCAGTACAAAAATTAAAACATTTCACTGAAAGAGTCGTAAGCAGTGTTAGGGTCTTCAGTATGGTATATATCATCAAATGAGAGACAAGGTAGGTAGTTCCTGAATTGTAACATATTTCCCTTACTATAATTTGCCTAATTATGTGCCAATAATCGATAAAACAAGTTTTGTTTACAGAGAATCGTAGAATTTGAGATGCTAAATCCGACCGAATCAATCCGATATCAAGGCCAAGTAGTTCTACCGGCGACTATTAGTTTGGATGACATTAATCGTCATTTTTCTACTACTCCCACTATGGACGACCAAACTAAAAGTCAAACCATAGCCTACTTGTCTAGCTTACCTCGTCTGAACATTAATTCCTTCTCTTTTTCTCCTTTATCATCAGGTGAGATTAAAAAGATTATCCTATCAATTAAGTCCAAAGCCGTGGGATGCGATGACATTAGTCGTCGCATGATCATGGCTATCCTTGAACAAATTTTACCTGTAATTACCCACATCCTAACATTTTCCCTTGACTCTGGTCAATTTCCCGACATATGGCGTAAAGCCTATGTGCGTCCTCTGCCCAAAATAGCGAATCCCACTCTCCTGACACATTACCGTCCCATATCCATTCTTCCCTTTCTATCCAAGGTACTTGAGTCATGCGTTCAGAGGCAGATGTCCAGGTTTGTTTACCAAAACAACATCCTGTCACCTTTTCAATCTGGATTCAGACCTGGACATAGTACTGTCACCGCATTGCTCAAGGTGACTGGCGGTGTGAGGGTGGGGGTGGAGGACACCAGACTTACACTTTTGGTCTTGGTGGACTTCTCAAATGCCTTTAACAACGTCAGTCACGACCTTCTCCTTTCAGTCCTATCCTATCTAATGTTCTCACCTATGGCACTGGAATGGTTCTCCTCTTATCTTCGAGGGCGCCAGCAGTCGGTACGTGTTAATGAATCTTCATCGACATGGCGTAGTTTGAACGCTGGTGTTCCTCAAGGCGTTCCTATATATATATATATATATATATATTAATAAACACAATAATATATATTTTATAATTCTAATAAATATATACATATAAAATAAATAAACTATAAAATACCTATGACGATTCAGTTAGTGCATCTAAATAATTCTGCCGGACTCTGGTTATAAACGTGAAACGGTTAGTGGACATCCTGATATCAAGAGGGAGGGCATTCCAGAGAAGGATAGATTGTATATTAAAGGATGAATGGACTAGGCTAGAACTGTGAGAAGGACAAAGAAGCAGAAGATTATTAGAGGAACGAAGATTTTTCTCATGAGTATTACAGAGAAATTGAAAATGGGAAGTTAAATAGGCGGGCGCACAAGGAGAGGGTAGTAAAGAATGAAGAGTACTCACAGTACGCAAGCTACGCCGTTGACGAATGGGTAACCACCGTAACTTTAATCGGTACTCAGGGTCCTCCTTATAAGTGCCTATTGACTGGTCTAGGTTCTCTGTGTATGATGTTGACACTACCGATGTTTCTTTTATAGCTTTTATAAGCAGATCAATATCTGTGAATATTGTATGCATACCGCGATTATTAATCAATCCGGTGTTATAGGCACCTATTTGAACATACTGTAATCATAAGTTAAATTTTTGTTCGCGTCGAGGAAGTATGCGTGCTCATGTGTTAAAATATCCAAGTAAAGCAGACTAATAAATGACTCAACTCTCCATTTGTACATATTAGAATATATACTACACTTATAAGTTGGTGTATGCAAGATCACATTCGTATAATCTATCTTCTGTAAAACTCTTCTTATTTTCAGGATTAAATTAAAATAGCCATTTGTATTAATAAAATCTGCTTCACCTATGAAAATTAGGCAGAAATCGTTTAGTGTGAAGTTCTGTATTTTGTTTCCAAGTCGTCTAACATGTGACATAATATTTGTTACTTTTTGGAAATAAATAGTGTATGTGAGAAAAAGTAGTGTATGTGAGAATTATCTTCTAATGTGTTTTCTGCTATTGCACGTACTTTGTTATGTTTGTTCACGCTTACGATGCATATTTTGCTCGTGGTTTTTTGTTCCGATTTGTGTATCTTTTGGCATGCTTCTCACCGGAAGATGTAGATGTAGAAATTGTTTTTTTGGACTTTTGTGTAGTACTGTTACTATCCATGGTCTTTGTTTCTATATCTTGTAGTCTCGTGGGATTGGTCTGTGTTTCCTTGTGCTTTTTGTTTGTATTTAGCACAGGATAGTCTTTGAAATACTCCTTTTTGGTTCTGGTGATATGGGCTTTCTTTATCATATGGATCTCGGTGTTACGCTTTTTTTCTTTTCGGGTGTGAGGCATATTTTTTTGTGCGTATCTATTGTTTTAAGTGAAGTTTGTAGATCAGACTTAAGACGATAGTTTACTATATTTAAATTTTCAATCTCTTGATGAGCGCTTGTCAGTTGCATTGTGAGTATTTTTATTTGTTCTTGTAGTTCACTTACTACGGAATTCAATATTCGATCTATAGATAGATCTGTAGATTTTAGATTCGTATTTGACATAAGCTCCATACAAAATATGCCAAACACGAATCTCGAATCTCAAAATCCATGTATGGATCGAATATTGAAAATAGCCGTTAGATTACCACTACTGTCATGTAGACTGTCAGGTATGCTCATCATCGTTGTATCAAAGAGGGTCTTTCTTTGATACAACGATGATGAGCATGTCGTCTGTTGATATTTTACTAAGGTCGTTCAATGACGTGGTTCTGTAGTATGGTTTTCGGTGTGGTACATTTATACTATCCGATTCCATTGTTGACTAACGGCCATTTTCAATATTCGATCCATACGTGGATTTTGAGATTCGAGATTCATTATTGACATATTTTGTATGGAGCTTATGTCAAAAACGAATCTAAAATCTACAGATCTATCTATTGATCGAATATTGAATTCCGTAGTAAATGGATTGTAATTAATGTTATGTGCAGTTGTCAGCTTTGTTATTTATTCTGACCGTGTGGTGTTTTAGTCCTTAGACAGGGCCGATACTAGTTAACGGTCACTGATCGATCTCGATTGTTATTGTATAATACTTTTTGTGATTTTTCTTTGAATTTTGTTTGATTATTTATCAAGATAATTTGTAGTCTTCCAAAAACACCTCACAAAAAGTACCGTGATCACTGAGATTCGAACCGGTGATTTGTCGCATGTTTCACCACCACGAATGTCTTACTATAGATTGTGAAATTGGCCTTTTTAAGTTCCAATATGTGTTTTTAAACATTGATGGTCAGTTATTATGACAACTTTTGTATTAAATAAATGTGATCACAAATCACTCCTTTTATCGCAAATTTAGCACTTTTTCTTCGTCAAATATGTTAGTATTTTAGGTTTCGATTGTATAGTCTAGTTCACTTAACTTTTTATGGTATTATTGGTCGCTTTAGATACTTATAGTGAAATATATTATTTTGGATTATTAAACAGATTTTCGACGACACAAATGTTTGTTCACCTCCCACTGGCTATAATTGATTGTTTTATGATACATTTGAACCAAATAAGCACTTATAACTATTTTTAAAATACAAATTTACACAGAGCAGTTTTTGTTATGTTGTTGCTAGGTGGCGCCAACTAGCGGTCCCTACTACCCTACATAAAAACCCTTGACCCCATATTACCACGGGATATACAGCCTCATTACCGACGAACGTGGATGATGCATCCGAGATGCAGTCAGCAATGAACGAACTTAATACAGAGCATTGAGTTCTATCTGTGTTTTTTTTAAGGTAGAAGAGCCTTGCTGATTTCAGCATGAATGGGCCGGCTCGACCGGGGAAGTACGGGTAGTCTCACAGAAAATCGACGTAAAGTAACAGTACCTAAACTGTTGCGTTTCGTTTAGTGAGTGAGAGTACCGGTGGCCCTATCCCCTATTCCTTCTCCCTCATCCCACTCCTCATCCTATCCCTTTTCCCAACCTCACGGGGCGGCAACGCACTTGTGACTCCTGTGGTGTTGCTTGTGTCCATGGGCGGCGGTAATTGCTTACCATCAGGCGATCCGTCTGCTCGTTTGCCGCCTATTACCATAAAAAGAAAAAAAAACCCGAGAATACCGAAATTATGTAAAAGCCAGCCATGAGCTTAGAAGCGCGTCAACGTTCGTATGAGTTACGCATGTGCCAAAAGGCGCGCCTATACGCGCCTACATGCGCTGCCAAAACGAACCACGCTAGTCTGAAACTACTCATATGTCTTCGTAATACACAATATTTATAATTTTTTTTGTTTATTTTTTATAAATCGATTATCTTTAACTCTGAATAAAAGTATTTCATGAATATTTTATTTTGGTTAATTTCTTTATAATTTTTTATCATAATTTATTTTAAATCCACAGATGAAGTAGTCTTAACAATAAATGGCCCATCAAGCGATAAAACGATTGAATTAAATAATTGGAATGACGACAAGCACTTCTACTACAATTATGAAGAGGGTGACTTGGTAACACTCAATTGTTCATTAAATCGGTGGCATTTTAATTCCATGGATTTTGACGGCACAGGTAACCTTCTCAATACATTTTTATATAATATTTACAGGGTCAGACCGGGTTGAAATTGATTTCAAAAAAACTTTTTTCAGATGTAAAGTTAAAGGTTTCTATACCCTTACATACTATTAAAAGTAAGATTTATTAAATAAAAACTTTAGCGAAAGGGGCGATAGGGACCGGCACATCTTTTGTGATTAAACACATGACAATATATAAAAGAAAAATTAAGCGTGATTCTAACGAAAGTTACAAATGATAAAGAAAATATGTATGTCACGCACATATACATACATACGTACATAACAATTATAAATTTTGTAAGAAAAATGACAAGCTCGATTGTAGCTACAATGAAAACTTTTAAATTTTCGCAACTTGTACACATAGTAATGTTTATGAAACGGGTCTTCATCACGTAATTATTTGAAAATATAGGTAAATTACCTTAAATTGCCCTCGGCTTTTCGACATGGTTTACACCAGCCATGGTAACGAAATAACTCATGTCAGTTATCTCAAAAACCTATATTTATTTAATTAAACTTTGTGTACAATACATTTATGTAGGTACAATGGCGGACTATATACCTGTTGAGGTATCAGTAATGTCCTCTAAAGGCGTGTGAAGACTGCCAATATGCACTTGAATAGCGTGGTGGACAGTGACTTACAATTATCATAATGGGAAGGGCGTGTGTTCAACAGTGGTACCGAGTATATACAAGGCTGATGATGATTTAACTAAGTAAATGTGTGAGTTATAATTTCAGTACATAACGGTGAAAATAATGTTATAAAACATATAAAGCTGACTTCTAAAGATGATAACAGAGTAGTTACCTGTCTTGCATTTTCGCAATACGATTTGGATTCTAAGCGAAATGTTCGGGAAACAAAAAGTGTGGTGTTTAGGCAGACTAATACCATTGCGAACGTCGAGAAACCCTCAGCAGCCGGTAAGTGAAATAAATTGAACAGTAATTTTATTTACAGAGAAAAGGCAGTGACTCGAACTTGGAAATAAAATTCATGTACGTTGTACGATACAATAGGTATTTTTATTGACTTAGTCGCTTACAAAAGTATCTTTATCCATATCATGGCATAATATAGTCATAATAAGCAAAATAAATACCTGGGAAAGGTAAAAAAAGACTTAAAGTAAACACATTTTATAATCAAAATCAGTGATTTCCCAGGTATGATGCCGAGGTGAAAAATGCTCGTAATGATTGGTATAATAAGTCATGTTTGTTTTTACTTTTTACGCCGTGTATACTAAATAGACACAATGCCATCTAATCCCAAACAACCCAGACTTGGATAAGAGACAATGGATAAACAAACATAATTATATATTTTTTTAAATGATAATTATTATCATGATGATGATAATGATGATGATGATGACCATGATTGTATTTGCTCCACAGAACATATAACGGTACTCTTGAATCGTGTGAAAATCTACGAAAATAATGACAATAGTGACATTAAATATCGATACGTCGAAGGTGACACAGTAGACGTGGCCTGTGTCGGTGTAATGGACTTCTGTGATCTGGCAATAAACTACGATTTCGAGGACAATCGTTCCGTTGATAAAGGTAACAATCAAATTATCTATTGCTTGTATTTTACTAGTCCACGTTGTGCTATTCTTTGACGGCATGACTAAATATTTTTACAAAAAAATAAAATAGAATGAAAATCTACAAACAAAAAACAACACAGTAATTGCTATGATGTTGACCTAGTGTCAAGCATGTCATTCTTTTTGAAAATCTAGCACGATTTGATGTCACTATTTCACATTCAAATAGTTTATTGCGAATATAGGTAGGTAATTACAGTTGCTTTTTACAAACTTTTTAGTGCTGCTATATTCTGCCATTTGGCATGCAAAATATAGAAGGTACATTTTATAAAATAAATAAGAAAAAAAAAAAAATTAGGTACAATCAAATTATACAAAGTCAAAGTAATACACACATGTCAATTTAGATTATATTATATACTAATGTCGTTCGTTCATTATGAGTCATGTATTTGCTGAGTTGTAAACATGTAAAGTTGTCCTCGAGATATTCTTTCTCACTGTAGTATGCGTTTACAACAAGAAATTGCTTCATTTGCCTTTTGAATTTATTTATTTTGGAGCATCTCACTATGTATAAAGGTAAATGATTATAAATTCGAGGGGCCATGCAAAATATGCTGTTGCTAAATTGTGCTATATTATTTTATGGAAAACATATTTTATGACTATTACGTTTGCTGTGCAGGCGCTCAAAATAGAAAAATATGTGTTATAACAAACACTGCTACCTCAAATACATAAAGGCATGGAAGCGTTAGCAATTTCAGACTAATAAAAAGGGTTTACAACTATCCGTCTGTTTAAATTGCACAATGGGCTTACACATCTCTTTTGGGCTTTAAATATTACCTCTACAGAGTTACCCCAAAAAATTACACCATACCTTAGCAATGATTCTACATAACCGTGGTACGCCGTGATGACAGCAGATTGATTCACAACTGTTCTAAGTCTTTATAGTGCATAAGAAAATTGGTTGAGTTTAGAACAAACATCTTCCACTTGAGATTTCCAATTTAGATTTGAATCTAGGTTGACACCCAAAAATTTTGCATTGCCGACTATATTAATTTGTTTTCCGTTGTAGCAAATATTAAGATCAGTCAAATTATTTTTTCTATTTCTAAATGTCATTAAATTAGTTTTATTCAGATTTATTATTAAATTATTATTGCATAACTATTCAATTATTATGTCAAGTGTTTGATTTAAATCAGATAGCATTAGATTTTTGTTTGTGCTTGTAAACATCACTGTGCTATCGTCTGCAAATAGCATCATATCGTGGTTTATAAAATTTGGTAAATCGTTTATATAAATGACAAGTGTTTGCCCGCTGCTTCGCACGGGTAAATTTTGCTTCGATAAAATGTTTTGCACAAACTCCCCTACACTCCTCAAGGAACATACATGCCAAATTTCACCTACTTGCGCTCAGTAGTTTCAGCTGAAGCGTGTATGTCAGTCAGACAGTAACGCAAGGATTTTATATATACAGATCAGAATTATTCGATTGAAAAATAAAAGGTTTAACACAAAGGCTGACTCACTTTTCTACCCTCTTAGGGGAAGAATTTCCAAAATAAATGTCTTTGTGTTCGCTAACGTCATTTGCGGATCCAGTAAATAAAGTCTGAAGTTATTCCCTTAAAGTATTAAAAGGATTTAATACGAATTCTGACTCCCCTTTTAATCCACTAAGGGTAAGAATTTCCAAAAAGACTTTCTTAGTGTTCACTAACTTCATTTGATGAACCAATACACAAAGATTGAAGTTAATCCATTGATGGAGTCAAAAGTTTCATACAAACTCTGACAACGTGTTTTACCCCCTTAGGCTCACCTAAGAGATGATGTTTTAAAATTCCTCAGAATTTTAAAACATCATCTCTTAGTGCGCCCCTACATACCTCAAGGAACATACATGTCAAATTCACCTACTTACGCTCAGTAGTTTCAGCTGTAACGTGTCTGTCAGTCAGTCAGTAACGCAAGGATTTTATATATACAGGTGAGAATGATTCGAGGATTCTACAGGAGTAGTTGGGTTTATAAATATAGAGTTGAGATTATTCGTTAGTTTGAAGTTAACGTTAACTGATCTTACATTACTTTCATTTCCGCCTATGAAATAGTTGTTAAATAGCTCTGCGATACTTTTCATACCTTAAATTTGATTTTCGGCTGCCTTAAATACAAATTATCGTTTGCAAAAAGAATACCTTCTGCAAGCTTTGTTCCACTTTGCCAATCTACATATTTTGATCGGCAAGTTATGTCATGCTATGTACACACGGCTACACCTCAATCTAGATACTTTTACATTATGACGTAGGAAATAAGTATTATAATCGTACTGCAGCTGTATAGCTTGACTTGTAGCTGTGTGTACGTCATGCTGTGTGCTATAATAATATTGCTATACTGACAGAAACTAAGGTTAATACGTCTATAATTGGTGACAAATGGAGCCCCGGCGTTGGTCTTCGTCTAAACCTGAAGGCAGAACACGACCGCTCGCATGTAAGCTGTAAATGTGTGACTGGACCTGAAGCTGTAGCTAAAGTCACATTTATTTTAGATAACACTATAGATGGTAAGTTTATTCAAACCATAAGTAAAGAAGAAATAACATATAATATAGGTAAAGTATAACGGGACTATTTCATTGTATAACGTTTTCCGTTTTTACAGATGTTATGAATGTAAAAATCAATAGTTTACCACTAAGACCACAAAACACGAAAAGTGATTACAAATATGTTGTATATGACGTTTTTCGCCATTGGACTAATGGCGAGTATGTGACTTTTGAAGCTAGCTCAGCCAATGATGACATTGTACTAGAATCTTACCAGTATAGGTCTAGTTGTGTGTGGCAGTCGGCTGTGATCCAACGAAACGCTACTAGTAAGTATTTACAGCTAATACTTTGGATATGTTTGAAAGTCTTGCTATTGCTACAACAAAGTATTAGTATAGTCCATTACTTATAACATAAATGCTGCCTTCATTAGGCCAAACATCTATCGCAGATCTAATGTAACTCAAAACCTGAACTGCTGGGATGGGATTACTTAGGCAATTTGGCCTTCATCATACCAGCCAGCAGACGTCCACTACTGGACATAGGCCTCCCCCAAGGCTCTCCAAATGGACCGATCGTTGTTCATCGTCCACCTTACAAGAGGCCTACCCCTGCTATGACGTTTGGTGCGTGGCCGCCACTCAAGAAACTTTCTGCTCCAACGGCCATCGGTTCTTCTGGCTATATGCCCTGCCCAATGCCACTTCAGCCTGACTATTGTTTTTATTTTTTATGGTAATATGCGGCAAACGAGCAGACGGATCGCCTGATGATAAGCAATTACCGCCGCCCATGGACACAAGCAACACCACAGGAGTCACAAGTGCGTTGCCGCCCCTTGGGGTTGGGAAAAGGGTTAGGATGAGGAGTGGGATGAGGGAGAAGGAATAGGGGATAGGGCCTCCGGTACTCTCACTCACCGAACGAAACGCAACAGTTTAGGTACTGTTACTTTACGTCGATTTTCTGTGAGAGGGTAGTACTTCCCCGGTCGAGCTGGCCCATTCATGCTGAAATCAGCAAGGCTCTACAACCTTGAATTTATATATATATACCTACATCCTTGAAGCCTGACTAGTCGGAGAGCTATGTCGGTGGCTGATTCGCCTGCGGATCTCCTCATTTCTGATTCGATCTCGCAGGGCAACTCCGAGCATAGCTCACTCAGAGGACGATGGTGAGCTATCGCCCTCTGAGTGACTTTGAGCTTTCTAATGATGGCAATACGCACTTGACTGGCTAAAGACTTTACTTTAGACACTGCGGGATATTGGACGTGAAGATATGCCGAAGTTTCCCTAACGTTGGATTCTACGAATGACCTCTTTCTCGAAGTTGGACCTACCCAACCTACCCGGATCATCTATCCCAGGTATATATACTTGTCGACAACTTCGAGTGAAGAGTTCCCAAACTTAATAGGAGCAGGTACGACATGGACGTTCGATATGATTTTCGTCTTGTCCAAGTTCATTTTAAGACCTACGTTTTGGAAGACTCTCAAAGGCCACCGAGCATTGTGCCGAGGTCTTCTATAGTCTCAGCCATGACTACAATATCGTCAGCGAATCGAAGGTGACGGATGTACTCGCCGTTGATGTTGATGCCGAGTCCTTCCCAGTCCAGAAGCTTGAAGAGATATAACATCTCCCTGCCTTACCCCTCGCTGTAATCGAATAGGTTTCGAGCTCTGATCCTGGAGGCGGAATTACGCCTGGAGGCGGAATTACGTGATGGCGTTTTCGTACAAAAACTTCAGCACTTCGACGTATCAATAGTCAATCTGGCTCCGTTGGAGGGACGGCATCACTGCCCAGGATTCGATCGAATCGAAGGCTTTCTCAGAGTCCACAAACGCAAAGCATAGATGCTGGTTATACTCCACGGACTTCTAAATGCCGCAGCGTATGTATGTGGTCTATGGTACTTTAGCCTTTTCGGAAATCGGCTTGTTCGGGAAGTCGTCTAGCTTTCAAGCGAGATGATTCGTGATGACCCCTGAAAACAGCTTATAGACGTGGCTCTGAAGTGAGATGGGTCTGTAATTCTTTTAAAGGGTTTTTCGCCCTTTTCGAAGAAAAGCACCACCACACTTCTGTATCACGCCTGTGGCGTTTTACCCTCGTGTATGACGGAATTAAAAAGCTTACAAAGCATTTCCATTCCAAAACTCTGTTGTGATTCCGTCATCACCCAGTGCATTGTTGTTTTTGAGCTGTTTTAGGGCTACACTTATCTCGTGTACGCTGACGTCCGAGATCCAGCTCTAGGGTCTGTCGCTGGGTTAATTGCGGGTGGTCGCGTGATCATGTATAACTGTCCATAGAACCTTTCGATTTCCGCCTAAAGCTGAGGTCTGGATGACACAACCTTGCCATTCTCCATCTTCAGCTTGGTAAGCTGAAGTTGCCCAATAGTCAGATCTCTCTGGAATACTTTAGAGCAATTGTTCCTAATTTGGCCTTAGTTTGATATTTCACAATTTTTTTCTTTTAGCTACTTACAGTATTAATTTAAAATTACTACCATGCACGCGTAAAAATTACAAACTAATTTGTCCAGCAGTGATAATGACAGCGACCAGTTGCATTGTATCGACTTTTTTGAAAAAAAAAACAGTTTGGACTACTGTCAGAGCACAGCGGAGCACGATGTTACGTTCACCACCTCTCATACATGTGTATGAGGGAGTAATTTACGGACTTTACGGAATGCACACGAGACATCACTGTGTGATCCGTAAATTGTTGTTTCGAGTTTAGGTGTTCATTGCGTATGTTGGTTGCATATATTATTTATAAAGTGCCCGCGAAGAAGGATTAATACTAGTGTGTGATTTTTCTTTTTTAAATAAAGAAAAGAAGAAGAAGCATATATGTAATTTTTGTTTCAGCAAATTCGAGTACACCCCAGGTGATAAGTGACTTCAGGCAAAACTTAATGTATGAGGCACGTGATAAAACAACGATGTCATTAATACGCTCTGTCGACTTTCGTTTCGAACAATTAGCTCGTCAATTAAGTAGTAAGTGCATTTTACTACAATAATACTTGACTGCCACATGCGTCTACTGATCACGGGGTCCCGCGTTCGGTTCCCGGATCGGGCAAAGTGTGACTGAGTTTTTCCGACTTCACAGTAGCAGCACGGAGTTTGGCAATGTGCCCAGTAACGGCAATAGGCTCGCCTCCGTTGTTACATTAGACCTCCAACTTAATAACATGGCGTGTAATATTACACCTCTTCCTACCTCTCCGGGTATACAGGCGTGAGAATATAAAAAAAATACTACAATGCCTTTTCAAACTTGCATTACATTCCCGAAAAGTTGAAGATTCTTTGTTGCTAGATAGTTTAGGATGAAATATCGCACCGTGTGATGAAGAGAATGATATGTATTTAGTATCGCGGGCACACATTAAAACGGTTTTATACCTGTTTGTTTTCGACGTTTCGATCGTCTTGCACCGATCGTAGTCGCGCAGGTATTTATAACTTGAATAAGTTACGCGATTAAGACCCGCTAAATTATGTTGTATGACATTGAAACGTATTAGCCTACATTCAGATTCTTTTGTTTGTGCAAATTTTAATAAACCAAATCAATATTGTATGCACAATATATGTAGTTATTCATAAATATTGTTACTTTCTGAGCTTGCGAAAATCTTGATCTCAAACCTGTGACATCCCATGCAATTTATTTAATTCTCTTGCCTTTATTTAAAATTATGTTTTGTTTCTAATTCATTGATTTTTGTAACGTATTCTTTTATTTGTTTCATATCAAATGTCCATAGCCTATAATAAATATATTTACGCCCTTTCTTTTGCACTTTTTTTCCAGACGAACCGCATCTATCTCTAAATGTTTCTCAAAGCAATGATGTTATCGAACTGTACCGCTGGAATGGCAACAGGTTGATTGTTTATAATTATTAATCGGGAACCGAAGTGGCACTTAATTGTTCATACTCATTATATTATTATAATCATAAAAATGCTGCATATTATTTGAATTTCGACGGCACAGGTATGTTTTTGTGTATCTACGTAAAATTGTATAAACTAGATGGTAGACGATTTCCGGTTTGTCAATAACAATAGCCAGCTCTAGCTCTAATTCATAAACCTATAGGTATTAATATACACATTGTGTATAGACAAATAATAGAAAATACAACTTTTATACCAATCTACACAAATATACAATTTCAGAGGACGGAAAAGCAAGCAGCATTATCAAACGAATACAATTATCCGCCGCGGATGATCACAAAACACTTGATTGTAATCTAAAGCAAAGGAAATCGGATGCTGAAATAAAGGACGTCCATACTGTGGTTAAAACAATACGAGTGTTGTTCCGTCAGATTATCACATCGAATAATACCAAAACCAGAGCAGATGCAATTGGTAAGTAAAATTTCAATACCGTACTGATCCAATCATTCCCGTTTTTTTATTTATCTTGTCTAGTCGTATCAAGTTTACTGTGGCGTTGCTGAAAAACTGCTCCTGTCTTGAAATGTACCCTTATACCTCTCAACTACTCATCTGCACACCACATTAGAGTCTCATTTGCGCACAGTTACTGCAGTATATATGAAGATCTCACCCTAGCTTCACGATATTTCACAAATGTCAACGCTTCAATCTTCTGTTCAGTACAAATCCAACTAGATAGTATTTTATACATGAAATATAAAAAGCCAATAAACAACCTTTTTATTTATAGATTCGCCGTCGTAGAGTGCTGTGGTTGTGGTGAGTACCATACCTTCAGTGAATGCTGTTGGTGAAGAGGACGCCATATCCAGTTGAGGCGAATTCATTTTTGCATCTTTATTCTGTCTAGAAATACAAACTTCCTGTTCTTTTACGAATTTATTCAAAATTGAATTGTAGTGTAGGTCTTGTCATATTTTGTGCTATATCAAAGGAAGGTATGCAAATTATATTTTTAGTTATTAATAAATAAATATGGCAATCAATTATAATGTCAGCTAGACCCATGTAATAATTTAAGAAACATTTATGTATGTATGTCTAAACTTAGAAATTGGAAATAAATCTTTAATGAGGTTATTAGATATCTGGCATTTATTTGAATATTAGTTTTGCTTTGAAAAGCTTTAGCATAGTCTGTCCTTTTTTCTAAAGCTTAACTTCACGCAGGGATGTGACCCCGCTAACTTCCTGCCCCGCCACCAAAACACCCAGCGGCTGCAGAGGATAGGAAGGACGGCAACCTGGCAACACCGCATCTCCTCTTCCTCTGCGGCCCCAACGCGACGCGACAATGGTGCGCCGCCATTTGGTCGCGGGAGATAGGGCGCGCGGCAACGCAACACCGACACGCCTCTCATCCCGCGACCGCGCCCTACTGCGAGGGACAGACAGAACTGTCCCCCGCACCCGCACCTTTGGACGCATCCTTCGCAGAGCCGGGATCTCTCTTAGCTTCACCCAGGGGGGATCGATCCCACGGGGGGGAGGCACGGGCCGCTTCTCACTATATGATGGGTGCAGCCACCACGCTGGCCAAGTGTAGTACAAAATAATTTCCAAAACATTTATATTGTTATTTAATGTATATCACATCTAAATTATTACTATACGCCAACTTTAGGAAATTGCCAACGAAAAATATTATTATTAGTATTAAAATTATAATAATTATAATCAAATTATACACATGTTTACGTAATAATTTAAATATCAATCGATTATAGATCAATAATTAAAAAAAAAATTACATACAAATGTGTAAGACAAGTTAATTGTTCACAAAGATGAGAATGCTGCCTTGGGATTGTGTGTGCGTGTTTTTCTGTAATGTAACATCACAATCATGCTTATTACAAAAGAATGCTCAAGTTTATCAGCGCCTTAAAATTCTTATTGGAGTTATTGGTAATCAAATTAAATCGTAAACCCGTGACTTCGCAAGTCAAACAACCACCTATATATGTCATTGTATATCTTCGACTTTTGGGTCCATCATGTGGCTATGTCCTTTGTCTGCGTTCGATAGCGATCTCTCGTCCCGCAGCTGGTTTCACTGTGATATCAAATATCAGTTCCAGTTTACTGACATCTCCTGTCCATTTGTAGTTACGCACAAGATGCGCTAGTACCACAGTTATTGCTGTTACAGCATACGTCATACCTGTAATGACAAACGACTAGCATAATTTGACGATAAACAAAAAGGAAATAAAATCAAAACAATCTCCTACAGTTTTTATTTAACCGATAGCAGATGTATAAACGAAACTACTCATAATTATTTTGAATTGAAGGCTCTATTTGGAGCTAACATAGTTTTGTGTTGAGTGGAGATACCAACAGGCTGCCGGATCTTTTTTAATTTTTAAGTTCAAATCCAAGACCGATTTATCGAGTTATGTAAAAATTTGATCATTGTCGCTCGCCGTGTGCCTCGGGGGCACGTTATTCATCGGTTTATTTTCTCTTCGATCTTTCTTTTATCTTTTTCTTCAGGCATATTGAGCCAGTAACCTTGGATGTACTGAGCTATAAAAAGCTAATATTCTGTAAATTCTGGTTAGGCTAGTAGACACCGGGTTTCAAGGCAAAAAGTTTTGGTTGCAACTGGGATGGAGCTTGGACGATGACTTTGTAAAAAATGACACAGAACTTCTAATATGCAAGCAAACCCGTGGTAAAAAGGTAAAAATAGCTCAAACCTGGGCAAGATCTTTTTCCAAGACTGAAACCAGCGAAGCAGTTAGCATTTGTCGACAGTGTGGCAGGATCCAACCAACGTTCTGGTTTGAACTGATCAGCGTCAGGACTCCAGGCAGCGTTGCGGTGTATACCAAATATAATAATGGCACACTGGCTGTTAGCCCTCAATGTATAATTTTCTGCGAAATACAAGTGTAGTTTTAGAAGAAAAAAATCTATATTTGGTGGAAACTAGGTATACATAGTATATAATATGTATATACCTATGCCATTTACACTTACCTTGAAATCTAATAATAGTCTGATGTCCTAGTTTTATCAATTTTGTAGCGAACTATGTACATGTATGGCCTGGAAGGAACTTAATCATGACAGGGAAAAATGGAAAGATCTTGTGTTGGAGGCCAAGACTCACTTTGGATCGCTGCGCCAACAGGAATAATGAATGAATGTATATGATAAATTTTAAATTTTGAACCTATAAAAAGTCTTAGCATCAACTACAGTCACAAGTTTTCTGGTATGTGTAATCGATTTATACGTTATAAACTTATGCGTAATAATAATTTACAATCACAAATAACCCCCCCCACATCTCATATGCATCTCATAGGTGCATAACGAGATGGCTATTATTGGTCGTTGATATTGGTTATATCATTCGATTTATCGATTTCCACTTAACCAATTTCAAAACATTTTTTAAACTTGAAACGCACGTTTGGGCAAATGGCCTTGAACACGCGGGCGGATAGATTGATACGAAATGAAATGTAACTGAACTTACTATAAAGTTAATTTTTATAAGTAATGCACTTACTTAGTTTAACGTCTTTATCTATATTTCTCAATACTACAGGAACAGTTGGTATCACTCGTAGAGATTCTTTTATCACTGATTTTGTGTAAACTAGTTTCTGCAGGACATCTTTATTCACATCTTCGTCTTCTCCCAATACTTGAATGAATCTGTAAGTGCATACATGTGTCGGCATACATTTTATTGCATTAAGCTTTAACTTTTTCGTAGGTATTTTTACAATGGAATTTATTTACATCGTGTTATCATTTTCAGTACAAAATAGTATTGCAATGTCCATGACGTTCAATGATAGTCACTTCTTATTTTAGGATATTACACCGTCAATAAAATAGATAAATGATGTCAAGAATACTAACTCAGAGTACATCTTTTCTTGTACATCAGGATAGGTGCCCAAAAGTACTGCCATGTGCAATAGCGTGTACAGGGTTGTCTCGAAAGCAGCTACTATATTTGTATCCGTTTCTTCCCTGATTTCGTCGTCTGTGAGTAACCCATCCATTGACAGCTCAATTAAATGGTCCACAAATGTCTTATATTGTAGCTCTGAAAAATATGTAAGTATGTTAAGAGCACTTGCTACATTTTTTAATTTAAAACTGAAAAATTGAATAAAAATGACAGTATCTAGTTTTTGATAGAGGACATTCTGGTATTGCTTATTTCTATAATAATATTACGTGGCTGAAAACTTAATATTCTGACCGTTTCCGCTGCTTAACAAAATTAAAATATGCAGTAATTAAAGAAAGATATTTATCTAATAACGATACCTGGGTTGCTTACAGATTTGGATTTATCAATTATGTTTGAATTTTTCATCGCTGCCTTCTTTTCTTGAATTACCTGTGCAAAATTAGTGCTCATTAGTTTTGTAGTTTTTGCAGTGCTATATAAGTTAATAGTATTTACAACTCTTCTTAATTTTATTATGTCGGTCTGTGTGGAGAATCTTGAGAGAGGCTATTTCCAGCAGTAGATGTCTCTAGGCTGACATTACGTTTATGATGTTATCTGCAGCTACCTTAACGATGATATAGTTTAAGGCGATCATTTTTAGTTATTGTAATGAAGCACATTATATAACAAACAAATAACTTCACATCCACATTACTATAGGACTCAAAAGTGCGTTGCCATCTTTTAGGATGGGTGTGGGATAGGTGGATGAGCGGGATAAGAGAGAAGGTAAAGGGCAATGGTAAAAGATTAGTTGTTGATATCAGCATTCAATTCACTCATTAAAAAAATCAATAGTATCTTTAATTATCAGATATTAGCCTAGCTTAGCTACACAAGTGACACAGTCATCGACACGGGGATAGAAGAGATCCTAAAAGAAATTTGTGTTTAAGTAAAAAATTTTCGTCTTTTTACTATATTTTGAGAATAATAATATTGCAATCTACAAACCTACCTTGGTAGACAATTTGTGGACGCTTCTTATGAGAACGTCTTGTTTTTGTGATTGTCCAGATAGCTTATAACAAAAATCAGAATGCAGATAAAAATTTTGTATCCTTTGTGTGATCATGTGTAGTAATTTATCAACAGCAACTGTGTAGTTATGAACGAAATCCTTGTCTTTTATACTCATTCCAAATGTAGTCACTGAAAAACAGGAATAAATATTGATACAAACCCTAATATTGCCGATTATGACGCTTTACACTCTTTATTTATATATCATGACTTAGATAACTTTTCTTGGCTAAAACATTATATGATATTGACAATAATTATTAATTGGGACGAGATGCTTAGGTACTCAAAATCACGCAAATGTATATGGATTTATGCTGACTCTACATAAGTATTGTATGAGAGCAGTACAGTACTCAAAAAGCTGCATTTTTATTTCTTTTTATGTTTTTTTTTGTACATATACTACTTAGACATTAAGATTAGATTAAGCTACATATAGATTATAAAATTATGTTTATTTAATGTATAATTATCTTTAACTAGTTTTAATTCTAAATACACAGATCCATGATTGTAGTGTAGTTTGGTTTTATAGCGTTTTATGCTGAAACTTATGTGGTAACGTTTACTTTAATATTATCTGAGATACATTTCGTTGCACACCATTGGCATAAGCAGTATATATCTGTTTGAAGAAGGCGTGAGTCATGCTCATTTTCTATCACGCAGACCAATTTTACGCACGCAGACGACGAAATTAAAATATTATTTAATTTATTTAGTTTCTTGTGTTTTTGTACCTTTTTATCATTTTATAATAGACAATTTTATTTTATAAGTTAAATTACAAGTCAGCGGTGACGGGACGCGACGCCGGCACCTAGGTGACGTCCTGTCACCAGCTAAACGTCAGGTGTATGTAAATAAATAATTTGATAATTTTTAAGATATAACTAAGTTAATTATACAATATTTATGTCAGCAAAAAGTGACGGCATTAGTGATGCGGATTTGAGTGCGAATCAATCTGCCACATCGTCGCAGAATAACCTAGTGCGCTGCTCAGCATGTTCCCAGGCTCGTTTTTTCAAAGGTAAGCGGGGCTTTGTTTTGTTTTTCGTGTGAGCGTGTGGCCAACTCTGGTGTCGGAGTTTTCAGACCGCCCGAAGGCCTCCGACATGGCCTAACGATCCTTATCCTTGGACAAGAACCGGGACCGACAGCTTTACGTGCCCTCCGAAGCACGGTAGCGCTCGGATGTAATTACCACACACGTTCACCCATCCAAGTGGTAACCTGTACAAGCGTTGCTTAACTTTGCCGATCTGTTACGAACGGCAAGCCAAGTCTCGCTACGAGCGCTACAAGCGGGGCTTGAAAGTACATTTTGGCAAAGTTCATAAAGACCAAAATGTGCTTCCTGGCCCCAGTACCATTTTACATCCTGTTTTTACTCAAATTCCTTTTTGGCAGTACTTAGTACATTAAAAAATTCAATTCCGGTTTTAAAGAGAGTTCCACGCGATGCGAGACCATTAGTAGCTCACAATTTATCTCAATGCATTGGTCTCGTTGTGCGTGAGAACTTCAAAACGGCTTGGGAACAGTTACTCACCTATCCCTATAGGATTCTACACGTTCAATGTAGCCAAGCAACATCAAAATCTTTGACAGCCCAAATTAAAGACCATTGTAATCATCCTGCTCACAATTTTGACCCTAAATTTAGTTGCCATAGATATAAGAAAACAATTTATCAATGTGTAGAATCCAAATTGAGGGAAGGTGACATTCAAGGGGCGTCCTAATGACCTCTCCTTTCCCGACATGCCGGACGAAGATATTGACTGTCTGAATATTTCAGCCAAGGACGTATTTGAAGCCGTCTGTTCCTTTCGAAGTGGATCCGCTGGCGGTCTCGACGGCTTAACCCCCCGGCATTTGAAAGATCTTCTGGGTGCAAGTGCTGGAGAAGCTAGAGATGCACTTCTGAAGGCACTGACGGCTTTAACTAACCTTATGCTCTCCGGCAATGTGGCCACAGATGTCACTGACTTATTGTACGGGGCCAACTTGTGTGCTCTGCGCAAAAAAGATGGTGGCATTCGGCCCACTGCCGTAGGGTGTACCTACAGACGTATGGCAGCCAAACTATGCTGTAAATATTACAGTGACATCTTGGCGGACAAATTTCAGCCAATCCAGCTTGGCTTTGGTTCCAAGGGAGGCTGTGAGGCCGTCATACATGCGCTGTCTACGTACCTTGGCTGCGGTAAAGGTGAGGTCATTCTAAAGATTGATTTGAAGAATGCCTTCAACTCAGTGAACAGGGACACCTTGTTGACACAGGCTAAATTAGAAACTCCCAAAAGTTTTAAATTCCTTTGGCAATGCTATAAAAATCGATCAAAATTAATTTATAAAGACACGGTTTGGAATCTGCTGTTGGTTGTCAACAAGGTGACCCTCTCGGGCCAGTCATTTTTAGTTTAGCCATTCACCCAATAATAAAACAAATAAATTCTAAATTTAACGTCTGGTATTTGGACGACGGGACCCTGGGACGTTAGGGACGTTAACACTGTCTTACAAGACTTAGAGCTAATAAAAACTAAATTTAAAGCAATTGGTTTGAAACTAAATTCAGACAAATGTGAATTTTTTATGAATGGCAATTGGGATAACCTTTCGATCTTAACAAAATTTAATTCTTTGGCGCCAAATATTAAAATCATCAATAAATGTCCCTTCCACCTCCTTGGGTTCCCTATTTTCGACGACGCTTTTGGATCTTTTATAGATGAAAAACTACAAAATTTCTGTGAAACTTCAGAACGGCTTTACAAAATTAATATTCAATCGGCTTTCACGATTATTCGGCATTGCTTTTTTGTTCCAAAATTTACATATTACTTGCGATCCTCTCCTTTTTGGAAACATTTATCCCTATTGGAAAACATTGATAATATTATTCGGCACACCTTGAGCAAAATTCTAAATCTTGACATGAACGACCGAGTGTGGCTTCAAACGACTTTACCAGTTCGTTTGGGCGGCCTCGGCGTACGTAAAATTACCGATGTAAGCCTACCAGCGTTTTTGGCCTCGGTCCACGGCACTGAGGAATTGACCAGGCAAATTCTAGAACCCACACTGGTTAATTCTGAGGTGCCGTGCAAGACTGATGCCATTAACGCTTGGAAAATGGCTTGCCCGAGCTCTGACTTACCCCAATATCTATCCTCTCAAAGGCAATGGGACGGGCCGCTCTGTAGCAAGATGAGAGAATATCTTTTAAGTTCTGCATCCAGTGTTGCAGAGCGCGCCCGTTTGTTGGCTGTGGGAGAGTGGGAATCGGGGCTATGGCTTCAAGCACTTCCATCGTCCAACATAGGAACTATGTTGGACGATACAACTTTCCGCATCGCTTCTTGCCTACGCTTGGGAGCTGTTTGCAATTTTCCGCATCGCTGTCACTGCGGTGAAGTCGTCGACAGTTTTGGCCACCATGGCCTATCGTGCAGCAAGAGTGCTGGGCGTTTTTCCCGACATGCCCACATTAACGAGATAATCCGTCGAGCTCTTGTCACCGCCGGAGTACCAGCTCATCTTGAACCGAATGGTTTGGTACGCGACGATGGGAAGAGACCAGACGGTATGTCCTTATTACCTTGGAAGATGGGCAGGCCTCTGGTATGGAACGCGACATGCGTCGATACCCTTGCGCCATCACATCTTCCAAGCACAGCTGGATCGGCTGACGCTGCTGCTGCATCAGCGGAGACCCTCAAACGGCGCAAATACGGAAACCTATCTGGTAATTACGTTTTTGAGCCGTTTGGGGTCGAAACGCTGGGGCCATGGGGGCCTAGTGCACGCGCTCTGTACAAAGAAATCGCTAAAAGGCTGATCGACGCTTCCCATGACCAGAGGGCTGGTTTATATTTTGCAGAGAGAATAAGCATTGCCATACAACGTGTCAATGCTGCCAGCCTTCAGGGTACGCTACCAGCCAGCGTTGACAGCATTGCGGAGGAATTTTTTGACGCCGCGTAGTTTGGTTTTTTGTTTTGGTTTTCCTCGTCTATTTTGTTAGTTTTATTGGTTTAGTTTAGGATAGTTTAGTTGCATAAGTAGTTTTATTCTGTTGTATATCTATTTTTTGTTACTTTAATAAATATTTCTAGCAAGAAAAAAAAATTAATGAATTAAAATTGATATGTCTGTCAGGTTACCTATTCATTAAAAAACGAAGAAAAGTGGTCCCATTATTGAACCTTATGGCAGTCCAGAGGCTGTAAATAGTTCTGACTTATCTCTGTCCAAAACGACTGAAGAAAGTCTGCTACTTAGGTAAGATTTACACCGACTGAGGGTCGTATAAATGATTTCCAGGGATTGTTGCTTACGGAAGAGTAGACTGTGATTGACCTTGTCAAAAGTCTTTGAAAAGTCACTATAAACATCATCAATTTGCAATCCCTGGTCAACAGCAGCAGCTTTTTCAATGATGTAGCTAACAAGATTTGCATATGTTGACTTTTAAGTTATAAAACTAACTGTAAGACAAATATGTATTATAAAGTATTGGATAGACTGTTGATCCAACCACCTTAGATAGAGTTAATAAAGTAGAAATAGGTCGATAATTAGAAATTATTTTACGATTGCCACTTTTAAAAATCACTCTGTCACGATCCTAGCCTGTATCCATATACTTGCAAAATTCCCAACTGAAGAGAGGCATTATAAATACATGAGGCATTCAAGTGAGATTTCCGAAAACCTATAAATTATTCTCTACTGTCTGTTTATTTTCTCCAAGGTAAGCTTGAATGTGTTTCTTAATGTTTACTTAAATTATGTAGTTATTTATAATAATATGTACTCACGACATGAAGTCTCGAAGGCACTATTTTTGAACAGTGCAGATGGATCGAAAGGACCCTTTGAAGAGTGAACATCCATCTCAGTCACTAGTTTCCTTGCCTGTTTATTGAAGAGCTCGAGATAGTTATGTACAGCAGATACGGAATGAGCAGGAATTATCAACTTTCGATGACGTTTGTATACTTCACCTAAAATGTGAAAGATCATTTCATACTTTTGGAACTAAATAAAATCTCCGAAAAGAACTGACATAATATTTAAATCACTCGATATGTGTCATACTGAATTAGGGGTAATTGAAATCAATAACATTTTTTATCGGCTTACTAATTATTAGCATAAAACACTGGCGTGGCGGAATTATCAGCATAATGGTCACTAAGCATAAATATTTTCTATAATGTTTATTGTCATTTATACCATAGGTATAATACATATTAAGCATAATGTTATACACGCATAATGTTCTTTGATATTATATTTTTTGGCATAAAAATAATAAGCCACAATAATAATTTTCACCGTAACGTGTCACCATACCATTTCATTCCTTGGGTGACGTAAGAGGCGAGAAATTAAAATACACGAAACAAACAGTATCTTCTATCTAACATAACTGGCGAAGTGTGGGTGTGTAATCCACCTCTGCCTTCCCCTTCGGGGATAAAAGGTGTGAAGTTATGTTATGTTAAATAGTATCTTTGCGAAGATATAGAAAACTTTACGTAACGCTATACTGACCCAAAGTGGGAAAAAGAAATTAGAGTACGTATTTGTTTTAATAACGTTAACGGAAATGACACAGATACCAACCTGATCCTGTGACCATCCCTTGACCACCCCATTGTTTAAAAAAATCATAAAAGTGATGTTTCTGCAAACATGCATTAGCCACCGTTAAAGCATCATCAGGATCCGTTATCACTGTAATAAAGAAAATAAAATGAGAACATGCATTTGCGAAAACACTAATTTGGAATTACCAAAATGATCATGTCGTTTTTTTTAAAGAGCTCTTTTGCACTAGGGATTAATACTGTGTCGCGGGGGACTTTACAAACATACAATGAACACCCAGACTCGAAACAACAATTTATGGATCACACAAATTGAATATAATGTATTATTGCCGCGCCATAATTGAAGGTTTTAGAACTATTTTCTATATCTTTTCTTAGTGCAATAAAATTGTAAACCTTTTTTTATCTGATATAATTATTAATTAATGTTGCATTTATGTATCATTTTTATTTTCACTCTAAAATTGATTTAGTACAATTCTAGCACTAAAATAGTAATGGTTAATTATTTTGCTGTGCTTGCAAAGCTCTGTGTTCGATGACCATGTATTATACCGGCCGTACCGATATAATTCTACATGACATAATATGCAGCTAATTACATAAAAAGGTATTGAAACAGACTTGAAAATAAAATTATTACGTTTAGTCTGCGACATTCTTTGTATTTTGCTATATCTCCTTTGATATTCATTATAATGATATTATGTAAAGGACGATTTCTATCAACATTAATGAATAAAAAATAATAATGTATTGTATAAAATAGTTTCGAAAATAACTCATTATGTTGTTGTAACTTGTTATTAAAAATGCTTACTGTAGATTGTCCTTAGGAGATACACATATATGCCATCGCGGTCTTTTCTATAAACCTATATAAGATACACAATTCCACCATATATCATTTCGTTATATATATCTCCAAGGGCTTAGGAAGGAATTTCGTTGAAAGCTCTGAGAGGGCTAATTTTTTTTCGACACCTCCAAAAAATATCGTTCTATTTTAGCCAACGTACACAATAATTTGACGAAATACTAAAACCTTCCTCGAAAACCACTCTATCCATTGGTGAAATAAATGAAATGGTAGGTTTTGAGTTTATCGTTAACAGAAAGACAGACATACGCGGAGGACATTGTTTTATGATATGTAGTGATGGTCATTATTTTTTAAAGCCAACTCTGCTAGCAACACACATTTTACAATTAAAACTTACCATAGTAAAGTTCTCGTCCAAATATTCCGTAGATTACTCCTCCCAATTTATTACTATAGTGTGCCACTGACTCAATGAAGTCCTGCAGTCCTAGAAATACCACACAATTTATTATTTGAGAATTGTCACGTTTAGTAGAAAATAGATGTGATAGAGAAACACATTATAATTATATTTAATTGATTGCTTGGTATGAAAAAATAATAAAGAGCATAACAAAATCAATATTCAAATGTCGAGAGTAAGTCTGTCTTAAAATAATAAAAAGGCATTAAAACAAAACATGAAAATTATAGACAGAGCTCCATCTTTACTGTAATATAAACGTACTCATTGAAGATTAAAACTTTTATCTTTCGCTATTTAAAATTTTAAATCGGGACAGGCGTGAGTCTATGTATATATTATATCTTTAACTTAATTTGTGAATGGGACAGGATGAAAGGGAAGAACTAGGCGGACGTTATCTAACTAAATTGGAGACATCTTAAAAAAGGACAGGTTAGAAATATCCTAAACAGAAGAGCTCCATGAGAAATTTGATGCGAGTGAATGAAACGTGTATGTCAGTATCGTTGCAAATGGCGTTCCGTAGTCCCTGCTTACTCCTCCGGGAAACAGGCATGAGTCTATGTTTGTATTTGATATTAATTAAAATTATTATTGTACAATAGGACTTGTCATAGTGACAGTATTTTATTTTTTGACACTAATATTTTTATTAGTAACTAGAGGACGCCAGCAGCTACGCCTGCATTCTTTTTTAAATTTACCCGTTTTGACCGATCCCGTGGGAATTTCGGGAAATCCCTTCTTAGTGCACCCTTACGGTCCCCAAGGAACATACATGCCAAATTTCAGCTTCCTGCGCCCAATAGTTTCGGCTGTAGCATGTCTGTCAGTCAGTCAGTAACGCAAGGATTTTATATATTAAGATTTCTTTTTAACAAAAGATACTATGTATCTTTCTTATGTACATAGGCGACAACTTACTAAATTATTAGCATCTAATTTATATACTGACAGGCGTACTACTAGAGTACTTAGGAATTTGGTAGATAATAGTTATACCAATAGTAGTATTGACACATCTATTAGTTTAAACTATTAGATGAGACAACAGATAGGCATTCATGTGTTTTAAACTTAGTTCATCAAAACATACAAGGCCTATCTGGCAAAGAATTAGAAGTTTAGTTTTATTTTTAAATAAACATAAGATTAATATCTTATGTATTACGGAACATTGGTTGCGAGGTGACCAATTAATATTTAACAATCAATATTACTCAGTTATGAGTGCATTCGTGAGAAAGAAGGCTATTCGTGGTGGCTCTCTAATATATGTATGTAATAGTTTGAAATGTAAAGAACGTAAGGATATAGCTAAACTTTCTATCGAGCACACTGCTGAGATTTTTTGTGTTGAGCTTGAACAACATATTATAGTGTGTGTGTAATCGACCACCACAAAGCGACTTTACTCAGTTTGAAAGCATTATAGAGGATGTCTTAAAACACATAATTTCTAGTAGGAAGTCTATAATCGTATGTGGCGATTTTAATGTCAATTTGTTAGAAAAGTCACCAATTTGTACTAGGTTAGTTAGCTTATTTAGGTCATTTAATTTAAATGTTTTGTTCTCTGAACCAACCAGAGTAACTTCACATTCGTCTACATGCTTAGATAATGTTTTTTGCAATTGTCTTTATTTAAGTAAGGCTGTTTTAACTGACTTGACATCGGATCACTGCGGCAAAAGGTTGTAATTCCAACTAATACAACCCCTAAAGTACAAGAAATTACATGTAGGCCAATGACCTCTGCTCGCCTCAAACACTTTAGTATTGATGTTGCTGCCAAGATCGCCAGTATTGACTTAACCGTTGATGATCCTGATGAATTATATAAATGCTTATTTAAAATTGTTAATGATGAGTACAATATTTTTTTAAACTGAAGACGTTTGCAAGGAGCATTAAAGTAATTTTTTGTGATTGGGCAACAGTAGGTATATACAAAAGTAGAGCTAGGTTATATGATCTATATGGTATGAAGAAATACAATTTTAATCCTGAATTTATTCAATATATTAGAAATTATTCAAAGGTTCTTAAGAGGACATGTTAAAGCACATGTCCTCTTAAGAACCTTTGAATAATTTCTAATCTTATATTTGCCAAATCCTTATATTTGAGCAATAAAATCAAAGAATCCAAGAACAAAATTAAAACTACTTGGAGCATTATTAACAATGAGACTGGTCGAGCTAAATTGGTAGATAACAATTATGAATTAAAATTTAATAGTGAAATTATTACTAGGAAAACTGATGTTGCTCAGACATTTAACAATTTCTTCATAAACATACCAGTGAACACAACCAGCTGTCTAGATTCATGTCCAAAGCAGAAATGTTGGTTAGGGGCAATGTATGTGATGTGCTTTTTAATTTTAAATATATTGACACCAATGTCATACTGAAGGTATTCAAGACGCTCAATAATAAAAAAACTGTTGACTTATGGGGCATTTCTGTTAAACTTGTGCCACAAATTATTTCTAGCTTAGCTCCATATTTAGCTGCAATATTCAACAGATGCGTAGATACAGGAGTATTTCCTGATCTAATGAAACACAGTAAAGTAATACCATTATTAAAAAAGGGATCAAAGAGCGACCCTAGTAATTTTCGGCCAATTTCTATCTTGCCTGCTATTAGTAAAATTTTTGAAAAGATTATTTTGCAGAAAATAGAGAGCCACTTTCACACAAATAATTTATTTCACAGAGAACAGTATGGCTTTACTAAGGGTCGCTCCACCGTTGATGCCGGTGTAACTTTGTTAAAGCATATTTTTAATGCTTGGGAAAACTCGAAGGATGCCATTGGTGTTTTTTGTGACCTATCAAAGGCCTTTGACCAAATCAAATCAAATCAAATCATTTATTTTTGCAGAAAGCACTGTTACAATGGTGTTGTCAATTAGATAAAAAGTTCCAAGTGTTTCAACCAGTTCGAGGCATGCAAAATTTTGATGGCAGTAGATCGCTAACATCGAAATATCATAATTAATACAAATATTGAAAATAGTAATTACAGTGTCACAATGAATAGCTACATAATAAAATATGGAAGAAAAAAAATCTTAAAAATTATTGCAATATTGATTAAAATGTCATATTAAAATATCAGTAAATTCATATTATGTCAATTAGAGTCGATAAATTAAAAATGGCAAAAAATTGGTTGCCTGTAAAGTCGGTATACGGGCGAAAGTTTTACGTGACAACGACTTTGAGTGGTAAAATAATTTTAATGTGAATATTCATTCGTATAGCAGGAAGAAGGATGAAAGACGCGTGCCTTTCACTTTTTATGTCTGTCTCTCTCGCTCTTAGGCGGGACGCGTGCCTCTCACTCGCTCTCATTGTGAGCGCATAACGTGAGCGGAGCGTAACGCAGTTTCTTGAAGTGTCACCCGGCAAACCAATTTATAAGACGTTGTCACGTCAAAAATTAAAATTGACTGTGTGGAACATAATACACTTTTACTTAAATTGAAACTTTATGGTATTAGAGATACCGCACTCAATCTTGTTGCCAGCTACCTTAGTGATAGAATTCAGTATGTAGATGTTAATGGGAGTAGGTCTCTAGATTTGCTAGTAGGAATGGGCGTTCCTCAGGGCTCTATTCTCGGTCCATTTCTTTTTTTAATATATATTAATGATTTGCCGTTCTTTGTACAAAATTTATGTGATATTGTTTTGTTTGCCGACGATGCGTCACTAATTTTTAAAGTTGATCGTAATTTAAGTAACTTTGATACCGTCAATAACACTCTTGCACAAGTATTAGATTGGTTTTCGACAAATAATTTGGTACTCAACTCAAGCAAAACCAAATGTGTTAAATTCTCTTTGCCTAATGTCAAAAGTGTTCCTACTAATATAATCTTAATATATAAAATCCTTGCGTTACTGACTGACTGACAGACACGCTACAGCCGAAACTATTGGGCGCAGGTAGCTTAAATTTAGCATGTATGTTCCTTGGGGACCGTAGGGGTGCACTAAGAAGGGATTTCCCGAAATTCCCACGGGATCGGCCAAAACGGGTAAATTAAAAAAAATGCAGGCGTAGCTGCTGGCGTCCTCTAGTTTTAAATAAGGAAACAATTCAACTAGTCGAATCAACCGTATTCTTAGGTGTAACTTTAGATTGTAAGCTTCAGTAGGGCGCCCAAATATCCTGTCTCGCAGTAAAACTTAGTTCTGCAGCGTTTGCAGTTAGAAAAGTTAGGGAATTCACAGACATAGATACTGCTAGACTAGTTTACTTTAGTTATTTTCACAGCGTAATGTCTTACGGAATAATGTTATGGGGTACAGCAGCTGATATACAGACTATTTGTATCATTCAAAAGAGGGCCATACGTGCAATTTATAAGTTAGGTGCTAGAGATTCTTTACGTGATAAATTTAAAGAAGTAGATGTATTGACAGTTGCATCGCAATATATATATGCTAACTTAATGTACATTAAGAAAAACTTAATTCTATACCGCAAAAATAGTGATTTGCACAAAGTGAACACAAGGAATAAGCATAAACTGGTGATTACTAACTACCGTCTACATAAAGTTCAGAACTCATTTGCGGGGATAGGTATACGATTTTTCAACAAATTGCCTCTTGAAATAATGAATTTACCCATGCACAAATACAAACGGACAATTAGGAACTTTCTTTTACAAAGGGGTTATTCCACTATTAAGGAATTTTTAAATGATAAGACACCGTGGGGATAGGCTTAGGCTTGTTTAACTCACGATTATTTTATTTACATGTTAAGTGGAGGTGCCTCGTGAACACATGATTTTTGCAGGATTTGGATATTTTTATGATTTGTTGAATGTAGTTTAACATTATTTATCCCTGATCATATCATTGTTCACTTGTCACCTTCACAAATTTTTTTCTACATTTGCATTCCTTCACGCGTTCCACTAACTTATGTTTATAATAACGATCTGGAAAATGGAGGTAATTGGCGGTCATGGTCAGTATACCAATAGATTGTTTCTTACTGCTGGTTCGTATACCGTTGTCGTCATGCTCACTAAAATGTCATTTCTTGTGGTGGCGTCGTGTGTCGGGTCATCCCTGTCCCTCTAATATGGCGAGAGGGATGATGGCTGGCACATGCGTCATACTCATGAACGGGTGCTACTTGCGATGACTGGTCGATGACGGTCTTGCGGGCTGGTATTAGATTTTAATATTTAACTGCATCATTTCCATCATGGTTCTGATCACTTTCGCGGATTGCCTGCATTATTAGGTATATATAATGTAAGTGAATGCTCCTGTTTCACCATGTCTATTCTGAGGAGGCTAACCAAAACTATTATGCTTGAGTATTATTATGTACAGTAAATATATACAAGTGATATAGAAGGTGTAACAGTTGCAGCACCTTACAAAATGTAAATTGTGTATTATGCAAAACCTGGCGATGAAAAAGAGTGACCGTGAGTTTTATTGCCCGTTCTTTCTCATGGTTCTACCTATTGCTTTGCGAACGTGGCAGTAAATGTAAATGTAGAAGCATACAGTAATAATGTTTTAAATTTGAGTATAAGTAATTATTTTATAAATTTATTATTTTGACGTTCATAAGCGTCACATTGTGACCCAAATGAATAAAGGATTTTGAATCTGAATTTGAATTATACTACACCAGAAGTGACCGGCAAACCATTAAGCATAATGTTACTTTCAGGTTGCCAAAGACAACACTCACACGAAATGTGATGAGTAGATTGTTCGCGATTATTGTCAGACGTTGAACATTGGCACAATGGTAAATCAACTTAATTAAATGAAAACAACTTGCTCACCTGAGAGAAATTTAGTAACTATAGTAACTATAGGAATTATGAAAATGAAAATGAATTTTATTTGCGTAAAATGTCGGTACATATAGATGGAATACAATTCAAATTTGAGTCCTTAGACATTTTCTCATTTAAGACATGCATCATCATCAGCCTGCCGTAGTCCACTGCTGGATATAGGCCTCTCCAATGGCACGCCACTGAGCCCGATTTTCTGCTCTTCGTGTCCAGCCGCTGCCAGCCACTTTGCGTATATCGTCACTCCACCTAGCCAGAGGGCGTCCTACACTACGTTTGCCAAGGCGCGGTCTCCACTCTAGAACACGGCTCCTCCACCGGTTATCGGTTCTGCAACAGATGTGACCAGCCCACTGCCACTTCAACGTGCTAATTCTCTGAGCTATGTCGATTACCTTGGTTATCTGTCGGATCACTTCATTACGAATTCGATCCTTCAGAGAAACTCCGAGCATAGCCCTCTCCATAGCTCGCTGAGCGACCTTAAATTGGTGGACTAGTTGCACCGTCAGTGTCCACGTCTCGGCACCGTAAGTCATAACGGGTAGGACGCACTCGTTGAAGACTTTTGTCTTAAGGCAAGTTTCCTATATGCCGCCCAGCCAAGCTGTATTCTTCTGCAAGCCTCCCTCTCGAAGTTGTTTCTACCCAACTGCAAGATTTGCCCAAGGTAGACGTACTCCTGAACAACTTCGAGAGGGACCCCGTTTAGGATAATCGGTTCCGGAGAGACATGTTCATTGAACATTATTTTGGTTTTATCCAAGTTCATCCGGAGACCGATGCGAGCAGAAGAATCAGCTAGGCTGCTCAGCATATACTGCAAGTCTTGCACGGTTTCAGCCACGATAACGATATCGTCTGCAAATCTTAAGTGTGAGAGGTACTCGCCGTTTATGTTAATACCGCGTCCTTTCCAGTGCAGCGTCTTGAACATATCCTCCATTGCATTCGTCAACAATTTGGGGGAGATAACATCCCCTTGTCTCACACCTCGATGCAGGTGGATAGGTTCAGACTGCTGGTTCTGTACATGAACGGTCATAGTCGCGGCGTCATACAGACCTCTCAGCACTTGGACGTACCGCCAATCGATTTGGCACCGTTGCAAAGACTCCAGAACAGACCAGGTTTCGATGGAATCAAAGGCCTTCTCATAGTCCACAAACGCTAAGCACAGGGGCTGATTATACTCCTCTGTCTTCTGTATAATCTGCCGCACTGTGTGGATGTGGTCTATGGTGCCATACTCTCCTCGAAAACCAGCCTGTTCGGGCGGCTGAAACTCGTCGAGTCTACGCGCGAGACGGTTCGTGATGACCCTGGAAAACAGCTTATAGACGTGGCTCAAGAGCGAGATCAGTCGATAGTTCTTCAACAGAGTTTTGTCTCTCTTTTTGAAGAACTAAACGACTATGCTCTTGCTCCACGCCCTTGGAGTTCTACCCGAGAACAGGACAGAATTAAATATGCGTTGGAGCTGCACCAGTATAGGTTTTCCACCTGCCTTTAGCAGCTCCGTCGTAATTCCATCTTCCCCGGGGGCTTTTCCATTTTTAAGCTGCCTCAGGGCCACCACGATTTCGTCTTGGCTGACGTCTGGCAACTCTTCCGTGAAGTGGCGGGTTAAAGTGGCTCTTGGATCCTGGGAGTCAGGTTGGGGACGGGACGCTTTCGAGGTGTAGAGGTTGCCGTAGAAGCTCTGAACCTCCGCAAGAATCTCCGGTCTAGAAGTGGCGACTTTCCCGTCTGACGTGGTCAGCTTCGTCAGATGACTTCGACCTAAATGCGGAGTAAAAACTTTCGACCCCCGATATCGCTCGATCGCATCTTGTATAGAGCGTGTATTGGAGCTACGGAGGTCGCGTCTTACCAGCTTGAAGATCTTTTTATTTAGATCTGACGAAGTGCCTACCGAGTTTTCTCGTCGCATCTCTATGAGCTGCAGAGATTCTCGCGAAAGTTGAGATCTCCTGCCGGTGTGCTGTTTAAGACGTTAAAGAGTTTCATCCCCTTATCCCGAAGGATTTCCACCACTTTATCAAGTTCCTGGTCCATATCTGCGTCTATTGCGGTTTCCAAGGCAGCGAACCGGTTTTCCAGTTTTAGCTGGAATGTTTCAGAGCCAACCACGGATTGGAGGAAATTTGGCCGGAGCGTAGACTTCATAAGGCAAACGCGTTCAAGCTTATAATCGATATTCAGAGTGCCACGTACAAGTCGGTGATCACTTCCGGTGTTGAACCTAGTGATCACGGAGACATCCCTAAATATTAGCCTTTTGTTCGCCATAATGAAGTCAATCTCATTTTTTGTCATAGTGTCGGGGCTTCGCCACGTCCACTTTCTTTGAGGCTGCTTCTTAAAGAATGAGTTCATTAAGAACAACCCCTCCTTCTCTAAGAAGTTGACGAGTATCTGCCCCCTATGATTTCTCCTACCAAATCCGTGTGGTCCTACTACCGATTCGCCGCATGTATGTACTCCCACTTTGGCGTTGAAGTTGAAGTCCCCCATGACAACATTAAAGTGGGCCTTTTGGGTGTTGTGTAAGGCCCTGGAAATGTCTTCGTACATTTCTTCTACTTCATCATCCGAGTATGCCGAAGTCGGTGCATACACTTGGATAATAAAAGAATAAAAGAGATAATTAAGACATGCAAAATATGATTATGTCCTAATTACTATAAAATTAAGCTCCAACCAGGTCTTTCTTAATCTATCGATTGTCTATCGGCGTTTTTATGGGATATTACGCAACAACACACAACAAAACACGTCGATCTAAACTACACCTGGGTCATTATATTATTATTAGAAATTGCATTGAAATAGTATGTATGTTAGTCTGTAAAGTATTTATCTGTATAGGTTTTATTACCTGAAATAAATAAATAAATATTATTATAATCGCTCTCAGACGCATGGACAGAACTGATGACCAGATAAGTGCAACTTATCTAAACGTGTTACCTAGCTCACTTAACCAAAACTCACATTATTTTTCCACAAAAGTCGTAAATATAGCCAATCCATTGTGGTGCAAAAACATTTATAGGCCAAGCTTTGTAGTCAATCTGATGATCTTTATTAGCATGCTATTTGCATTGTTCGTGTACTTAGCTTGCACAAAAGCTGTATCAAATGTATTGCAAATTAAATTACAGAAAATAAACACACTTGTATACTTTCTAACACAAGCAAGTATGTAGCTTAATAGAGATTTGCAAATGATGTACCGTTAATATTTAAAGTGATGAATTAACATTAATTTTTTCGTATTTTTTAAGAGATTAATACACTTGTGTTTTTGTTCGCTTTGTGCACTATAATACCTAGCAGCTTCAGCTTAATATGAACAGAAGAAATTCCCAGAGAACATAGTAATAATGTACAACTAATTTTTAAATAAGATTCGTATTTTCATAACGCACGCAACACGAATTCCACGCGGTCGAATATCAGTAGGTGCGATCAGAACTTTATAAATGAATATAGTGAGATCAATTTTGCGATTTTTATAGAATCACAAATTGCGTTAGTGTCTAAAATTAGATAGAACTAGATGATTAAACACTACACTTACCTTTACTATCAGTGTTCAGACAATGCATGTGTCCTATTATGGGCAGTTTCCCCGGCAAAACAGGGGGTAATGCGTGAGCGTACGACTCCTTAATACGACCACGCACTACCTTTACAACATAGACAATCAACAAAAAACTACACAGTACGATAGCCAACATTTTACTCTTATTTTAGCAAACAAGTAGGTACCTTTTAGACACAATGACTTCTATTTATATAGAGCTCAAGACAATAAAGGTCCTAACAAGGCTAACTACAATGTTTTACATTGTTAGTATTTTAATTGAATAAGTTTTATGATGTACCTTCATACATAGTATTACATGGCGTGCAGAGTTCATCGGGTTCAAATTCACGATGCACGCAAACCACCGACTTCTTGAAATGATGTTCGTATTTCATAATGTTCTCTGCAGGCACGGGGCTTACAGAGCACGTTTAGCCGCCGGTCTCAACGGTCATGAAGATTTTTAACTATCTTTATTACCAATTCGACTTCGTCCGCGACTTCGCCCGGGTGAATTATACAGCTAAACTTTCCTAAAGAATTACCGCATCTATTGCTGAGAACCATACAAAAATGCGTTTAGTAGTTTTTGAATATAATTAACACGTTTACAAAGACAGTTAGGAAGGAAGGGGAAATTCAGTTTTATAATAATATGTATAAAAAAGATAAAGGCTCTAAGAGAGACAGAAAATTTCTTACTAACGAGGAATTTGCTTAAGGTAAAGTGCAAATTAAATCTTTACTTCGTTTAGGGATCTGTAAAAAAAGGTGTATTACGATGCTGTTAACTACATTTTTTCTGTAAAATATATAGCGGCATAAAGGCAGTCATAGCTGCACCACCCCAAGTAGAGATACAGTAACAATTGTCATCTTGATCGTTTCCTCATGACTGAGGGACGTGATTATGGTGTCTCGCCACCATCGTTCTCCAGGCCACCCGATCCTGAGCCAACTGGACGGCTGACTGCAGGGTGGTTCCGGTGGCTTCCTGAGTCGTGTCCATCCATTTCGTCGGCGAGCGTCCTCTGCTTTTTTTCCCTTCCACCGCGCCAGTAATTAGGAGTCTTTCGAGACTATCTGGGTCTCTCCTGACGGCGTGTCCGAAAAACTTACGGACTGTCACTCGGCATATGGTAGAGAGGCGCTTATCTATATGCAATTCCTTGAGAATTGATTCTTTTGTCCGGCTTTATGTCCAAGATATACGGAGCATCTTGTGGCAGCACCACATTTCGAATGCGTCAATCCTTGAACGCACACGGGCTTTTAATATCCAGGTTTCAGTCGCATATAAAAATATCGAGAAGATAAGGGTCCGCATGAGTCTAATTTTTGTTTTGCGGTTGATGCCTCTATTCCGCTATATCTTCTCGAGTCGTTTGACCGCAGATTTTGCCATTTGAGACCTTCTCACCACTTCCTGCTCGCAGTCACCATCATCACTGATTTGCGATCCTAAATACACAAATTTGTGAACTACATCGAGGTTGCACAGCTCGTTGGTTCTCTGCATAGTGCCTGCTCTGTCTACAAACATCAGCTTGGTTTTTCCCCTATTTATGAATAGACCGTATTCTTGGCTAGTGACACTTATTCTGCTAAGAAGTTCTGCCAGTTCAGTTTCCGAGGCTCCTATTATGCTAGTATCATCGGCAAAGCGTAGGTTGTTGACTGAGTAACCTCCTACGATGATGCCTCCTTGCCAATTGTCCAAGACCCTTCTCATTATATTTTCACCGATGAGGTTGAACAATTGCGGTGACAGAATGCATCCTTGCCGCACTCCTCGCTCTGGGTAGAAAGGGTGTGATAAAGTATTTTCTAGCCACACTCTTGACTTGCTGGACAGATACAGGTTTTGGACAAGAAACGATAAATGGTCCGGTACACCCATCTCGCTCATGACACTGAACAAAATACTCCAGTTGATGCAGTCAAAGGCTTTGGCGTAGTCGATGAAACATAGGACTGCGCAAATGTTGTGCTCTCTACATTTCTCGATCAGTTGTCTAACATTAAGGATCTGTTCTCTCATGCCTTTGCCTCTTACAAACCCCGACTGTTCCTTAGCTATTTGCCTACTGATGTAAAATTCCAGCCTTTTATTTAATACACGCAATACGATTTTGCTGGCGTGAGAGATGAGCAAAATGGTAACAATTGAGTGAATGACAAATTGCAAAATACATATAAGTTCCGAATTATAGTATGTTTAACTTGGTATCATCATCATAGTCATCAGCCTGCATGAGTCCACTGCTGGATATAGGCCTCTCGAATTAACTTCGTATCGCAGTGATTTAAACGTAAAGATAAGGTTTCTAACACAAGCCGAGAAGATGTTAATGTTTCTAAAACTATCCCAAGATACTTAATCTCATTAACAAAAGGCACCAATTGAGATTTTATTGATTTAAGAGCCACTTTAGGGTGGACTTGAAGGTATTCTGAGCAATGGATTGAAGTTCTGATCACATCACATCTGCAATTGTAAGGGCAGTTTCATCTGCATAAGAGACAATATAACAGATATTAACGTAGGTCCTTCATAATTATGAGATCGAGAAATATTGTAGGACCGAAGATACTCCCTTGTACGTGGTACGGCGAACCGCCGTAATATATTGGTTGTTCATTACTATAGTGGTTTTCAATAGTAACGACTTGTGTATTGTTTACTAATGCTAATCGCTAATGTACTTTTTTGATTGGTAGATATTCGCTAACACTATGCCAAGCTGACTGAACTACGAAAGCGACATACGCAAAAAAAAAAATCATATAGAGCTTAGCTCGTTACATTATGATCATTTTTATATAGAGTCACCCCTGTATTCTCGTAGGGTAGGCAGAGGTGTAATACATATTACACCTACATTTCGCCAGGAGTTTTTAGGTCCCACGTAATGTGGGGGGCGAGCCTATTGCCGTTACCGGGCATATCACCAGACTCCGTGCCGCTACTGAGAATTCGGAAAAACTCAGTAACACTTTTGAATGCCCGACTTGAGAATCGAACCCGGGATCTCCAATCAACAGACCAATATCCACTAGATCACGGAGGCAAGTAGAATGATAAAAAATGAGAAGAATATTCTAGTAAGTTTCTTTTAGCTTCGTGGTTTTGTGGGCATGAGAACTTGAAGTGTTAACAAAGAGCATTATCCTTTTTAAACATCTTTGTAAGTTTGTTTAAATCGTTACTACTACTTTTTTATGCAAGTAATATAATATTTTGTGAATTTGTTTAATACAATAAAGGGTCTTTATTTCTTAATATTATACGATTTTATAGACAGCTCATTTTAATACTCAATACTCAATTTTTTATTACACTCCATAAGTTACATAACGTGTTACAATATCACAATATAGGTTACATTGTGAACCCTTTAGGGCACGGCAACATATCATTTTTTATTTTTTTTTATTAAAAAAAACCTGTCAAATTGACTTGACGCTGCCTGATGGTAAGCTGACAGTGAAGTCCTATTGCGAAGGCCACCATCCCCAATTGCTGGTTAAGCAATGTGACATGACGGCCTTCACTTTGACGGCCTTGAGAGATGCTTTGTCACGCCCCGCTTAAAGGACCCAGGCTCAAAGTAGGAAGGAAACACGTGAGCTGGCAGTGAGTTCCACATCTTTATGGTACGGCAAAGATAAGATGTACCGAACCTTTTCGTACGTGACGGTATCTGCTCTACCGTGTAAGCGTGGCACTTTAACCCGGCACGTGTTGTTCGGGATAGGAAAGGAGAGGGTGGGATGAGTTGAAAGAGTTCTTCTGAACACTCACCGTGATACAATCGGTAAAAGACAGCCATTGAGGCTACGTCCCTGCGTAATTGCAGAGATTCAAGGGTCTTAGTAGCCTCAAGGTCACCTATGATACGGACAGCACGCCGCTGCAACCTATCAAGGGCATCTAGCAGGTACTGAGCGGAGCCGTTCCAGAGATGAGAGCAGTATTCCACGCAGGAGCGAACCTGAGTCTTGTATAATAGACACAGCTGCTCCGGCGTGAAAAACCTCCTAACTCTGTTTAGGACTCCGAGTTTTCGAGATGCCGATTTAATGACACCCTCAATGTAGTTTCTCTGGTTGATATTGCGGCGTATGTTCATACCAAGTATATTAAGACTGTCCTGTATCGGTAGTGGAGTGTCCAGAAGAGAATGGAGGGAAGGAATGGAGATAACGTTGCTGAAAATGCGCACACCTGTGTCTTCTTGGCGTTGAACTTGACCATGTTTTCAGCACCCCAATTCGTGATACTGTTCAAAACCTGGTCAAGCTCAGCGACAAGTTTTCGCCATTTTCCTCAATGTCGGCCTGCTTAGCCGCAGGATGGCCGAGATACCGCCCATGCACGGTACTGTCATCTGCATAGCAATGTAAGCTCCCAAAAGTGAGCATATCATTGATATGCAGAAGAAAAAGTGTGGTCGATTAGACGGATCCCTGGGGCACACCAGCATTTACCTGCATAAACTTTGAATTTAGACCTTCGCAAATAACTCGAACACGTCGTTCATGCAGGAAGCTAGCAACCCAGTTGCACAATCGAGGTGGCAAGCCGTAAGCCGGAAGCTTGGAAAGAAGCGCACGATGCCAGACTCTATCGAAGGCTTTGGAGATGTCGAGGCTGATAGCCAACGGCTCCCCGTGCCTATCCATAGCCTCACCCCAAAGGTGAGTGACATACGCTAGAAGATCGCCCGTTGATCGTTTCGGTCTGAAGCCATATTGTCGATCATTGATAAGAGAGCGATCTTCTAGGTAGCGAACGAGTTGGGTGTTGATAACCCGTTCGAATACCTTGCAGAGAATAGGGGTGATGGCTATGGGTCGATAGTTAGCTGGATCAGAACAATCCCCCTTTTTGGGAATCGGTTGTACAGTCGCGGTCTGAAAGTGTTTACCACCTTAAGGCTTATTATTGCATGAACACATCAATGACACAAGGACGACGATATTGTACTAGGCAACTAGGCAACCAATCTAAGACAACATGCGTTGCGTAGCAACTGGAGTCAATAACGATTTATTATTCCATATTTTACGTTCATTTAATTACAAGCGTGATATTTACACTGAAACTAAAATATTTGTAGTCTTCAAATAATGTAATTTTAAACTTGCTATTTACGATTTTGGTATTTGTAATTAATAAGTTTATCAAATGACTTCTACATTGACAGATTATAATGAAAGGTATGGCGAAAATACGACATCCTGAATATAAAACCTTTTTGAAAAAAATACAATATTTATATCGTCTAGCGTAAGACTGCCTCGTTGGTCTAGCGGTAGTGCATACGATAGCTGATCATGAGGTCTCGGGTTCGATTCGCGGGTCGGGCTCGGAAAATGTTGCTAAGGTTTTCTGTTAAGAATTTCTTAGTGACAAATTATTAGTAATTTCTGTCAAGAAATTCTTAATTAGCTTGAAGTTGGCGATGTTTCACCCCCGTGCATCAGAAAGCACGTTAAGCAGTCTCGGCTGTCATGATATATGGCAGTCATTAGTGGGAAGTCAGTGCCCTCAAATATACCTAACCTTAGAATGATGTTAGATGGCAGTCGCTACGTGTAAAAACTGATATTCAGACAAATCTCGGTAGACCAGTAATAGCAGGCCCCGGGCTCCGATGCGCAAGTTTGGTTTGCAACTAAGAAAATGCTATGGTGATGATGATGATGATATCGTCTAGCGAAAATTAGACTGTGAGCTATAATGATAATATTATTTCAGCTCTTTGTTGCACCGTTAAACTTGCCATTTTATTACAATAAGACAGTGTTTTTATAATAATATTAAAATACAGAACTTTTACAGCAAAATAAATGCAATTCTGTCTTTATGTCAAATTATTTCATCGACCTAAAAATATTCATACTCTTTTTGTTTGACTCGATGCCTACCAATGATTGAAACGTAATAAGTACTCAGATATAGCATTTTAGACCTTGCTGAACCCAGCGTGACAAAGAATGTAATTTGAAAAGTGGTAAACATTTTTAGACCGCGATCGTACGTTTGCCTCCTTCCAAGCTTGCGGCACGACGCCAGGGGAATAAGACAGGCGATACAGGCGTGTGAGTGTTGGAGACAACTCGGCTGCACATTTCTTAAGAACAACCGCTGGGATACCGTCGGGACCACTGGCTTTCCGGACATCGAGAGACCGCAGTATCGCGCGAACATCGCATTGCCTGATGCGAACATCAGGCATGGAGTGGCCGCAGTGGTTTATAGATGGCGGCTGTGAACCACGGTCATCAATTCGGGAGTTGACAAGAAATTGACAAGCAAGTCAGCTTTCTCTTGCGGCCCATGAGCCAGTGATCCATCAGAGCATCGCAACGGTGGCAGCGAAGACTGACAGAAATTGGATTGCACGGCTTTGGCCAGTCGCCAATATCCATGGCCCGTAGGGTGCGACAGAAGTTCTTGGCCAAACCGTGCAACGCGCTGTGCATCCGCTCTGGTGTATGCCCTCTTGCAGACCTTAGTGGCACTGTTATAGGTCGCTTTGATGAGATGGACATTCGAATCGCGACGAGACCGAGCCCTGATCCAAGCACGGTACGCCAACTGTTTTTGTTTAACAGCATCGGCGCACTCGCCATCGAACCAGGGCCGAAGTCTGCTGTTGCTGGTGACGAAAGTGGATGGAATATAATATTCCATACCTAACAGAATTTCCCCAGCAACAGCAGACGCACTCTCCGAAGGATCCCTCCCACCAAAGCAACGCTGAGACCACGGAATGGACGCGTAATAACTGCGCAGGCCATCCCAATCTGCTGACGAGTAGTGTCATAGGCGTCGCTTTACGTCCACATGTTGTGAAGGCACAGCGGTTGGCACTAAAATGCAGACCAAACAGTGGTCGGAGGAGCCCATAGGGGCTTGAACCGACACACTGTACTTGTCTGGATGACTCGTCAGCAGAAGGTCCAGCAAAGAGGGCGCTTGACCCTGTATATCTGGTATCCTGGTGGGCTGGAGTACCAGCTGGGTCAGGTCATGCGTGAGAGCGAATGCTTGAGCAGCCCTTCCCGCGTGGTTTGTTTCGGGAGAGCCCAACCAGGTCTCATGGTGGGCATTAAAATCTCCCAAAAAGACCAACTCAGCGGGCGGAAACTGTTCCTGCGCTTCATCTGCCGCCTGACTCAGGTAGTCAAAAAGTCGAGTTGCCTCGGCATCTCCAGTATGGGAACGATATAGACACACGTAAATCCGGGCTAATGAACCCAGATTTACGTGTATCCACAGGACGGAAAAGGAGGGGTCCTCTAGGCCGCGTAGACGACGACAGCAAATATCCGCCCTGACGAACAAGCATACTCCGGCTTTTGCGTAGAAGTTCTCTTCAAGGGCATAGCCGGGATATTGCAGATAAGTCGTGTCGGCAGGGCGGCTTATTTGAGTCTCCGTCAGAAAAAGCATGGCCGGCCTTGCCGTCTCGAGATGGTGGTGGACGGCGTTGAGGTTTGAATGGAGTCCGCGGATGTTGGCGAACTCCACCTCAACTAGCGTGTGGGTGGAAAAGGTTAACGCCACTGTGTAACCATTACCATTGCTTGCTGCCATAGTGGGTGCAAGAAGAAAGGAGAGGCGTGAAAAGAGGTGGCAGTCACCGCAGCAGCGCGTGACAAAGCGTGGAGTATTGTTTCGTTATTGGACTGTGCGGAATAGCAGTGGCCGATCCGCCGGACGGAAGGGCCCCCGTACCCTCCCGGAAGTGGTCGCTGGGTCCCACCATCCGGTCACCAACCGGCACGACGAGCCACTCCGAGATTATGCGCGGCCTGGTAGGGCAGCCTCCCGTGATGGTTAGTCCCAGTTGGGCCCCTATACTATGCCGCGGGCGGCCGGCGGCACCACCGTTTCTACAGGTCTCCCTGGCCGGCGGGTCGACCCCCACACAATGACTCCACTAATACTTCACTGGTCCAACGCATGCTGCCGTAATCGCCCCCTCACCTTAACCTTCACACTCTCTCTGCCATCCCCAAAAGAAAGGAAGAGAGAATGGGAAGGAGGGACTGGGCCTCCGGCGCTCTCACTCACCAAACGAAACGCAACAGAAAAGTACTGCTACTTTACGTTGATCTTCTGTGAGAGGGTAGTACCGCCCCGGTCGAGACGACCCATTCTTGCTGAAATCAGCATGGCCCTACTACCAATAAAAATTATATCATATTGTAGAACAGAGGAGGATGCAACTTTTCTACTTTATTATAAAAAAATATATATTTAAGGAACCATGGCATACATTGAAAAACCTGATAATGAATTATTGCGTCTAAAGATAAAATCATGAGTAATTATTTTAATCATGTTAATCATTATTTACAATCCACATGTTCTGTCACGCGATTGTTAATTTATAGTCATAGTAGAAATAGGCCTCTTGCAAGGTGGAACGACGCGCGAGGATCTCAGTAGAATCGCAGGAACGGATGCATGCAGGCGACTTAAGATCGATCTATGTGGAGAGCCTTGGAGAGGCTCTTTATTGAAGAGTCTTTTGGCTGTCATGATGATGATGTTGATGAGTAATTCTTTGAACCCTGACATCCTGGACGTCCGAAATCACTAAAGTGCCCATGGTGTTTCACGACCACTTTACATTTACGAGACTCGGCTACTTTTGTTGGTAATAGGGCCTTGCTGATTTCTGCTTGAAAGGGCCGCCTTGACCAGGGAAGTAACAACCCTCTCATAGAGTATCAACATAAAACAACAATATCTATGTCGTGGTTATTTCGCATAAATTGGCCATATCATTTTCATGAAATTGTTGCGTTTCATGAAAATTATATAGTTTTATTTTACTGTAACGGTACAAAATACACATGCGATTACCGTTTTCCGTTATGAATAATATCTCCGTTCAAAGGTTGCCTCATAGAAATCACTTTACGTCTATGTACAATAAAGATTAAATAAATAATACAATAATATCATCATATTTATAAAAAAACCGGCCAAGTGCGTGTCGGGCCACGCGCAATGTAGGGTTTTTTTTTACATATTTACAAGGCTTAGGCGTTGGAACCGCGGGTACTGCGTTGGCATAATATCCGCGAAACCCTGTCCAGAAAGGATCGGTTGGTACTCTAGTTACCTACCTGCTCGTGTGGGGGAGGGGGAGGAGGCTTAGTAACCGTGGCTTGGACACCCGCGGTGAAGCTAAACGAGATGCCGGGAGTGGACGCTCCACGTGGGCTTGGACGGGCCTGCGCAGGATGCGTCCAAAGGCACGGGTGCGGGGGACAGTTCTGTCTGTCCCTCGCAGTCGGGCGCGGTCGCGGGAGGAGAGGCGTGTCGGTGTTGCGTTGCCGCGCGCCCTATCTCCCGCGACCAAATGAGGGCGTACCATTGTTGCGTCGCGGTGGGTCCGCAGAGGAAGAGAAGATGCGATGTGGCAGCTGGGTGTTTTGGCGGCGGAGCCCAACACCTTCATCTGCCGCAAAGGGAGTTTTGTTCGGGCCCGCCTGACCCTCTAGTGGACTTATACCTGTCGGGGGGTAGCGACGAATGCTTCGGCGGTGCCAGACCCTATAACACACGGGTACATCAGGAACACGGGTTAGTTTTTACCATAGCTGGGCATTAACTCGTTAATCCGTTAATCGTTAATTAACGAAGTTAACATTTTCACTAACGGATTAACTTTTAAGTTAACTTAAAAAAGTGTTAACGGACCTGTTAACTTCCATTAAAATTTTCCAAGTCCGTTAATCCGCTACCTACTATTTACCGCACCGTGCCGCGCCGCCGTGCAAAACGTGTTCTGACAAGTTTGTTCGGGTCGGTCGACAAATGTGGCACGGCGCGTGCCGCAAGTGAAATGAGACTATATGCCTTGCTGGTGCGTGTAACTGAGAAAAGAATACTGCGAAGAAATTTGATTCATGAGTTTCATGACACATGTGTGTAATTCGTTCGTTTAGCGTTCGGCGTGTAGAGTAGGTAACGAGTGTTTTGTTTGCTAGGTATACAAATACTGCGTACTTTTTAGATTTTATATTCCGTTATAGTTTACGTCTGTGTAGTGTGTATATTAAACAGAGTAAGTATTGTGCAAATAAAAACCCCAACATTTGAGTGATTATGTTAATTTTGTATTCAGATCGAGAGACATGAAATCAAAAGACTCGTTCGACGATGCGGCATTTCTCGGGGAACAGATATTCATAAATCTGTTTATTAAATATAACACTGTTATACCCTCAAGGTCTGCAGTTGTACGTCTTTTTTCTACGGGCAAAAATATTTTAAGCCGCCGTGTGGTTGACGGCATAGAATACAAGTGTCACCACCCCCTATCTTTCCGTGGATGTCGTAAGAGGCGACTAAGGGATAACACGATGCAAATACCATCTTTGCGTAGAGACGGAAAACTCGACATCAAACCCTATGCGACTGCCTCGGTGGTCTTGCGCCATAAATGTGCACGTGGGATCAGGAGGTCCCGAGTTCGATTCCTGGGTCGGGCAGTGTTATTGGGTTTTTCTGTCACGAAATTCTCAGTAGCAGCATGGAGTCTGGAAATGTGCCCGGTGCGGCAATAGGCTCGCCCTTTATCACGTGGGACTAAAGTATATCTGGCGAAAAGTGGGTGTAGAAATACACCTCTGCCTACCTCTTCGGGGTTATAGGCGTGAGACTGTGTGCAAAGATATTTTAACGCCAAAACGAGCTTCGCTTTCAGACAAGAACTTCAACATATTATTCTTATGTTCATGAAGGCAATACCCACACTATACCGGTTGACTAAATCACACACTCTATATATACACGTCGATTTTTTTTGTTCCTAACCTGTTAATTCCCAAAACCTAAAGTAACAGTTCTTATAAAATTCTCATGAAAATAGTATTTTTACCATGTGTTAAAGTGATTAACGATAAACGTTAACTTGCGTTAACTCGTCTCAAATGTAGCGCTTTAACGTTTAACGAAGTTAACTTTTTTAGTAACGGATTAGCGATTAACGAAGTTAATTATTTGATTAACGATGCCCAGCTATGGTTTTTAGTCAGTAACAATCTGACGGTCGCCTTCGCCATTCCCCCAGGGCGGAGGGACGCCATGAGGATTTTCCAACCCCACACAAAAAAGGGGTCCACCGAATATACACATAAAATTTCATACAAATTGGCCAAGCCCTTTCGGATGAGTATTGTGACTAACGTTGCGACAAGATCTTTTTTTGACACCAGTATACGCCTGGCGCTGATAAGTGATAACTGATCTAGTGATTTGGTTAAATTACTAATATGGATATTCAAATAAGGGTTCATGATAAAAAGGTGAAAATACATACAATACATACCTCGTTGGTCTCGCGGAATAAATGTGCGCGTGGTATTGGGAGGTCTCGGGTTCGATTCCCGGGTCGGGCAAAGTGTTATTGGCTTTTTCCGTTAGGAAATTCTCAGTAACAGCATGGAGTCTGGTAATGTGCCCGGTACGGCAATAGGCTCGCCCCATCTTAGTGACGTTGTAGCCCCTGGAGACTGATACTCGTGCGGGGAGCCCAGGGGACCCGTGCGCAACTGACCAAACAAACGTTGTTTCTCCAAGAGGCGGCTAGATTCGCACCAAAACCATAACGACACAACTCTCTCACGCGGCAAGTATACACACTACACAAGCGACAATAACGCACCAAGTAAGAAATGACATTAGTAACATTTCCTCATATTCACATCAATTTTGAAAAAAATGCATAAGTGACAGTATAGCATCGTAGGTGCGATATATTGCGATACAACAGTTAGAATGCTCTCGTCTCACTGAAAATTTCTCTTAGAGAATCACGAGGACCGTGGCTGTAGATTACTCTTATAGCTTTTTTCTGCAGAGCAAACATTGAGTTAAGGTCTGCAGCATTCCCGCAGAGAATAAACCTGCAAATGATAGGCTAGGAGTGAGGTTACTTAGGAATGGAGTATGTTTGGAATGTTTTCTTCGAAAGCTTGAAGCGGAGCAGTGTTCCTAGGTCTTAGAAGCTTGTAAGCCACCCACAAAGTAAATTTTCACACACAACACACTTTTAACACACACAACACGTCGTGTGTTCTGCTCTACTGTCATTGATACTGATACAAAGAAATTAAGCTTGTCTAAATCCATAAGCAATGAAAGTTTACCCAAACAAAGAAAGATGATTATACTGGCAGATCAACAAGGCCACAGGATTGCAAGACTCTTCAGACACTAGTAGCCGCTAGTTTGTTCCGCGCCGCAACCCGCGCCGGCCCCTCTGCCCGGCCACTTGAAAGCGATAACGATCAAACGCCCGCGCGTTTTTATCGCCTCGGCGCGCGGGTTGGATTTCACACAATCGGTCCTTGTGACTCAATTTGTTTTGAAAGGTTGTCAAGTGTTATATTATTTATGTTTGTTATGAAACTAACTATACAATGTTATCTTTGTTTATTTAGATTACGACTCTGGTGTCGAGTGATGCTCGTTTGAAATTGAGATAGCGCATTTTAGAGCTCGCTTTGTATTTATAAGTTCATACCTCAAAACTTAAAGCGGTGACATATCGTTTTTAATATTTAATTACGCTACTTATATAATAGATAATAAGATAAGAAATAAAAAAGTACACTTGTTCATACGTATTTATGAATTAAAGGCCTCTGATTCCAAACCATTATCTGGCGCCGCGCGGCGTAATTTATGTTAAATTTGATAAGGCCATATAATGCACAAATAACATTTTTAAGCATAAAATTAAAAAAACATTAAATAAGTTGTCTTATATTCTTTTAAAACAAAAACAAATCATAGGGATAGCATTCACCACTTCCGAGTAATATGAACATTTCTGAAACAGTTCCTATGCTCTCAGTAAAATCACTGTTGCGCGCCAAAATCTACTTAAGGTCTCGAAAAAAGTCAAATCTTATATTTCATGCTGGAATTTTTATATATACGTGTTAGCTATTTACATACCTTGATAAACACAATAGATCTTAAAGAATAAAACTAAATTTAACAGAAAAAAACAGCAGAAATACACTCACACATTCCGCACATTCGGCACCGACTCAACACTCAATGACAACATTGACAACGAAGGTTTTTTTTTTTATTTCTCTATGGAGTCGAAACTCGACTGGGATTAGTATGACGGGAAATTTAACGTTGAAACGAGATACATAATACAAACTAAGCCCTAGAGCGACAGAGCTGAGTATATTTCACTCTTTCGACCGCGGGAGCCATATCATACACAGTATGACACGGGCAAAGCAGACTGAGATGCGATGTCATATGCCATATAACACGGGCAATTTAGTGTTTGAATTTTGTTATATGTCATAAAACACGGGCAAACAAGCGGGTAGGGGAAAAATATAAAGTAAAAGCATATTGGAAATCGGGTGCACAACTACAAGAAGTTTTGAATACAGCAAGCCAGGCTGAGATAAAATCGTTGGATTGTAATGACTTTGTTATCATACTGGGTGGCATTAATGATAAAGAACCTTACAGTTTATTGTTTAATTTACAAAGTTTGTTAAGAAAAGCTTGTAATACTAATGTTTTTATCTCCAAAATACCGAATAACAAATTCTTGAATGAAAGAAAGCTAAATTACGAACTTAAATTTATGTGTTCTAACTACAGCCATTGTACATACATTGACATGAATTATTCGAGATATTTGACCTCACGACGATCTTTTGCGCTTCATAAATGCCGTTCGCTCTTAAAAGAAATACTTCATGTTGAATATAAATTGACTGTATAGTAACAGTGTTTGCAACAAACTGGAATATACCTTGCCTTTATTGATAGATAAATGTACTCAGACTGATACACTCCCAGAAAACGTAAATGACGCCTCTACTCCACAAAAGTCGGAAGATTTTTTTCGTGTCTAAACAAAGTATAAATGTGTTGCACCGAAACATAAATGATATAGTCTCTAAGTCAGATCTTCTGATGGTATTCCTGGATTCCCTAAAAAGTGAACAATATGTTGATGTCTTGTGCATAACTGAGCACAACATGATTAACAGCGACAAGGACATGTTAAATATTCATAACTATAAAATGGTATCCTTTTTCTGCAGGAAAAGCCGTCGTGGTGGATCATGTATTCTTTTCAGGAATAAACATGAATGCGTTCAAATAAATAACAATTATCAATATTGCATAGAAAACATTATGGAGTATTCAGGGATTGAGTTAATGCAACATAAAGTATTCATAGTATGCATGTTGTTGTTACCCCCCCGTGGGATCTCCACCTTGTCGTGGTGGGGGGGCTCAGTAACCGTGGATTGGTGACCCGCGGTGAAGCTAAGAGGGATCCAGGAGGGGACGCTCCTCGTGGGCTTGACGGGGCCTGCGCAGGATGCGTCCAACGGTGCGGGTGCGGGGGACAGTTCTGTCTGTCCCTCGCAGTCGGGTGCGGTCGCGGGAGGAGAGGCGTGTCGGTGTTGCGTTGCCGCGCGCCCTATCTCCCGCGACCAAATGGGGGCGCACCATTCGATGCGTCGCGGTGGGGCCGCAGAGGAAGAGGAGATGCGGTGTTGCGTTGCCGTCCTCCCTATTCTCTGCGGCCGCTGGGTGTTTTGGCGGCGGAGCCCAACACCTTAATCCGCCGCCAAGGGGGTTTTGTTCGGGGCCCGCCTGACCATCTGGCGGGCCGATACCCGTCGGCGGGTTGCGACGTATGCTTGGGCGAAACCCGACCCTCCGACACACGGGTACATGAGGCACACGGGTTGGTTTTTAGTCAGTAAGAGTCTGACAGTCCCCTTCACCCATCCCCCAGGGCGGAGGGACTCCATGAGGATTTTCCAAACCGAAACCAAAAAAAAAAAAAAGCATGTTGTTAGGTTGGTATAGGTGTTGTTGAAATAAAATCAATGAATCCTTAATAACGACTGACTATTTATTACTTAATAAGTCTCTTCATTACATAGAAAATGGGTATATGCATACATAGGTTATAAAGTTGAATAGCTTACATCACTACATCTCCCCCATATAGAGAATAAAAATTAAATGATCATTTTTTTTTTAATTACTTGCCAATCGACATGAATATAATATTATGATATTAATTATTATGAACTTCGATTATACAATAACAAGCTTGATTACAATTTCATTGTTGTTTATAGTTATGAATGCAGTTTCATGTTACATAATAAAGGTACGATATATCAGTATAGGCTTCTTCATGCTAGTAATGCCTAAATTAACAAAAAAAGAATTTCCACCGAAGTCAACCAAATAATGAGTAACCTGATAATGACCAAATAGAATTTTAGAAAATGACATAGCTATTAATCATCCACACATTTAATAACTTTTTTATTGACAACATACAACCAAGAACCAAAGCAGGAACATCTTTTGGAATCTGCCGTCGGTTGTCAATAAGGTGACCCTCTTGGACCACTAATTTTTAGTTTGGCCTGCCATCCAGTTATAAACCAACTAAATTCAAAATTAAACATCTGGCGAAAACCCTGGGAGGTAACGTAGACACTGTATATCAAGATCTGGCATTCCTGAAATCGAAATTTTTATCCATAGGCTTAGAGTTGAATACAAGCAAATGCGAATTTTTTTGTAATGACAATTTGGATAAATCCTCTATTCTTTCAAAATTCCAATATCTGGCACCCAATATCACCCAAGTTGAAAAAAGTTCTCTTCGCCTCCTGGGGTCCCCAATTTTAAAAGACGGTTTTGATTCCTTTATACAGGACAAAATTCAAAATTATTTATCACTAAGATATTTCATACAGGCTACTGAAAATTAATATACATGCTGCTTTTACTATTATTCGATATTGTCTTTTTGTCCCTAAATTTACACACGCGTTACGGTCTTCACCTTTTTGGAAAAATCCGACTCCACTCATTCAAATTGACAGAATTATACAGAATACCCTAAGTAAAATTTTGAATGTGGCTCTGAACGACCGAGTGTGGCAACAGGCGTCCTTACCAGTGCGCTTGGGCGGCCTCGGCGTTCGCAAAATTTCTGTTGTAAGCCTGCCAGCGTTCTTGTCATCGGTCCACAGCACTGCAGAATTGACCAGGAAAATCTTAGCTCGTACACTGGTTGATTCTGAGGTACCGTGTAAGGCCGATGCCATGGACGCTTGGAGAAAGGTTTGTCCAGGAACTGAGTTAACCCGAAACTTGTTCTTCCAGAGGCAATGAGATGGACCGCTTTGCAGCGTGGTACGAAAAAAACTCCTCAATACATCGGCCAACGCTGCGCAGCGTGCTCGCCTGCTGGCTTTGGGAGAATGGGAATCGGCCCTCTGGGTTCAGGTACTGCCATCGTCCAATATAGGTACCATGTTGGACGACTTCCGCTTCGCTAATTGCCTCCATTTAGGCGCGTCATGTGTCTCTCCGCATCGCTGTCACTGCGGAGAGGCTGTCGATAGCCTTGGTCACCATGGTCTGTCATGCAGCAGCAGCGTGGGTCGTATTTCACGACACGCCAACCTCAACGACATACTACGCCGTGCTCTTGTCACCGCTGGCGTTCCAGCCCAACTTGAACCTCAGGGTTTGGCACGTGACGATGGCAAGAGACCGGACGGGATGTCGCGACCAAATGGGGCGACAAAATAGCACGTCGGTACTTAAAGGTTAAATAAAGTTTTAAAAAAAGCTACTTGAAACATCATGATCCAGTTGAAATTTTAATAACCAATGCATGCGGGTTCTGGAGTGGCGACCATGTACCGGACGACGCAGCAGGGGCCTCCCTCAAGGTAGACCGACGATCTGGTTAAGATCGCGTGAAGCGGTTGGATGCAGGCGGCTCAAGATAGGTCTGTGTGGAGAACCTTGGGGGAGGCCTATGTCAAGCAGTAGACGTCTCTAGGCTGACATGATGATGAACCAATTCATGTAAAGCGGAAAAGAAAAAAATACTTATGATTTGTTTCGATCTCCAGGTATCCCGGGCACACACCTCTGACTTTTCGAAGTTATGTGTGTATTTAAAATGTTAATTATCGCTCGCTTAACAATGTGCCCGATAGATGGCAATAGGCCCCTATTACATTGGGACCGAAACATAACTGGCGAAGTGTGGGTGTGCCTTACACCTTTGCCTACCCCTTCGGGGATATAAGGCTTGAAGTTATGTTATGTTGTTTGTAACTATTTTCGAACAAATTATGAGTAATACAGAGAAGAATATTTTAGAATTTAGTACATACAGCGGCAATTACAGCTGCAGTACGATTTTAACACTTATTGCCTATGCCATAAGAACGGTAAAAAGTCAAAGTATCTACCTTGACGTATAGACGTGTTTACAATATAACAATTTTCAAAATGTTATTACAAATATTCCAACAGAGTATAAAAATAAAGGAATTTAAACTATCGTAGTCATTAATTGATAAATAATTTTGAATTGTCTTTAGAGATTCAGCACATCCATGAACACGACGCTTGCAACAGTGCCGAAATATCGGCTACTAGAAACATTGAAAGGAAGAAAAGAAAGAAAGAAAAGGCTTTTATTTGTGCCAATTAACACTCAATACAGTAAATTAGAGTTGACAAAATAATAATATAAAAACATGTAATTAAAATTTATTCAAGCAACATATTTCCAATTACATAGGTTATCTTGTATGCCTGACGCTGGTCTTCCGCGGATCCTTACGTGGTATATACGTATACCGAAAAACAATATTTCTATTTTTTTTAATAATAAGCGGCAAACGAGCAAGCGGATCGCCTGATGGTAAGCGATTACCGTGGCCCATGGACACAAACAACACCACAGGAGTCACAAGTACGTTTCCGCCCTTTGAGTTGGGAAAAGGGATAGGACGACGAGTGGGATGAGGGAGAAGGAATGGGGAAAGGGACTGCCGGCACTCTCACTCACTGAACGAGACGGAACAATACAGGTACTGTTACTTTACGTCGTATTTCAGTGAGAGTCGAGGCGGCCCATTTATGCTTAATTTGAAATTTGCCAAGTTTATACTACGAAGAAACGCCAACTTCTGCGGAGTTTTGGTTTTCTTATATCATCGGTGTCTGGCCGAACTTTGACGAACCTGTTGACAGAAACATTGATTAGGTACTGGTTAACAGTGACGATTCTACACTTTAAATCTTAATTAAAAATAGTATTTCAATCTTTTGGAAATCTTTTAAGAGAATTTATTCCTTGTAAAAACCACTGGTTTTGGCACCACTCCCCCCGTGGATCTCGCCCCTTTGAATAAAATGTTCCACTCGCCCCGTTTTGGTGACGATTTTTAGGGGAAGAATGAAAGGTTGATAAGAAAAATGTATTTTGGTGTACTTTTTCGCTTTTTAGAGTATTTATTAGGTAATTTGCAGGTAATTTAACAGTAAGTACATACACACATACAGATACTCACGGGTGCACATTCACCCCTTAAAATTGGCCGTGAATAAAAGTTGCAAATTCGCCCCGTTCTGGAGCGCCCGTACGCCCCTTTTTAAGGGGCGTATGGAGAAAATAATTATTTAATATTTTTTTAAGGGCCCATACGCCCCTTTCCTACAATCTATGATATTATTAATAAAAATAGTACGGTTAGGTAAAACATAATTTTACTGCTTATAAAATTTGGAATACTGAGTTAGAAATATTGCTATTTGTGTTAGTATAGTTAGTGTTCATACTGCGTTGCGTAAATTCAAGTTATTCCTCATCGTCATCAGCCTTTAACAGTCCACTGCTGGACTAGGCCTCTTCTTTGAAAGAAGGAATTGGCCTTCTATACCGCGCTGGCCAAACGGGTTGGTATAGGGTTTGTGTCAAGTTTTCCTTCTCTTTCAGTGCTGTTCTCTGCATAATATGCTCCCTCTGCCGGCACTTACGACACCCATAGGATGATATGGGGTGGTGACATTCCGTATTCTTAATCCGTCACCACACGGACCTAGTTATCTCTAAAGATTGTAAAAAAAAGTTCCTATGTATTGTATCGTATCTGTTTTTATTTACCCACATATTTAATTTAGAAAGGTATTTTATAATCTAATTTACACACTACCTATTGCTTTTAAAATTGTAATGCGTTTTCCATATGAGCCTTTCAGGGCCTAATTTCTGATTGATAACTTCAAAACCAGGTTTTTATAGGCGACTAACTTCTGTTTATTTATATTGCCCTGGTACTTTTTTTCAAAACATATTACCGATTGATAACTTTCTCACCACCTATCTTATAAACAAACACCTAACCTCTGTTCATTTCTGTAAACCTGGTACTTTTTAGAACAATCGTCATACTACGTTTCAATAAATAAAAAAATGAATTAAAAGTTACATTACTGAGAGGCGGGTATCAATATTATAAAAAGAGGATCTAAAATAAATAGATCGATAACATACTTAGATGTGTTTTAGTAATAATTTAACAAATCTGTGATTTTTTCAAATTTACAAACCCCACCTTTATTCTATTGCTTAATTTAATATAAAAAATAATGTTGCTTAGGTTCTTTTGCCGACCCTACTTTTACCAGCATAAGTACATACGAATCGTAAGGGGCACAAATTTCTAAAAAGGGACGAATATTGAGGGGCGTATGGGCGCTCACCCGTCTCACGCCTGTTTCCCAAGGTAGGTAGAGGCTACGGACCGCCATTTGCAACGGTCAACGTCATTTTAACAGAATGTATTCAAAAAAGGAAAGAACTTACCAGTTGCAAGTGTTTTGAACACCACACGTACGCTTCCCACCACTTCCCCTTTATTGTTATTTATTATTTCGCCATTATCATCATAAACGGGATATACCTCCTGTAGATTACACTCAAGTGATCTGTCACTATCCTCAGAAGACAACTGCATGTGTTTGACAAATGATTCTGTTTTGCCAATTTTGGTGTGTTTTACCTTTGTCTCTGAAATTGTTACAAGAATCAATCATTGTAATCCTATAACTATTCCAGTAGTATAATCTGAGTAATAATCATTCAGGCTGTCCGTTGGACGACGCCGCTTAGTAAAAAAGCTCTGCTATTTATTGAATACGCTAGTTGGCTGTGATGTATAAACCTTAATTTTCAAGCTAAGTAAACGTCTATGACTCATTCATCATCTGAATAAACTGACACTAGTCTTAACCATGGAATAGCGCTATCTCTTTGAGTTGCGGGGGATAGACAGGCAGTCATTCTGTGTAGAAGCCAATATTCAGTCAAATCCGGTTAGACTGGTAAGCCGAACCTGGGTTCCAACTGGGATGATGGTTGATGACTCTACGAGGATGATGATGATCAACATGATCATGATTACCATGACATGCACTAGAGAAATAAGAATTTGTAGATCACACAAAGTGCTGTCCCGTATGGGATCGAATCCACTACATTCGGCATAACGCCATACGCGCAATGCAAATAGTAGGTTTCACTTTGTAGTGACCCAAATCTAATTATGATGTGTTTCATAAATAAACTTACCTACGCCGTCGAAATAATTGAAAAAGAAGCTGGAAAAGGACAAATTAGTGGATCCTGTACACCGCAGAGTCACTGTTTCGCCATCTTCATAGAAATAGTAAATTATCTTGTTACCATCCCGGCTATATAATTCAATGGTTTGAGTATTGTTAGGCAAAATAAGTTCTACAAAGTAGTAAGATTCTGGAAATAAATGTTATTCATTTATAAAAACTCGGTAATATGCAAAATAAATTAAAAAAAAAATCCATGGATTTGTAGCTGAGCTTTAAGTGTCTAAACACATTAAGGTACGCGACCGAAGTTCCGCGGCTGATTTTACTTGCCGATGTATTCGGCTGATATTACACACCATAAGTGCCGAACTTAAGCTCTTGCTAGGAACTACGCTTGTGCTTTACTACTTGAAAAGTTGCCGCCGAACGTTCGCCCGACCAAAGTAGACCGCTATAACGCAACGTGATTTCGGTATACTGTGTCTGTAATTCAAATAGCATTGCGCGTAATCATGTCGAACTTCGGTCGCGTACCTTCGGCATAGTGTGTTTAGACACTTACTATCTAATGACTCTTGCCAATATTCTATTTATTGATGGAATCGGCCACTAGAGAAATAAATATGACATAATATTTTGTACGGAGCTTATGTCTAGTATTTTTTTAATATATAGCAGCCAAATCCATACAGATATAATATTGAAAACGTACGTAAATTGTCTTAATTTTCGACGACCATTTTTGCTTCGGGTAGGTAGCGCTACCCTAGTGGAGAAACCACTAGTCATCACAATAGGTTTCCGCTTCTGCCAAAAAGGAAATACAGAAAAAAGTCTTTATATTAAAATTCAATACGTACCACTTGAATACTGTTTTTTAAAGCGCATGTCAACTATTTGGATCGGCTGCATTGTCGTCTTGTTACGAATCACGTATCTTAAATATTTGTTGTAGTCCAGTGAAAGACCAGTACCATTGTTTGCTGAAATGAAAATAACCATTGAGATGAGACAGCGAACTCAACATCAAACCCAATATCAACCCGTTTATCCAACATGATCTAACGATCACATTTGTTTGACGTGTCGTGTCCCGAGCTATACCGGGATATCGTGTGTCGCGACACGACAGACAGACGCCGTCACGACAGATTGCATCAGTTATATGTGCACGCTCTCATATAAAATGTATGAAATCGATAGCTCCCTGTTGCGTCACGACACGGCACGTCAGACAAACGTGAACGCGGTTTGAGGCGCGGTGCCGACTGCCGAACCTTCAGTTGAGCGTCACATCACGCGGCACGTTATGCGACCGAATGTTAGCCGCTTGCGTTACGTAATGCTGACTGCTCGGCGCGTTTGTTTTGTCATGCCAACTGAAGACTACGACCGATAGTTCAGTCTCTGTGGATTCGGCATTCAGAACTTTTAGCTGGTGTGTAACTACACTTATACTATTTTTATACATTCACGCCTGTATCCCTGAAGGGGTAGGCACAAGTGTAATATTACACCCACATTTCGCCTTATGACTTTTAGGTCTCATGTAAAGTGGGCGACCCTATTGCCGTTACCGGGCACATTGCCATACTCCGTGCTGCTACTGAGAAATGGGAAAAATTCAGCAACATTTTTGCCCGACCCGTGTATAGAACCCGGTAGCTCGCGATTTGCCGATGCATACGATATCCACTAGACCACGGAAGGGCCCCCCGTACTTCTTAATACTTAATACGCTATGTCAACTACGTTAATACTTACGTATAGCGTTTCGCTGGAGCACAGGCGCCTGCCACTTGCAGCAGTCGCACGTATACTGATACGTTTCCAGCACAACTTCATCATTGTTCAAATCACATTCAAGGTTCATAAGTGCTTTTCCTGAGTTATCCGTTTTATAATACACTACATATTGCGAAGGGTTTTGAGGTCTCAGCGTCAAACCATTAATTTTTAGGTTCATGTAATCTGCAAATATTTTGTTTTAACAAGCCTCGCTCGCCACCTTTCAATTATAATAAAAATATAATAAGGTAGGTAAGTAGTTCGAGAGTCTATTACATCTATCGTATTATATACGGCCATAATGAACGCAACGGTCAATAAGGGAATAAACAGCCATGGTATCTAAAGACCACTTTCCACGGTGCGAAGTTTCGGGGACTAGGTTTCACTTAAGTGGCTAAACCAGTCTAAACACACTATGCCGAACTTACGCGACCGAAGTTCCGCAGCCGAATTTACGTTTCGACGTATTCGGCTGATATGACACACCATAAGGGCTCTATCAGACAGAGAGGGGTCACGCGGTCAAGCGTTCAAGCGGTCAGTTTTGCATTCTTTGTGTTATATTACGTTACATAGACCGCGTGACCGCTCTCTGCATGATAGGACCCTATGTAACGTAATATAACACAAAGAACGCAAAACAGACTGCTTGAACAGTTGACCGCGTGACCGCTCTCTGTCTGATAGAGGCCTTAGTGCCGCACTTACGTGGCCGAAATTCCGTTGTGCAACTTTGTGTAGTATCTTCGTCGGCAATCGCACCGAACTCCGGTCGCGTATAATGTGTGCTCTACTACTAGTATCTTTGTCGACAATCGAACCGAACTTCGATCGCGTATAATGTGTGCTCTACTACTAGAAAGGTTGCCGCCGAACTTACGCGGTTACGCCCGACCGAAGTTACGCTGTACGCTATAACGCAACTTAATTTCGGTATAGAGTGTCGTCAGTAATTCAAATAGCATCGCAGGCGTAATCATGCCGAACTTTGGTTGCGTAAGTTTGGCATAGTGTGTTTAGTCACTAACTCGCGGTGTAACGCCACGCGCGTCCGCAAAACCGCGTACCGTGGGAAGCTGAAGCTTTAGATTCAGAAATGAACGTAAATTATCAGTTTTTCACAGATTCATGTCATGTTTATAGCTACGTCAAAATAGAAATACTTACCTTTAACATCGTTCTCTAGAATAAATGTTAGGTTAGTAGTAGGTAAGCGGCTGTACTCCGTATTTTTGCAGATCACATATGATCGGTTTTGTCTTGCGCGCAACGTAATACGAAGACCTACATTATCCCTACCAGTTATAGACATATTAGCTGGAGCTCCTGTGAACAATCAAATGTTAAAAAATATTAATACATACAGCATCATCATCGTAGTAGCACTAGCTCGGCTGCATCCAAGTCTTACACATCTTGGAGTACGAGGACCACTTATCAGTCGAACCAGATATGACAGAATAAAAACTTTTGCACAAAGCCACTGCCGTCTGACCTCCGTAGCCCATAGGGATAGAGTTTTTCAATGGTTTAGACCAGACCATACAAGTTTATTTGAGGCTACTGACTCTTCGTAACGACTGCCAAAGATCTTTATGACAGCCGGGCTCGACGGTTTAACGTGCTTTCCGAGGCACGGGGTAAGCGATAATTAACATATTTTCATATGCATATAAATTAAATTAAGCATGTAATTTGTACGCCGGTTACGGCAGAACATGTTGATACAAAAAATCGGAAAAAAGCCAAGCCACTTTTAAGACTGACATACCATCCATTTTTGTAAACACACATGTTTTGACAAATAAACGTTATCTTATCTTATCTTATCTTATCCTATGCCCTCTACAGGGCAGTCCGTTGGTATCTCCACAGTCAAAGTCATATCTCCATAATCAGCCCTGTATGTACAGGGTTTAAAGAACGGCGTACCGAATGCCAAGTACATGATACTAAGGCCCTTGGCGGTCGAATTTTCCGGAAATGTTTCATGAATTTTCCGATTTATTTATGCATTTTTTTCATTTTATGTAATGAAATAGTAACTACGTATAATTGATCTGCACTTATTTTTTTATATTTCTTTCTTTCTTCTGACGCGACATCGCCTGCGGCGCGCGGCCACGGCAGAGTAAGCGCGCCATGTTACCCATGTACAATGTACATCGCAAACGCTGCCACTGGCACCCGCCGCTGTAGGGCCGTAACAGCTTATAGTGTGAGTTTGCGTCGTCTTAGCTTAATTGCTGCTTTTTGGAAAATTGATTAATTCTTTGAATTTTCCATAAAATTCGACTGCCGCAGGCCTCAGTGTCATGTACTAAATCACTGGTATTAGTTTTCGGTACGCCGCCGTGTCTTACACCCAGTATTCTGTCCCACTGCTGGGCACAGGCTTCTTTTCACAATGAGATGGGTAAGGCCATAGTCCACCACGCTGCCCAAGTGCGGGCTTGCAGACTTCTCATATCTTTCGAAAACATTATGGAGAATTCTCAGACATGCAGGTGGCCTCACGATCTTTCCTTCGCCGATAATGAACACTCAATTAACAAAGTTATATCAACAGTATGAAAATATTACCTTCATCAACAGAGTTTGTGTCCTGATAGTAGGTCAATGACATTTGAGTAAAAGCCCATTTGCTTAAACAGATCACATCTACTCTATCACCGTCAAAGTACCGGTACACAATGTTACTGTTATTATTTCCTTCGTAAATTTTAGCATTATTCACAAGAACCGTTATTAGATCTGTAAAATAAATAACACCATTAATTTGATTAAATCTATGCATAATTATTATAAAATCGGGGACCTAAAAATTCATGGCCAAAATGTGGGTGTAATATTACGCCTCTGCCTACCCTTCGGGGATGCAGGCGTGAATCTATAAATAAATAATTATAAAATGAAGTTCCCCTCGCATCCTGTCAGCATGAAAGGTATAAACTCAAAAACTACCAAACGTATTGTTGTAAAGTTTTCAACAATAGATAGTGTGCTCTTACTGACTATAATATTCCTGAGAAAGGTGTAGATGTATGATTCACGCGGGCGCAACCGCGAGTATATATAAATATGTATAACAACAAAACTACGGAGTAAGAATTAATGTTAATTATAATAGGTTGCACGTAGACATTTGCACGTAGCAATACTTTCCCACTGAAACTATTCGGTTACCTTTAAATGTTTATTTTATCAGTTGGAACGATATATTTATAGTCCAGTAAGAATAATGCTCAAGATTATCAGCACCCTTGTACCTCTTTAAGAAAAAAATTACTTACCACCAGCTCTATGGTTCGAGGATGAATTCAGTCGACGGAATAAAACAGAGATCGAATAACTAGAAGGTGTATATTTTCCCCGTAGTCCACAAGCTACTGTAAAATATTTATTCGAAGAGGACATCGCCATGTGTTTGCTAAAATTGAGGCCGCGGGACCACGAGTCCACTGAAATTGAATAAAAAATAGTAGGTTTGTTTTCTAATAAATATCTAGTCTAATCATGGTTACTTGAATTGAAACTGTGTGATTGACAAGGTTTTAAGTACTTAAGTCTATTTATCGATGAATTTAGCTACTAGAAGCTTCTGTCAAATATATATCTCTAGTAGCTAAATCCATCGATAGACAGAAAATTAGAAACGAGCGTTGCGCTTATAACCACCAAGACTTTAATCTGAAAATAATGTCATCATCAGCCTTTAACAGTCCACTGCTGGACTAGGCCTCTCCTTTGAAAGGAGGAATTGGCCTACTATACTACCTATATTTTACCACGCTGGCCAAACGGGTTGGTATAGGGTTTGTACCAAGTTTTCCTTCTCTTACAGTGCTATTCTGTGCATAATATGCTGCCTCTCTCGGCTCTTACGACACCCGTGGGATGATATGGGGTGGTGACAATCCGTATTCTTAATCCGTCACCACACGGATTATATATACACGGAAAATAATGTAATTTATCAAAAATGTTTTTTTGGCTCACGTCTGTGGGGTGTATAGAGGTATTTTAGTACATCCACATTCCTCCATATTATGAATTTTAACGTATTCAAAATCGCAATATTCAGAAACAACAACAGCAAGAATATCAAAATCATAAAATACATAAAAATAAGAACAGTCAACTGCTCAAGTCTATTATAGAATTCCAGGAAAGGTGGAAAGAATACTACTCTCATCTCCTGGACGAAACATATCCTAGCCGAGACCCACGAATTCCTCCCCTGCCCATCATAGGGCCCATATTGGTCCCGTTCTATAAAAATAAAGGGGATGTTGGACTTTGTGAGAACTACAGGGCAATCAAATATCCTTGCGGATATCAAAATCATAAAATACATAAAAATATATAATCCGTGTGGTTGACGGCATAGAATACAAGTGTCACCACCCCCTATCTTCCCGTGGGTGTCGTAAAAGGCGACTAAGGGATAACACGATGCAAATACCATCTTTGCGTAGAGACGGAAAACTCAACATCAAACCCTATACGACTGCCTCGTTGGTCTCGCGGCATAAATGTGCACGTGGGATCGGGAGGTCCCGGGTTTGATTCCTGGGTCGGGCAGTGTTATTGGGTTTGTCTGTCACGAAATTCTCAGTAGCTGCACGGAGTCTGGAAATGTACCCGGTACGGCAATAGGCTCGCCCCTTATTACGTGGGACTGAAGTATATCTGGCGAAAAGTGGGTGTGGAAATGCTTCTCTGCCTACCCCTTCGGGGATAAAAGGCGTGACGTTATGTATGTATGTATGTATGTACATAAAAATAAGAACGGTCAACTGCTCAAGTCTATTATAGAATTCCAGGAAAGGTGGAAAGAATACTACTCTCATCTCCTGGACGAAACATATCCTAACCGAGACCCACGAATTCCTCCCCTACCCATCATAGGGCCCATATTGGTCCCGTTCTATAAAAATAAAGGGGATGTTGGACTTTGTGAGAACTACAGGGCAATCAAACTGATATCACATTCCCTTAAGATATGGGAAAGAGTTATAAGCAATAGATTGCTCCAGCTTACAGAATTATCAGAAAACCAATGCGGCTTTGTCACTGGTAAGCCAGGTCAGGATTCTGATGGAACAATATAGGGACAATGGGGTAGACTGACATATGGTGTTCATCGATTTGGAAAAGGCTTTCGACCGAGTTCCGAGGCAATTAATATGGGAAGCCATGCGGACACATAATGTATCAGAATATTACATTAATATTGTAAAAGATATGTATAAAAATGTCAAAACCAAAGTACGTTGCATTGCTGGAACGAGTGAAGAGTTTGAACTTAAAGTCAGTGTGCACCAGGGGTCGGCACTAAGTCCTCTTTTTTTTCAACCTGGTTATGAATCCTCTGACCGCCAAACTGCAGCAACCACCACCATGGAACATAGAAGATGTTCCATGGTGGTGGTTGCTGCAGATGATATTAAGTCCTTAAACAGTAACTTACAATTCGAGCTGGAAAAATGGAGAGCCGCACTAGAAACAGCTGGTTTGCGAGTTGGTAGAGAAAAGGCCGAATAACTGCATTGTAACTTCAGTGGCGTAAACACCTCTGACACCATCCACCTGCAAGACACTCCATTGAAAAAAGTAGAGAGCTTTAAATACTTAGGCTCTATCATTGCCAGTGACGGATTCATAGATGCCAACGTAGCTCATGGAATAAACATATGATGGATGAAGTGGAGGGAACTGTCAGGAGTATTATGCGATAGAAGAATGCCGGTACATGTAAAGTGTGCAAATACTAAATATTTATACACGTGGAAGCTTCAGAGCCAGCGACACTGGAAGAAAGCCGTCTCACATGGTACGGACATGTCATGTGGCGTCCACCTGAACACATGACTCAGAAAGTATCTACTTACTGACACTGTATCCACCATCAAAACGACGAGAAAGACCCCGAAAAACATGGATAGCCATTGTAAATAATGACATGAAAAAGGCACAAACATCATCTGAGACGACCCGGGACAGACAGTCCTGGCGACGAGTTACTAGGAGAGCCGATCTCAAATAAAGGGATAAGGCGAGAAAGAGAGATATTCCTCCATACTATCCTATTGCCGTTAAGTACTGGGTCCATTGCCAGACTCAGTGATGCCACTGAGAATTCGGAAAAACACAGTGACACTAACCCGACCCGGAAATCAAACCCGGGACCATCCGATTAGCAGGCGCATACGCTATCCGCTGGACCACCGCGGCAGTCTTTAATTTTAATATTAAAAACATAATATTTCTGTATATTCATTCACATGCCATGCAACAACCAGTTAAAATGCTTAATGCAAGATCTACAAACGCACAAAAAAAATACCTACCGGCTTCCTCTTTATTATCGAAATACATATTATAATATGACGTTATATCCCATCCGTAATTCAATGAACAATTTATTGTCACCGAATCATCCACTTCATAATTGTAAATAATTTTTGCTTCACGGTTCCAATTATATAATTCAAATGTATTCTTGCTTTTTTGTCCATCGATGGTTAGATCCAGATATTCTGAGAGAATGTCAATATTAATTAAAGATATAAATACACTTTATCATTACATTAATAATTTCAATTTGAATTTTATTTTATTTTACGAATATTTAAGGTACTTGAAAAAGCGCAAGTTCTATTTCATCATCCTTAAATATACAAATCAAGATCTTTGTAATATTAGTATTTTAAATAAAGAAATAAAATCTGTACAGAAAAATCGTTCTTTTCATTTTTCTGACTCAAAACTTACTAGTTAAATCCTTAATATCACCATTTATTTTAACTTTTTCGAAACGAATGTCGACAGTACGTAGTGTCAGTCCTGTCGTTTTGTTCCTTGCCTCGTATCTCAAATATTTACTATAGTCTGTTACAATTCGATTCGCTGATGTAGCTGAAATATAAAACGACATATATATATGACGGTGTGATTGCTTCTTCACAATAATGCGCAAGCGGTGTGCATCCCTGGTACGCAGGGTACGATCTAGTTCCAGTGGCATTCTGAAAGCCATTGCGGATAGACTAGATTGTTTATACGTTAATCACTGTTGCGCTATCTCACATGGAATGTAGTGCAACAGTGATTGAACGTTTCAAATTATTTGAATTGTATGTATGTGATGTGTATAACTAACATAGGTTAAGCTTTGTGTATTACTAACAAAATGAATCTAGTTACTTGAATAAATGATATTATTATTATTATATTATTTATTAAAACATATATTATCATGCAAAATATATTTAAAACTCTTACGTTATTGACTGACAGACAACGGACAGCCGAAACTGCGGGGCACAAAAAGCCGTTGGGCCTGTATGTTCCTTGGGGAATACTAAGGGAGGACTTTTAGAAAATCTATCATAAGAGGGCAAGGGTCAGAGATTATATAAAAATGTTTATCTAAGTCACATTCAATTGGGCGAAGAAGCGTGCAAATTGTAAAATATATTTAAAACTCTTACGTTATTGACTGACAGACAACGGACAGCCGAAACTGCGGGGCACAAAAAGCCGTTGGGCCTGTATGTTCCTTGGGGAGTACTAAAGGAGGACTTTTAGAAAATCTATCATAAGAGCGCAAGGGTCAGAGATTATATAAAAATGTTTATCTAAGTCACATTCAATTGGGCGAAGAAGCGTGCAAATTGAGATACAAAAGCCACCATCAATATTTTTATACGAATGTATACAAACATGAAAACCTACCTATTTTCTTTCTTTGTTCCTATAAATATGACAATGTAAATATTGCGCGGTTAGTTTACATGCCCCATAGGGATACGAGAAAGGATTAAACAAAAAAAATAAGCTTTAAAACTATAACTCGACTACGTCAAAAAACGGGGTCTAAAAAAAACGAAACAAGAAAATAGCTCATTCAGATATAAATCTAGAAAAGTATAAGTACAGAAATGCTCAATCTAGAGCCGTACTTATTACTAGAGCCGTAGTACTTATTGATAGAAATATTATTCAGGTGACCTGTCCAGACCTGACCAGGGGGATAAACCCACGGACTACTAACTAGTCTAACCGGATCTGACTGAATATTAGTTTTTCCACAGGAGCGCAGGACGGTTGCCGATCGGTTTTACGTAAAACCAATAGCTAATCATACTAGATCCTCCGATCAGCGGTATTTGAAGAATAAAACTCGACGCAGGACCACGACAGGATAAAATGAAATATATAAATACTTACATTGAGCAAATCGCTGCACCATCGGTGTCTGCCACTGACAATCGCATTGATACTGATAAGATTCCACTTCAATGTCATCATTTCTTGTCTCGCAACCGAAACTCATAATTTCTTCTTCAAACCACGAAGACCATGTTTTTAATATATAAACCACATATTTTGTGGACGTTTGCGTGTTTTGAAGTCGCAGTGGTAAACCATTGATTTTCAAATGCATCGCATCTAAAATTAAATTATTCATATACACAATGATAATAATATAACATTAATGCTACTTGTTTAAACTATTCTACTGCTGGGCACGGGCCTTTTAACTATGAGCATGGTAAGGCCGTAATCTACCACTCTGATCAAGTGAAGGTTGGCCTTCAGATGTCTCTCGAGAACATTATGGAGCACGCTCAGACATGCAGGTCATGGGATGTATTGGGATTAAGATGTATTGGGATTAAGAATAAAAAGTCTCTCTAGCTTATTTTAGAGGACACTAAGGAAAATACACGAAGCAAATAAAATCATGTCGAAGAGACAGAAAACTTGACCTCTAACCTATGCCAACCAGTGTTGCCAGCGTAGTACACACAGGATATGGATAGATTCACACCTGTTTTCCGGGTTAGGCAGACACTACGGAAATTTGCAACGATCCTGACGTATCTCCCTTGCTTCATTCACTTCCGTTTTTCCCCAGCGTAGTACAGTAAGACCAGTGCCCTGTTTAATAAAGCTGACAATGCGACAAGTCCAACATATGTCAAAAAGTGACAATATGACAATTTTTCTGTTTAATAAAACTTGTAAGCGACAAAATTGTCATGGTGGAAAATTCACAAATAAAATGTCGGATTGTCGCGACAATCCGACATTGTTCTGTTTAATAAAACTTGTTAAGTGACAGGTGACAATATGTCGTGAAAAACTTGTCAAATCTGCTTTATTAAACAGAAATTGTCATGACTTACACAAATATGTCAAATATTTGTAGAATTGTCCGACAATTCTGTCAGGAGCTGTACCCTCTGTCGCTAAATCTAATATTGGCAAATATATCAAAAGTCGACATAATTGTCACGACTCCGAATCCGACAATTGTCAGAAATATTTTGACCGTGGTGTTCTGACATAATATGTCGAGTTTTATTAAACGCATTTTACATGACAAATATGACAAGATTTCACCTGTTGATTTTTGACATATTTGTCACTTTAATTAAACATCTTAAGCATGACAATTCTACAGTTTTGTCTTTCTTTGAGATATTTGTCGAATTGTCAGTTTTATTAAACAGGGCCCAATTCTCTTATTGCCTCACAGTGCTATTGAGACTCAAAGAAAGAGAAGCGTTTGTACAACAATGGACTAGAAAAGGCTGGTGATAATGATGACGTAATTGTTTCCACAATAAATCAGTCAGTGGACTTACCATTGGTAGCGTTGTCTAAGATGAAAGTGACAGTAGCTGTAGCTTGAGATTCTCCGGTGGAACATTCACATGTCACGGTCGAGCGGTCGTGGGTAGTTCCCAGGGTTATTCGAAGACCTACGGCCGGCCCACTAATGGTGTTGTCACTAAGCGCTGTGGCAAATCAGATTATCAGTTCGTGAACATATATGTTTGTGTTATAACTTTGCGGATTTCTAAAATGTGGGTAACTCGTGGTCATGGGCTAACTAATAGGTTGTCAATTACTTTGGTTTCATATACCGTAGCTTTCTGCTACATTCACTTCCACCATAGTTCTGACCATGTTCGCGAGTTGCCTAGATTAAAAAAACGTTAGTGGATGCTCCTGTTTCACCATATTTACTTTGGGAGGCTTACCAAACATCATTTACTGATTTTAAACTTTCGCGATTTGTATACATCATACAATTTTATTAAAACGGGTCTTATTCGCGATATTTAATTAATTTAATTAAATATCGCTAATAAGACCCACTTTAATAAAATTGTATGACATCATTTACTGCTTGAGTATGATATCAATAGTTACTAACTAAAATTTTTACTATTAGATGTATACAATGTGAAGCAGTTGCAGCTCCTTACAAAAATAAAATGTACAACCATTATATTTGACTGAAAAGAGTGGCCATGAGTTTTATTGCCCGTTCTTTCTCGTGGTTCTACCTATTGCATTGCGAACGTGGCAGTAAATGTAAAAATGTAGAATCATTAAGTAATTATACGACGACAGACAGACGAAGATATACGACTGACGTTCATAAGCCTCACTTTGTAGCCTAGATGAATAAATGATTTTGACTTTGTAATTTAAATTTTACAAACCGTATATAATTTAAATTTAATGTTTTCCCGAATAGTATGCAATCAGCTCATGATATAGCATTTGTTATTTGTTTTCAATATTTTGTAAAATAGTTTCTATACGAAATTTCTATGTCATGTTCTGTGCACATACTTTCGTGAAAACACTTTATTTATAATTAGCAACATCAAACGATATATGAATCACTTACTAACATTTATGAGATTTTGAAATAAACTTCCCAAATATTTTAAATTCTCAGTATATTGCACATCTTCTAGACAAGGAAAACTTACTTCAATACAAGCTTAAATAAAAAATATAATTTATACGTTTTATCATGCCATATATGCAGTCTATTATTTTTATAATTATCTAATTTGAATATAGCTAGACGGCAATGGACGGTATGTATAATTGTGCATCCTAACAAAGCACATTACTTTTTCCAAATCTTATATTATGTTTATTTGTGTTGGTTGAACGCGCTAATCTCAGGAACTAATGGTCCGATTTGAAAAATTCTTTCAGTGTTAGATAGCCCATATTGAGAAAGGCTATAGGTTATATAACATCACGCTATGAGCAACGGGAGCAGAGCAGTAGCCTTAAATAACGCGGGTGTAACCGCGGGCATCGTCTATTTGATTAATAAATGTCAGAGTTCTGTTAAAACAAACATAAAAAATACAATCGTATTGAAAACGTTTACCCCTTTGTCATCCTCCTAGCGTTATATCAGTTACAACTCGAGGTTCGCTTGGATACTAGTCTAACCATATGTGACTGAATATTAGCTTTCCCACAGAGCTACTGCCTATCTGACCTCCACAACCTAAAGGGATAGCGATACTCCATGGATTAGACTAGTGTCTGTTTATTTAGAGATACTGCCTACTTATAACGACCGACAAAGTTTTTCATGGCAGCCGAGACCGACAGTTTAACGTGCGCTCCGAGGAACGGGGCAAGCGATAATTTTATTAACAATACGCACATTACTCTGAAAAGACAGTCCATCGTGCGTGCCATAGAAAACCTTTGCATGGCAATCTGTTGGTATCTCCGTTTAGTCGCAAAATGCCTAATTCGCGAAATGGACAAATTCGCTAAATGCCTAATTCTCAAAGAACTGATTCGCTAAATGCCTAATTCTCCAAAGGACTTATTCGCAAAAAGACTAATTCTCAAACTATACGGTATCTACTAGCGTATCGCAGGCTTTTCCACAAGATTATCGCTGCCTCCTCCACTAGGCGCTGAACTTCAACCTCTTTATTTAAGGCTATGGCCAAGTTTCTCCAGGTACAGAAACTTGGCCAAGATAGGCCTCTTACAGATAAATAAAAAATTGGAACGAAATTTGTATGAGTAGCCTGACGAATTAATTTCACAGGATCATTTCAAAATCTTTAGTGAACTAAAAATTTTCAAATAAAAAAATTATTTAATTAATTTAAACAGTATTTAAATAATTATGATAATACATTAATTTTCGTCACTAGTTATTATTACAGTATCTGTATTGTTTAGCATGTATAAAGATATTTATTGCATGTGCATACATTATGTATGTATCGTATATATTGTAGGTATATTTATTTGGGTTTGTATGTTTATATGTATTTTATTTAAAACTGAATTATTAATTTAATATAATACTACACCATCACCACAAAATTGCTAACAATATTCTTGTCCGTCCAAAGGTTGCCTGGAAGCGATCACCCTTGGTGATAAGCCGCCGTTTGTATAAAAATCGTAGTTTTAAGTCACTTTATTAATGTACTATATTTTGGTATGCAATAAAGTATATATCGATATCTAAATTAATATCTATCTATCTAAATTAAGTCTCAATTATAGTAAATTTAGACTCCTGTTGCAAGTTACCTTTTGCTTCCAGCTGGTTGTCTTCTTTGTTATAGTAGGTAAGCAACACATCACAGTTGTTGGCACCGATACAGCTTACGTCAACCGAGTCTCCGCCCAAATATCGATATTTAATGTTACTGTTGTTATTATCTTCGTAAATTTTCGCACGGTTCACCAAGACCGTTATGTGATCTGTAAAATAAACATGTCGGTAATAAACATGAAATTTTTTAATAGGTACTTTCAATTTTCAGCTTTTCAATTTCAAAATAATTATAGTTTCAGATTCTTGTAGACCTAAGTATTTGAACGTCTAAAACTTAGCCATGTTCTTGACCTGAGACAAGAACAACTTTACGTGCTCTGCGAAGTACGATAGCGCTCTGATGTAGCTGGCACTCATCCAAGTAACGACCTCTGCAACCGTTGCTTAACCACTAAGAGCCGTTTCTTAACTATTAGAGATACATTTTTGACAAAAGGTAACATTAAATTCAAAATTCAAAATTCATTTTTCTGCCAAATTTATGGCTAGTTCAAATATTGAGTCCGGCCGTTAGATGGATGTGCCAGTAGCAATACAAAAATCACTGTTCACATTTATCTTGAATGTATTCAGCATTCAAGAGTCTTCTTCTTTCTCTTAGCGTTATCCCAGTTTCAATCTGGGGTCCGCTTTCTAGTCTAACCGGATTTGACTGAATATTAGCTTTTCCACGGAGCGACTGCCTGTCTGACCTCCGCAACCCGAAGGGATAGCGATATTCCATGGTTTAGACTAGTGTCAGTTTTATTTAGAAGGTACTGACGCCCTGTAACGATTGTCAAAGATCTTCATGACAACCGGGACCGACGGCTTAACGTGCTCTCCGAGGCACGGGACAACCGATAATTAACAATTCAATACGCACATAACTCCGAAAAGTCATTGGTGCGCGCCGTGGATTCGAACCCGATACCCTCTGCATGGCAGTCTGTTGGTATACCCACTCGGCTATCAGAGTCAATCTAACAATTATTTGTGATTATGGATTAATTTTAACATAAGCTCCATACAAAATACATACAAAGTCGCACGCCTATATCCCCGAAGAGGTAGGCAGAGGAATATTGCTACACCCACTTTTTGCCAGCTTTATTTTAGTCGCACGTAATAGGGGGTGAGCCTATTGCCGTACCGGGCACATTACCAGACTTCTCCTACTGAAAATTTCCTAACGAAAAAAACCCAATAACACTATGCCCGGGGATCGAACGCAAGACCTCCCAATCCCATGCGCACATTTATGCCGCGAGACCAACAAGGCAGTCGAATAAACCAGACAAAATATGCCAAACATGTATCTCGAATCTCCAAATCCATGGATGAATCGAATATTGAAACCGGCTGTTTTAAGGACCGAGAACAACCATTTTATAGTAGTTGGCACGGGCTGTAATAGAGACCATAGGAAAAATTCAATATGAAATATAGAAAAATATTCACCATTGTTCGCAAAAACTGCTGCACATAATGTGACCAATGTCAGAGCCCGCAACATTGTGGATACAACGAATACTTAGAGTATTGTCGTAGGCAGTGTCTTGCGCCGTGTCGCCGCAGTGTTACTGAACACAACAGTCTCTTCAACTGACCTTCCACACTAGTTGACTATTATTACTTATCCTATATTAATAATAAGGGCAAATATAATACATATAGTAATATATGAACAAAACAATATTGGGTTAAGCCCACTGATAACACAACAAATAAAATAATTATAAAAATATTACTCATAGTTTTTAGAAGAATGTTATCAGTGGTTTACAATAGTAAAAACGTGAGTAGTAAAGATTCACGTTTTTACAATGCAATGGACTAAAGGATGCCCGCAGCTACACCCGCATATTTCATAAATTTAATCCTTTATTTACTTGGCATGAAAATTATAGAAACAAATAGTGACAAATTTTATTGAAACAATATGGTGATTCATATCATCATCATCATCGTCCTAGCGTTATCCCGGTTGCATCCTATTCAAGGCGTGCTTGAAGCCCGGGGTGCGCTTACTCGTCTAAGCAGATTTGACAGAATATCTTTTCTACAGAGCGACTGCCGTCTGACCTCCGCAACCCAAAGGGATAGCGATAATCCATGGTTTAGACTAGTTTCAGTTTATTTGAGGGTACTGACTCCCCGTAGCGACTGTCAAAGATCTTCATGAGAGCCGGGACCGACGGTTTAACGTATTCATATCATCATCGTCCCTAGCATTATCCCAGTTGTATTTTAGACTTAGGTACGTCTTAGAGGACAAGGTTCGCTTACTGGTCTAACCAGATATTACAGAATATCAACTTTTCCACAGAGCGAATGCCTACCTCTGCAGCGCACAGCGATAGTGACATGCCATGGTTTAGAACAGTATCGGTTAATTTGAGGGTTCTCACTGCCCGTGACGATGGTCAAAGATTTACATGACAGCTGGCCCCGGTGGTTTGACTTACTCTACAAGGTGCGAGGCAAAGATATAAAAAAAACGCACATAACTTCGAAAAGTCAGTGGAGCGCCACGTGGATTGGAACCCTGTACTGGGTACAACCAGATCAAATCATTTTAGAGAGAGAGAAATTAGAGGATGTCAAAATAATCTACCAAACTTACCTGACGCAAAAAGATAAGAGATATAATGATTCATGCAGAAATGTGATGATGAATACATTCAGTAGCTACTGCTTCCTCATTAGCGTTTGGAAACAACTGAGCCTCCTAAGGATGCCTCATGCAGAGGCGAAACAAGCGTCGAAACTCAGTTGACATCATCAAATGTTCTGTTCAGACTTATAACTATGTCGGCTTTTTGCTGCTGAATGCTGGTGCTGATGGTACAAGTACGCGATACCTGTCGGTGTGTCAAACTCCATACATCCGAATGAGCATGTTTAACATTGTATTTTATTGGGTTTACGCGAATGTTACACATCGAAATTAAAGTACAGTTTACGGATTTGATCGCGTTATATTGGTTTTACTAGTTCTAGATCATTCGGTTTAAATGTAATAACTAGTAAAACCAATATAACGCGATAAAATCCAGCACTTTCGCGACGTTAATAATAGCTAACATTAAATTGATGGTGGTGAAAGAGGAATCGTGCGTGCTGAAGAGATGGACAAAATATTTTGTTTGAAGGTTTATTTGAAAGATAGAGACACTGATCGCTGAAATGAATGGGTGTTCATTGTGTCCGTTAGTTGTATGTTTGTAAAGTTCCCCGCGACACAGGATTTAGTCTTAATGCGGCAGTTGTCTTTTAAAAAAATAAAATAAAATATAAAAAAATGATAATGATAGCAATTATGAAAGCGTTATTGGCGTTGATGAAGTATGAAAGTAGGTAAGGCTGCTGTATATGATAGGATTACAGTCGAAATACTGACGGCTGGCAGGGCATCATTGTAATTGGTCAGTTGCAGCGGTTATATGACTTGTGCTGGAGCATCGGCCTAGTACCTAATGACTGGGCCACAGCTGTAGTTGTGCCTCTTTATAAAGGAAAAGGCTCACAACAAGACTGCAAAAACTATAGAGACATTAGCCTTCTCAGCATTGTTGGCAAATTGTATGCAAAGGTACTGATTGAAAGGGTTATGAAAGAAACCGACAAGAAAATATGGGATGTACAAGCGGGATTCCTAAAAGGTATGGGATGTATGGATCAGGGATTTTGCTTGCGAAGCATAGCCGAAAAGTTTTTGGCCAAAGGTCAAAAGGTCTTTAGCGCATTCGTGGATTTGGAAAAGGCTTACGATAAAGTAGGAATGAAATGTGGTCGGTACTGTCAATGAATGGGGTGTACAGCAGCCTGATTAGAGCTCTGCATTCCCTTTATGAGGATTCTAGAGCTTGTGTAAGTATAAACGCGGCATACACTGGCTGATTTACCATCGAGACAGGTGTTAGACAGGGATGTGTAGAGTCACCGTGGCTGTTTATCCTCTTCATGGACAGTTGTTTGCAAGATCTAAAACATTGTGACAGTGGATTAAGGATGAATGGGTTACTTGTCAAATGCCTCCCTTATCACTAGAAGCGCCGCTGTCCCAATTTTGTCCCATATGCAAGTTTGATTGCATGTAACTTTTTTCTTTGTTAATTTATTTCGATGAGACTTTTTGACTCTTAGCAATTTCATACATTTATATAATTTAAAATATTTTCAATTTTATATCAGTAATAGTTTTGGAAAAAAAAACACGTTTTACCTAGAACTGCCGCTGGGTCATTTTTGTCTCGTCAATATTTGAAGAAAGAAATACGGGCAAAAATTTTGGATGGCTGTAGAGAAAGATGAACATGACGTAATAAATGCTTTTCCTTACCTTGAAAAAAAATGATAGTAAGCCAAGGAACGTTTAGGTGTCTGGGTCGTGAAGAAATTGATGGAGCCTTACATCAGTGAGGGAAGAAATGTTACTTGTGACAATTTTTTCACATCACTTTTACTAGCGGAATATTTGAAATCTAAAATACTAGTATCGTAGGCACTATCTATAGAGCTCGGAGTGAAATACCCGTTTCTGTGAAGAACGCAAAAAAGGAATTACATGGTACGTTTGTGCAAAAAACAGGCGATACATCGTTGACTGTTTATCAGGCTAAATCTAATAAAAATGTCCAAACCCTCAGTACCATGCATCCCGCTGTAACAATAGACCTAAGTTCAAAGAAAAACCTGAAGCAGTTTTATTCTGCAATAGCTCCAAATATGAATCTGACCAGATTGGAGACATCCTAAATAAAGGACAGGTTAGAAGTACCCTTAACCGAAGAGCATGAATGACAAATTTGATGGGAGTGAGTGAAGCAAGAGAGATATGTCAGGATCGTTGCAAATGGCGTTCCGTAGTCTCTGCCTACCCCTCCGGGAAATAGGCGTGAGTCTATGTAAGTATGTACGTAAAATATTAAGTAGATGTCGTAAATCAAATGGGTCGTAAATATACATTAAATGCAGCTTCCAGACGTTGTCCGGTTCATACATTTTATAATTTATTTTTTGTATAAATACATGGGTATTGTATCTTATTATTACAATTGGGAAAGAAGTATTTGTCTAGTAGAAAAAATACAATTCTTGTGGAAATTCCGGCAACATACCGGAGAGACAAGAAAAACGGACAAGTTGCCAGGTAAAGTCGAAATGCTCAAATAATAAGTCATCTGTGAAGTGCCACATATGCATAAAACTATCTCCAATAAATGCACTGATAAAGAATATTATTTATGTATTACTTGTTCTAATGATAATATTAACTAGTTTATAATAACTTAAAATTTTATAAGAATTATTTAGTAAGTTGTCACGATTTTATGACCAAACCAAAAGTATTAGATTTTTAATTCTAATTTAATCTAATAAGAATTTGTTTTAAGGTGATTATTAAACACGTTCTGAATATTTAACGAATTGGTTTAATAATAACTTGAATGCCTTATACCAATTATCATTATAATAAATAGAATGGAAAGATTTGTCACGACGGCGGTTCACGGTGGATCTTAATCTTCGGCGCTTCTAGTGTTGCTGATGGTCAGGTAATACTTGCGTCTTCAGCGGAGGAGCTGTAGGCGATGGTAACATTCATGCATGGTGCGTTAGAGAGGTAAGGAATTAAAGTGAATGTAAGTAAAACGAAAGTTATGGTCTTTGAAAAGGAGGAATGCGTTACGGCTTGTAATGTTTTAATCGATGGACAGCGAGTGGAGCAAGTGAATGAGTTTGTATACTTAGGTACGTTGTTTACAAAAGATGGTAAGAATGAAGAAGATATTGAAAGAAGAGTTGATGCAGGTAATAGAGTGAATGGAGCGCTCAAGGCATTTATGAATAGCCAAACGTGTCCAAAAAGGCACGTTTGGCTGTGCATAGAGGGGTGTTAGTACCTATACTTATGTAGGTATGGTAGTGAAAGTTGGGTATGGCAATAGACACTTGAAAGCAAAATAAATGCTGTAGAAATGAGAGCACTGAGAAGTATGTGTGGTTTGATTTTGAATGACAGCGTAAAGAATTGTGTGATAAGAGAGTGTTGTGGTTTGAAAGAAGATGTAGTGACAAGCATCAAGAAAGGTGTGCTAAGGTGGTTTGGGCACATGGAGGGGATGGTTGACGAAAGACTGACCAAGCAGATATATAAGGCAAGTGAGAATGGGACAAAAGGAAGAGGAAGACCTAGACGGACGTTCTCTGACCAGATTGGAGTGAATGAAGCAAGAGAGATATGTCAGGATCGTTGCAAATGGCGTTCCGTAGTCTCTGCCTACCCCACCGGGAAACAGGCAGGTATATGTATGTAACATTAAATTTTATAATCAGATCCAGATGCACACTGCCCATCAATTCCTTGGTAATATTGTAGATTGTAATCATATAAACATAAATAAAGAAACATTTAGACATAAAATAAGTATTTCAATTAAAAAAAAAAACAATAATTATATCTAACTTTATGCGCCGGCGCAGATCGCTGTCGTGGTGTAATTTTGCTCACCACTGACAATGTGGACATAAAAATGACACTTATTTTTCTTCTTCTAATTTATTGATTGAAAAAAGAAACTGTAGAAAATTACGTAGTACGTTGATATCGTAGCTAAAACGGCGAATTAAGGGGTTAACAGTTTTTTGCACTCCCATGGGAATGCCGGGAAATAACTTCTTATTGTCTACGCTGCCCAAAGAACATACATGCCAAGTGTCAGCTTCTTCCGCATAGTAGTTTCAGCTGTCAGACAGTTAGTAAAGTAAAGCGTTTTGGTTACCAGCGGCTTGACACTAAGTGTAAACTTGAGCTCAGTGGCGTGCCATCGGAAAAGGCTATATCTAGTAGGGGACCAAAGCAGGCAGGACGTAATGATAGATTTGGTTCAGTTCATCCAACCGTGATGATGATGAAGTTTACGTATAGTAAGTTCACGATTTTTTAAACGTAGATGTGTTCTATTTTAATGCTAAATAGAAAATTATGCTCTATGATAAAAAATGACTGTACATGCCTGTCTCATTCACACATAGTGTTATCCAAATCGAACCCATTATATTTGGTGCAATGTTTAATGCCAATTCGACGACTCAAGTCACTAAGCCATAGTTACGTGAAGTCTAATTTGAAAAAAGAAACTGTTCATGTCTCTGTGACTTAATTAAAATTATTCTAGCACATGCGCAGCACACAGTCATTACAGCGCATGCGTTCTTACTTCCAAGACTTGGATTTATGCACTACAAACTTTGAGCCTCCCTACAATCCCTCCCAGGTATTTTTTTGCAACTAATGGTAGCCTATGTCCGTCTCCATAGTCCAATATAATTATATCTATATTGAATTTCAACAAAATCGTCGTAAATATACATTAAATGCAGCTTCCAGACGTTGTCCGATTCATACATTTTATAATTTGTTGGATTATGCATGTATAAATACATGGGTATTGTATCTTTTTATTAAAATTGGGAAAGAAGTATTTGTCTAGTAGAAAAACTACAATTCTTGTGGAAATTCCGGCAACTTACCGGAGAGACAATAAAAACGAACAAGGTGCCAGGTAAAGTCGAAATGCTCAAATAATAAGACATCTGTGAAGTGCCACAGGTGCATAAAACTATCTCCAATAAATGCACTGATAAAGAATATTATTTATGTATTACTTGTTCTAATGATAATATTAACTAGTTTATAATAACTTAAAATTTTATAAGAATTATTCAGTAAGTTGTCACGATTTTATGACCAAACCAAAAGTATTAGATTTTTAATTCTAATTTAATCCTATAAGAATTTGTTTTAAGGTGATTATTAAACATGTTCTGAATATTTAACGAATTGGTTTAATAATAACTTGAATGCCTTATACCAATTATCATTATAATAAATAGAATGGAAAAATTTGTCACGACGGCGGTTCACGGTGGATCTTAATCTTCGGCGCTTCTAGTGTTATGCTGATGATCAGGTAATACTTGCGTCTTCAGCGGCGGAGCTGCAGGAGATGGTAACATTCATGCATGGTGTGTTAGAGAGGAAAGGAATTAAATTGAATGTAAGTAAAACGAAAGTTATGGTCTTTGAAAAGGAGGAATGCGTTACGGCTTGTAATGTTTTAATCGATGGACAGCGAGTGGAGCAAGTGAATGAGTTTGTATACTTAGGTACGTTGTTTACAAAAGATGGTAAGAATGAAGAAGATATTGAAAGAAGAGTTGATGCAGGTAATAGAGTGAATGGAGCGCTCAAGGCATTTATGAATAGCCAAACGTGTCCAAAAAGGCACGTTTGGCTGTGCATAGAGGGGTGTTAGTACCTATACTTATGTAGGTATGGTAGTGAAAGTTGGGTATGGCAATAGACACTTGAAAGTAAAATAAATGCTGTAGAAATGAGAGCACTGAGAAGTATGTGTGGTTTGATTTTGAATGACAGCGTAAAGAATTGTGTGATAAGAGAGTGTTGTGGTTTAAAAGAAGATGTAGTGACAAGCATCAAGAAAGGTGTGCTAAGGTGGTTTGGGCACATGGAGGGGATGGTTGACGAAAAACTGACCAAGCAGATATATAAGGCAAGTGAGAATGGGACAAAAGGAAGAGGAAGACCTAGACGGACGTTCTCTGACCAGATTGGAGTGAATGAAGCAAGAGAGATATGTCAGGATCGTTGCAAATGGCGTTCCGTAGTCTCTGCCTACCCCTACGGAAAACAGGCAGGTATATGTATGTAACATTAAATTTAACTATCTACAAAGTAGATCCAGATGCACACTGCCCGTCGATTCCTGGGTAATATTGTAGATTGTAATCATATAAACATAAATAAAGAAACATTTAGACATAAAATAAGTACTTCTATAAAAAAAAAACAATATATCTAACTTTATGCGCCGGCGCAGATCGCTGTCGTGGTGTAATTTTGCTCACCACTGACAATGTGGACATAAAAATTACACTTATTTTTCTTCTTCTAATTTATTGATTGAAAAAAGAAACTGTAGAAAATTACGTAGGACGTTGATATCGTAGCTAAAACTGCGAATTAAGGGGTTAACAGTTTTTTGCACTCCCATGGGAATGCCGGGAAATAACTTCTTATTGTCTACGCTGCCCAAAGAACATACATGCCAAGTGTCAGCTTCTTCCGCATAGTAGTTTCAGCTGCCAGACAGTCAGTAAAGTAAAGCGTTTTGGTTACCAGCGGCTTGACACTAAGTGTAAACTTGAGCTCAGTGGCGTGCCATCGGAAAAGGCTATATCTAGTAGGGGACCAAGGCAGGCAGGTCGTAATGATAGATTTGGTTCAGTTCATCCAACCGTGATGATGATAAAGTTTACGTATAGTAAGTTCACGATTTTTTAAACGTAGATGTGTTCTATTTTAATGCTAAATAGAAAATTATGCTCTATGATAAAACATTACTGTATATGCTTGTCTCATTCACACATAGTGTCGTCCAGATCGAACCCATGATATTTGGTGCAATGTTCGACCACTTAAGCCATACGTGAAGTCTAATTTGAAAAGAAAAACTGTTCATGTCTCTGTGACTTAATTAAAGCTATTCTAAGAATGTAGATAACTTCTCTCGTATATTTATTTTCTAAACCACTGATAACAATATATTCCGTAAAATTGTTAGTTACTAGCTTTGCCCGCGGCTTCGCGCGCGTTATATTCGGGGTTACAAAAATATAGTTTATTATACAAATACTTAAATATTTACTTTAATAATTATGACAATATGTTTGACGCGACAGTACTGACAGATACGATAGCACATGAGCAGCACTCAGTTATTACAGCGCATGTGTTCTTAGTTCCAACAGTTAGATTTATGCCCTACAAACTTTGACCCTCCCTACAATCCCTCCTAGGTATTTTTTGCAACTAATGGTTGTCTATGTCCGTCTCCATAGTCCAATATAATTATATCTATATTGAATTTCAACAAAGTCTGTTTAGCCGTTATAGCGTGAAAACGGAACATACATACATACATACCACACTTTCGAATTTATAATACCTATTGGGATTTTTCTATGTCGTGCTTATCAGTGGGTTTTACCCAATAGTATATGTTTGTGTAATGTTTAATTAATTGTATCATATTTGCCTATTATTATAGCATAAGTAATAATAGTCAATTGGTGCAGAAGGTCAGTCGAAGAGGCTGTGGTATTCAGTAACACTGCGGCGTCGGCGCGAGATACTGCTGCCTACGACTCTAAGTATTCGTTGCGTACACAATGTTGCGGGCTGTACTGCTATTGACGTCATGTGCTGCTGTTTTTGCGCAGAACGGTGAGTGTTGCTGTTAATCTTATATTTGGGTGGTCTCGGGTTCGATTCCCGGGTCGGGCAAAAGTGCTACTGAGTTTTTTCGAATTCTCAGTAGCAGCACGGAGCCTGGCAAGGTGCCCGGTAACGGATATAGGCTCGCTATAACGTGGCTATAACGTGGGACCTACATAACTTGCCGAAATGTGGGTGTAATGTTAAACCTCTGCCATATAACTTAGCGAAATGTGGGTGTAACTAACCTTTCGGGGACAAAGGCGTGAGTTTGAGACTCTCTAATATTCTGCTTAAGGCTGGCCTCACCTTAGGCATGCGCGTTCTTCGAGGGTGCGCTCAGCGTGCGCCGGAAGAGCACATTATACTACAGAGTGAACGCTAGGCACACGCCAGGCGCCCGGAGCCCTACACCCGGCGGCATACAGAGATGCTGGCATGGCCGCCCGGGAAGCGTATTTACAAAGGCTATACTATTTGAGTCACGAGTCAGACTCTAATAGAAGAGCTTTTGTTAATGCATATTACGCGACAGTACCTAATCTATCTCAGTAAAAAAATTGATTCAAATGGATAAGCTTTTTACCTTGACATTTTCAAAGAAAATACACGTACAAAACCTAGTACTGTATAATTCATATTCGTCAAATAGATAAGCCTTTGTCGAGATATTTTCAAACATGGTTTTGGTTTGTTAGGTGCGACTGTATGTAATTCAAGTAACTAAATAGGTTATGTTAGGTGCTCATTTGACCCTTAACCCAAAAATAGGAGCCCTGCGAAGCAGGGCTCCGTCAACTTAGTTTATTAAAAACTATTTAATTGGACATAATGTCTACTTACCTACATATTATATTTGTGATATAACCACGCGAATTGTTAGTACAACCGCGTTTTAAACTTATATTTTGATTCAAATAGTATGTTATATATACATATTTGTAATATGCTCACAAAGACCTTTCTTTTGATACCAATCACGTAATGATTATCTCAATTTTTCTTTGAGTTTAGATTCTGAGCTATTAATTCCGTAATAGAAAATGGAGATAAAATTTATGTAGCCTATGTAACCCGGACCATTATTACAAATCTATTCACACCCAACATTTTTTTAGTTCTTTTAAAGGGAAACAATTCTGTCATACAAGATTTTTGCGAAACTTTAACCGTTTACGCAGCGCACGCAGCGAAAGCTCTCAAGAGCAAAAAAAGCTTCATTAGTGCTCCGCTTCTATTTGTTTTACCGTAATGATATATAACCTATAGCCTTCCTCGATGAAAGGGCTATCTAACATTCATTTCTTTTCAAATCGGACTAGTGGTTCCTGAGATTAGCGCGTTCAAGCAAGCAAACAAACATACTCTTCAGCTTTTTGATATTAAGTATAGATTACACTTATTTCACAGAGCATATAACTGTCCTGGTGAATCGTGTGAAGCTGTATGAAGGAAACAACAATAGCAACGTCGAGTACCGATACTTCGACGGTGATACTGTAGACGTCGCCTGCTTCCATGTTGAAAAGCTTTGCAGATTGTCCATGAGCTACGACTTCGACGACCCGCACCTTCTCAGCAAAGGTAATTTCTTCCTATTGACGGTTATTTTACTCCTTGGATCTTCATTTTGGTAGTAGATTAACGCATGTCCCATTATTTAATCTATCGATGGATTTTGCTACTGAGAGATACATATTTGGCAAAGGCTACGTCCAAAATGTGACAAAAATGTATCTTTAGTAGCCAAACCTGTAGACAGATCAAATTTTGAGGCCGGCTGTAAGTCAGGGATCATACGAAAATAATAGTGGTCTTTATCACTCTATGGTCATTTAAGTATACTGATATCTTCAACCTGTGAATCAAACTTTGTATCATCAGTATCATCACACATTTCTTTTGATCAAAGTTTGATAAAATGTCAACAAACTACAAAATTGAAAGAGTCATGACTTTATGAAAATTGTATGCTATGATGTGCTCGATTCGATGTTTGTTTTTAATTACCATCAAATTGCATTTTAGTATTACAAAAAATTAACCATTCACAAGTCATAAGCCTTAACATCATTCCTGTCCATCCGAAGGTTGCCTGTAAGTGATTGCACTAAGCGATAAGGCCGCCGATTGTACATTACTTGTAGTTTTAAGCCACTTGTACTGTACAATTTTATTTTGGTGTGCAATAAAGTGTAATTTATTATTATCATTATTATTTTTGATTTATTAAACTTCAACATTTAAAAATTGCACGTTGCCTCAAATACATTTTTAGAAGTAAAAAACATAATTGATGCCAGCTCTCCTAGTAATCCGTGTTGTAACAAACCCATTAAAGGTCAAATGAAAACTCTAAATATATTTTTTTATTATCATATTAAAGTAAGTACAAAGGCAAACATAAATAAAAAAAATATGGAAAATTTTATTTTCACGAAAATATATGGGGTGTACTCATTTGAGTACACTGACCGCTTAAATATGAAAATTTTCAAAACACGCCTTTTCAACACAAAGTGTCTTCAGGCACTTCTTATATTGCCAAAATCTGCAGCTGTTAAATTTTGTTGATAGTGAACTCCACTGCCTCCGTGGTCCAGTGGACAGCGTATGCGACTGCTGATCGGAGGTCCCGGGTTCGAATCCCGGGTCGGGCAAAAGTGTTACTGGGTTTTTCCTAATACTCAGTAGCAGCCCGGAGTCTGGTAATGTGCCAGATAACGGCAATAGGCTCGCCCCCTATTACTTGGGACCTAAAAATTCATGGCGAAATGTGGGTGTAATATTTACACCTCTGCCTACCCCTTCGGGGATACAGGCGTGAGACTATAAAAAAAAATAAAAAAAAGTTAACGCCATCTTTAGGTAGCCCTTCGAGAACTGATGCAGCTTGCCTTGATTTTCTTTGTTCATCCTGGCGTAAATAAAATCGTGCAATGTGACGTCGGAATATGAACTCATCCATAGGATTATCATTCATATTACATGTAAACGCCAGGCACTAGAAACATACGGCTGTTTCTAGTGCATCATATATGTAAATACAACACTACAACACCACCACTTTTTTCCGTGAACAGCAATTCTATATAATGATACAGACTGGTCAAGTTTATCAACACCTCCCATATTTTAATTATAAGTTTGGAACAAACGTGGTATAGCTACGTCTATCTTCTCTTTATTGATCAGACACCAGCGTCTGACAGTTCCGAGAGGTTCCATGGTATCGTAGTTAGGTGCCATATATCTTTCCATCTAACCAGTAATTAAATATTTCACTTTACTTGTCAAATCTGTAGTCGTTAGTGCTACGATCAAATTTTTTAATTTCTTTTGTACTTTTCAAGGGGCATTTTTTCGTACAATTTTCTCGTACAGTTCCCGTAGCCTAGGCTTCTGAATTCTAGTAAAAGGTCATAGCTCGTTAAAAAAATGTCAAAGAAACTTCATTATAAGCTGAGTTACAGTACAGTTTCTCTAACAAAGTTTTGACTACGCGGGAACCCAAAGGATCAGAAGTTGGTGACTGCCATTTTCCACAGTAAAAATCAAATGAGTAACAATATCCGGTCGAACTAGCTGCTACCCAATTTTTGTACCCAAAACAAACTGGTTTCCCACGAATAAATTGTTTAGCGGGATGGTGGCCATAATATTTCACCATTGATTCATCGATAGAGATACGATCGCGAAACACTCCCCACTGCAAGAACTTCTGCCTTAAGTTTATCTGCCAATGGTCTTATTTTGAAAAAAATATCGTTTGATGTTGCGATCTACAAGATGTAGGTTTCTTTTTATATCACAAAACCTATGCCTTGACATGGCTCTACTGACCAATTCTACAGCTACGTCTTCATCTAACGAGCAGTACATTGGTTTTAGCCAGATAATATGAAAATCCCAAAAATCTTTTACAAATCAGTGGAATCTATTTGAAACTCGTGTCTATTGTTTTGATTAGCGTATAGTTTGCTATTGGCTATAATCATATCCATAATATCATTATCCATTATCTTTACAAATGTTTGTACAGAGTTGAGACCCTTTAGTTCTTCACCAATAGCACTTTTCTTATCAGAGACTTCTGCTGCTGCTTCAAAAGTCAAAGAATATGAAGGGGTACATTTGCGTCAGATTGGGTTCGGATTCGAAGAAAATTGACGGGTAGCATCAAGTTTTTTTTTGACGCAAGTGGCTCATCATCACTGTCACTGTGCGTAGAATCCTCGCTACCATTATCCTCTCGATTCCTAAATACCGCAATAGTACCAGGTACATCTTGCGGTATAGGACACGCCACCATACTCTCATCGGCACCCTCCTCCTCATCAGCCAATGCACTTGGATTAAGTGGTATGATAGTCAAGTCACATTCGTCATCTTCGTTATCCTGTAACACAGCTTTGATAGCTTCCTGAAGCCCACGGTAACTAGTTTAAGCTGTAAATAGCTGTTTCTTCATTGCAAAGTATCTGAAAAAAAAAACAATTATTTTAGTTACGTATGTTGTCAGTGTACTCAACTGAGTACAATTACATTTACAAGATTCTTGTTTTATTTTAGTAATAATATGTAATTTCTCTTACAGGTTTTAATATATTTCTTTTAAATCTAATGCATCGAAATAAAAAGAGTACAAAGTGTCACTGCCCCATTTCATTCTGTGGGTATCGTTCGAGGCGAATAAGAAAATCACGAAGTGTCCTTGGGAAGAGACGGGCAACTCGATATCAAGCCCTGTACCCAAATCCTGATATTGACATACAATACTATACTAATATAGTAGATGTAATAATAAGCTCTCGCCCTATTACGTGGGACTTATTTCATATTATAGCGTAGGTAATGTGGCTATAATATTACACCTCTGCCTGCCCCTTCAGGCCTCTGGAATACAGGCGTGAGTCTATGAAAGAAAATATCCCTACCAATATTATAAATTCGAAAGTGTGTATGTATGATGTATTCCGTTTTCACGCGATAAAAATTGAACCGATTTTGTTGAAATTTAATATGGATATAATTTTTTATTATATTTTGTACTGATTCTGTAGGCAACATGTCTATCGACGGTCGTTACAACAATGACATAAGCGTCGGTCTCCGCGTTACCCTTCGTTCCGCACACAACTACTCACAAGTAAGCTGCAAATGTTTGGATGACGGACCATCAACGACAGCTAATGTCACATTAATTTTAGAAGATGCTCCTAATGGTGAGTCCATGAGTTATTGAATGAATCGCTCATTTGTTTTTTATCTTTAGGGGAAACTACTACACAGAAATGACTAAATTTGTCTATTGTTTTTAAATACAGTGTTTGAAATAAATATATTATAAATCATAATTAGTCGAGTAAATCAGTTTAGTAACATTTGTTATCTATGGTAATTAATTTTTGACACTGGTCACATTTGTAAGAACTGTCAATTCTCTCTTCCGTTTGAAAAAGTTGATTGACCACGCGCGGTGTGTACATTGAAGTAAATTTTGTAAAATCTTTGTAAAACTGCCGCTTTTGATTTGCCCGGCACGGTTCAGTGAGCACTTGATAATTTTTGTGATATTATATTGGACATTGACATTTTGTAAAACTGAAAATTGTGAATCCTGTGCCACGTGCCTTGAAGACATCACGCTTGGAGAATAGCCAGCTGGGTAGATATAACATTCAATCTATCGTGGCCACTTTAGTTTTGTTTGTGTGTATCTAACTTAGTTCCAGGCCTGACATCAGTGAAGGTATAGGTAACTGTACATTGTATTTGATTCTTAGCGCTGAGTAACTCAGTCCAATATATGTCAGACTTCTTGTTTGCTCTAGTCAGGTGGATGTAATACAAGTTTCCACTGCCTTGCAACAATTCCCACCTGCCTGGGGCAACTCTGGAACATACAGCATAACGTCAACTTCATATGGTGCTATTTCTCCTTACAGATATAATAAACTTGAAGGTCAACGGCTTATCAATAAGACCACAAAGCTCAGAACTTGCTTTAAAATATACTGTATACTATTTTAATGATGAGTATACTCTGCCGTTATTGGAAACTTTGGTATTGGAATGTGAGTCAAACAATGATGAATTCATGTTGGAATCCTACCAATATGACTGCGAATGTCAATGGGGTTTGCCCCTCCTGCAACGTTCAGATCCATGTAAGTACGAGAATATACTAAAATAATCTACATAAATTAACTAGGTGCTAGTCGAGTTGTTAGTTAGACATTTGCTGACGGTAATCAATATCTCAAAATCTATACTAAAAATATTTCTTGAGAATAATTAAAAAAATCGAATTATTTAACAAAAGTTACGTGAAAAGAGTTGTGATCGACTTTATTGAAATTAGTTCGTAGTAGATCGACAAAGTTAGGCAACGCTTGGATGGATGACCGCCTGTGGCATTATTAAAGCACCTCCGTGCTTCGCAGGGCACTTAAAGCTATCGGGCCCGATTCTCGTCTGGAGACAAGAACCGTTGGGCGATGTCGGAGGCATTCTGAGTGTTCTATAAACTTCGAAACTAGAGTTGACCACACACTACCACGAAAATAATATATATATAAAATTCTCGTGTCACAGTTTTCGTTCCCATACTCCTCCGAAACGGCTTGACCGATTTTGATGAAATTTTTTGTGCTTATCCGGTATCTATGAGAATCGACCAACATCTATTTTTCAAAAAAAAAAAAAATTTGCAAAACAACGTTTGCCGGGTCAGCTAGTAATATATAGAAAAGTGCCTATTTAAATGTACTAGCTTTACAGCCGGTTGCAGAAACGATATTTAAAATTTTAAAACGAGATTAAACCCTAATCTATTATTAAGTCGTTGCACAAAGCCAAATTCTTGTAAAATTTAATCCTTTATTAAATTTAATTTAAGAAGAGTCAAAGCCTACATTAAAGCGCGTTTTACGTTGCACAAACAGCCATTAGCGTGAATTGACACGTGAGAATTTTAAATATGACAGATCTGAATTTTAAAATCTAATGTGAGCTCAGTGAGGTATTAAAGCTCTATTGTTGTTGAATTTATCTCTGTTACATAATATCTTATTGTACATTGAAGTGTTTGTTGCCAAATATAGCTATATTAAATAATATATTTCAATGCATTGTAGTGTTTTACGGTATTGAAGTGGTTTACAATGAATACCTAAGTTATGTCTTAACTAGTCTTTCATCTTTGTCTGATCCCGAAGAAGATTTTCCTCGCGGTCAAATTCCGGCAAGGCGAATATATTTTCAAGGCATGACGGCGGAGAATTACGTATACACACAGGGTACCCATAGAAGCAGATGACCAAATACGAAACATTGTAGATAAGGAGGTTTTAGGTGGTTTTAGAAGGCTTTAGGTGGTAGAGCTTTGCTGATTTCAGCATGAATAGGCCGGCTCGACCGGGGAAGTACTACCCTCTCACAGAAAATCGACGTAAAGTAACAGTACCTAAACTGTTGCGTTTCGTTCAGTGAGTGAGAGTGCCGGAGGCCCTAGCCCCTATTCCTTCTCCCCTATCTCACTCCTTATCCTATACCTTTTCCCAACCCTAAGGGGTGGCAACGGACTTGTGACTCCTGTGGTGTTGGTTGTGTCCATGGGCGGTGGTAATTGCTTACCATCAGGTAATCCGTCTGCTCGTTTGCCGCCTATTACTATAAAAAAAAGGAACCCATGTCTCAAAGAAATAAATAATTATGTTGATGGTCAGACACAGTTTTTAATTTGTTTGAGTGTTTTTGCCACAGGAGCTTATCAACTGAACAGGTCTTGGGTGATTATCAAATAAACACAAATCCAGAGTGTAGATAAGTGCAAAGAGTTCTCAAGCCCTTGCAAAATTAAGCTCAAAATGTATTAAATTGCCAAACAGGAAAGTTCTACGTCTACATTTAAGATCTACGGCGAGTTGCAGCAAGAAATTGATGGATTTCCACGTGTCGTAGGCGCTTTGGATTGTACTCATGTTAACATTATTACCTATTAGCAGAGGAGGTCATCATCCAAGCTATAGATACCAGTGCAAGAAGAGATACTTCTCCATAAGTGTAAAAATAATTGTCTTTATTCTATCTAATTGAATTATCACAACAAAACACATTATAAACAAAATATATAAAAATATTTCTTTATCGTATGCAATTTAACCAATATGTCTAGAATAGTATAACAGCTTATTTCCTTCTCTCTTCTCTCATTTTGTGACTTCCACATAATTGAAATAACTGGGCATTTTCATATTTGATTTTATGATTGATTACAAAATACAATAGTAGCGTATGTATTCAGGTTATAGAAAAACATCATTCATGAATGGTATTAACTGCATTATATGGTCAATCATTATAATAAGCACCAGGCTCCCACTTTGTATGAATTTTCTCGGCTTTTCAGCTCAAAACGTAACAATTTTAATTAAAATCGTAAAAATGATTCAATACAACAATAACATAAATATGTAAATTTTTGACAAAAGTTTTGATCAAAGAAATATAACAACTAAACGTCCAACCTCTTTGGTTTTGATAGTCTTGACCACAGATTTACTAAATATGTATACCTATTTAGAATTACACCTCTTTGATATATGTGACCATTACGTTTTGTTTAATGCATAGATATATTAATTATAATAGATATGCCCTCTAGACGAAAATGTATCGGAACCTGTGTCGCCAGTTTGCCCCTACCACACGGCTACTACTACACATACACTTTAGTAAAATCAATAGAAACGCAGTCGCGCACACACTCGCATTTTTTAAATCAAAACGTGCAAAAAAATCAATTATAGACTTTAGCCTGTCAAACATAGCGTTTATTTACCATGCGCCGTCAAACTTACTCACACAAGAACATTTAACGCAATCACGTTAGTAAATCTGCACAAGCACATTACTAAATCGCTCACGCGTCGACCGGCCGCTTCGAGTAGCAGTGGCCGGTCTACGCGATGTATTCATTGGCTAGTCGCACGGGACGTTCGCAGTGAACGAAATACATTGCGCAATCGCCTACGTAGTACTAGATAGTACCCACGTATTGCCATCAATGTATATTTTTTTTATTTGCTTGCGATAGTATCATTTTTGTCTACAAACTACATAATACTATTGTAATAACTACAATTATTACAAATATCTTTTGTATTTTAAGGTTTTTGGACTTACCGGTAAAAAGAAATCCCTTCTCGAGCCACATTACATGCCTGGCTTCTTTTTCTACACGTTATAACAGCGCAAGATGGCATAATTATTTTTTTTCTCGGAGCTTTGTACGCTGTCGCAATATGAGCGCGATTGTTGACCGGTCAAACAAATTTTGTCGAAATATGAGCGTTTGCTCACACGCACGGTGCGCCTGCCACGCCCACAAGGCCATTCTACTCCATTTAACTGTTCTGTGGTTTAATGAATTTTTTACTCATAGTACATTTCATAGATTATTGTGCATATAACTAAACGGAAATATTCACTCTTTTCGTTCACTTGTAGGCATTAGTTCTTCATTAGTTAAATGATGTTTAATCAAGCGTAAAATGTGTTTGTGCAACGCCATTAAATTATGACACACATTAGCGATAATCTCCCTTTAAGTAATAAAGAATTAATTTGAAGCTTTCTGCAACCGGCTGTTAATAGGGTAAATTAAATTAAGATCTGCTTCAGGCTAAAAATGAATGTTGCTACTTCTGTCGCAACTTTTGTAAAATGTGCAATCGTGGTCTGAGGACACAAAGATTTGTCTTGCGTGAGATTAGGACCCGTCGTGAGTTAGCCTCCGTCATAACAGTCACTAACGATTAACAGGCCAATAATAAGAACAGTACAACAATGGCAATTGAATGATCTTAAAACGTGAATAAAATTTCACCTTGTTCAAATAACTATCAATCCCTACATAATATATAAATAATATCAATATAAATTCAAAGGATATATATTACATAATTTGTAATATGTATATTCGTTTTCATGTCAAATCAAATCAACATTGGCTTTTTTTAAATACATAGATATTTATTAAACGGAGAAAGTAATTTATGGAATTATTTATGTAATTTATGGATGGGTATTTGTTTGGTCTAACAACCAGTGTACATTAATACTAATAAACTCAGATGCCCATTCAGTGTTTCAAAACCGTTCGGACAATACACGCATTTGTAATTTTTTAATTAGTACTGTATCGTTCGTCGTACAGCGCAGGCGTTAAATACCAAAATGTTTCGACGTAAATACAACTTTAAAACAAGTTTAGTATGTACTGGTATAATTTACAAAATAATATTATCACAAATATAACTAATTTTGCACAGCGTAGTTGGTTTTGAAAATCACTTTGGTTCGAGAGTGTGCATCTTGGGTTCTTTGTATGTCAATGCACTGGCATGTTACATTGCGCATTGGTACCATAAAATAAAATATTTATTTATATTTCAGCCTCAACGGGTACCAGGATACCCGATTATAACAAATTTGTAAGATATGAAGCCTGGAGCAAAAATTTAACAACAATGCCAATCCGCACTGTCGACATACGCTTTAAATCACGTCTTTATAAAACGTTACATGATAAAGAAGGTATGTATAGACAAATGCCATTTTTAGTTCTGCAACGGGTAAGATGCGGACTCTCTCAGTTGACAATGGCTTGATAATATTTTCTGTATATATATATTTTTTTCTATAATTGTGAATCACACAATACTTCAACAACAAAAACCAAGCCCAAAGACCAAGCCACTGGTGTTTAGGGCCGCAGAGATAGGAACTTGCTAACGATGCGTGCCGTGTCGAGAAGAACTTCCTCCTGAATCAAGAACTTGATTCAGTTGCCCAATTGAATGTAAGCTTCTTTAGGTGTTGGTGGAGGGTTTTAGCGATTAGTTCATTTACCGAGCGACTATCGGAATAATGATCGCCAAATCCACATCACACAAGTCAACAATTTCGTGAGCTAGGTTTAAATATTCAAAGAGATTGCCGTCATTAGGTATGGAGATACCGTCAATCAATGCGAGTCACTCTGCTCGGTCTATCACTACAGTGCAAGGCTTATGGGCTACAATAGTCCAGCCTTTAATAATATACAGGTACAAAAATGCACAACCGTTTTCGAGAACAGGGTCGGGCACATAGTTGTAGAACGGTATATCTGCTGATGGATAATACTGGCCGGTATCTGTACAACAATACTCAAACAACAAGACATAGTAAGCCTAAGAGATTTCTTGGGCTGCTGAAAACGTCCGACCTATGCGCCCGACATTATATCAACAAAACCGTTACTTAGAGCATATTGTCGGTAGCTCTTTGTCTCATGACAAACAGCTACTAGCGCATTGGAATTGTGGACGAAGTTGATGACAACTTCGTCCACAATTTCAAAGACAAAGTCTTCGGTTTGCCCAAGCAGATCTCCGAATGGAAACGCTTTAAAATTTACTTCTCGGCTATGTAAGGCTTTATAAAATCGTCCATGCAGCTCCTTGCCCCTCCATATTTCCCCTTCGGTCCTTAGTTCTAAGTACTGCCGGTTTGTGCAAGTTCTGTTTATCCAGAGCCAGTGGGGTCAGTCTTGTATCATCTGCAACTATATCGCTCTGCACCTTCACGCTCATTTGCAGAAAATATTCTCTGAGGGAGTACAACTCGCATTTATGGAGGATCTTTACACATAGATAAAAAAATAAAAATGAGTTTCTTTTTTTGCATTTCAGATGTTATAGATAGTCTTTAGCTACATGTTTGACCATAGTGGTGTACAAAATTATAAAAGTTTAATTACAATCTTATTTATATAATAAAATTAGAAGCAGGTTTATACATTGCAGAACAAATACAAGGTTTACAAATTTGTCACAAATAAAAATAATAACAAAATAAAATAGATGTCACAATAAATTAGAGAATATAGTGTCAATTATTGTAATAATCAATATTAATTCAAGAAATGTCATTAGCAAGATTAACAAGAAATATAGTTAAATTATTAATCAATTAGAATCGGATAAAAAATCACATACATTATAATAACACTTATCAACTAAATATATTTTCAGATGGTTTTTAAATAGAGAAATATTGAGCTTTTTTATTTGGTATTTTGTTGAATAGTAGGTAATGGTGCCATGCAAAATAATTATGCTTTTGTGCATTAATGTGGTCTTGGACTGTATTATACAGAGGCGCTTTATCACGTCGATTGCGGTTATTGATATCAGATAATTTCTGAAATAAATGTGGGTTTGTTTTAACAAAAACGACTGCTTTATAAATGTAAACCGATGTTTTTTTTTATGAGATAGGTGGCAAAAGAGCAGACGGATCGCCTGATTTTAAGCGATTACCGTCGCCCATGGACACCCGCTTTACAAGTGCGTTACCGGCCTTTTAAAAAGGAATACGCTCTTTTCTTGAAGGTTTGAAGATCGTATTGGTTCGAAAAAACCGCAGGCGACAGATCATTCCACAGCTTAGATGTGTAAGGCAGAAAGTTTCTAGAGAAACGCACCGTTGTGGATTGCCAACCATCTAAATGATGGGGATGGAAATGCTGTCGCGTAGAACGATGGCGGAAAGAGGCGGCAGGGATTAAGCTGAACAATTCCTCGGAACACTCCCCATAGAGGTGCGATAAAGGATGCATAGCGAGGCTACATCTCTACGAAGGGCCAAGGGGTCTAACCGGTTGCAAATATCTTGGCAGTCGACAACTCGAGCGGCCCTTTGTTGGTTGCGGTCCAGAGGGGAAAGCTGGTACTGGGGTGCCCCTGCCCAAAGATGAGAACAGTATTCCATATGCAGCCGGACCTGCGCCTTATAAAGGAGCAAGCGGTGGGCCGGAGTGAAATACCGTCTCGACCTATTGAGCACGACAAGCTTCTTCGAGGCTAACTTAGCCTTACCCTCTAAGTGACCGCGGAACTGGTCTTCGCTCAATGTGTCGACACCAAGTATTCCAATACTGGAGGAGGCAGTTAAGGGAGTGCTCTCAAAATGAGGACATACGACCAGCGGCAGTTTTTTAGTTGTGAACACAAAAACGTGTGTCTTTGTGGGGTTAAATCGGACCAAATTAAGTCTTCCCCAATCTAAGACCATCTCCAAGGAAGTCTCAGTTTCAGACACAAGTTTATTTCGGCTCTCGATGACTTTTGGCCGAGAAATGTTGGCGCGGGCGGTATATGAAGCATCGCCTGTGCTGTCATCTGCATAACAATGAATGCAGCTGTCTAGCAACATATCATTGATACGCAGGAGGAACAAATTAGGCGATAGCACGCAGCCTTGAGGGACACCAGCATTTACAGACAAGGCGTCAGAGCATTTACCGTCGTCTACGACCTTTATGCTTCTGTCTGTAAGAAAGCTGGTGACCCATTCGCATTATTTCTCGGGCAGCCCATAGGAAGAGAGCTTCGAAAGCTTTGTGCCAGACCCGATCGAAGCCCTTTGCTATGTCCAAACTGACCGCCAAAGCCTCCCCCTTTGTCTCGATCGCCTGTGCCCAACGATGTGTCAGGTAAATTAGAAGATCACCAGCCGACCGACCCTTACGAAAGCCGTATTGCTGGTCACTAACTAGCTGATTATCCTTTAAAAATTGAAGGAGCTTGCAGTTAATAATGAACTCCATTATCTTCGAGAAGCGAGAGGTTATGGTTATCGGTCTGTAGTTGGACGGATTAGAGCGATCGCCTGTTTTAGAGATCGGGTGGACCAATGCTGTCTTCCACAATGTTGGGACTACGCCAAAAGAGTAAGAGAGCCAAAAAAGACGTGTTAAAACTGGTGCCAATTCTAGAGCGCACATCTTCAACACAATAGGAGGAATTCCATCAGGCCCACTCGACTTATGGATATGAGGGACAGAAGTGTCATACAGACTGCGCGTTGGTGGAACCGAATATCTGGCATACAGCCCCTGAACAGCGGTATAGTAGGCGGTTCCTGTCCCCCGTCATCCAAGGTCTAGTTGGAAGCAATGAGTTTGCCCAGAAGATCGGCTTTCTCCTTTGCATCGTGGGCCAAGGAGTCATTTCCCATGTGTAGCGGTGGAAAGGATGGCTTACAGAAATTCCCATCGATAGCTTTGGCAAAAGACCAGAACGCACGAGTTCCCGAAGGAAGGCGCTCAAGCTCCTCGCCAATTCTACCGATGTGCTTCGACTTCGCACTAGCAGTCTCTTTTGAAGGACCTAGAGGGAAAGTTATACTCCTTTTTAATGCGCTGGTATTTTCATCCCGTGCCGCCACCGCATCAGCCCAGGCTTGGTAAGCTTCTTGCTTCCTACGAGAAGTCTTTTTGGAAGATGAACCAAACCAAGGCCGACATTTGCCACCAATGGGAACCACAGAGGATGGAATGAAAAGTTCCATACCCTGTAGCACCACATCAGCAACAGAATCAGCAGCGGCGTTGGGATTATCCGGTGAGAAGCATACTTGTCCCCAAGGATAGGTCGCAAAGAAGTTCCGCATCCCATCCCAATCTGCTGACTTGTAGTACCACACACGGCAACTGTGGCAAACCGCGATCGCAGCGAGCACGTGAGAGGCACTATACTCCGTATAAGGCAATGGTCTGAGGAGCCAAGTGGGGTGCCTACGGATACCTTGTAGCCGTCCGGATGAGAAGTCAGCAGAAGGTCCAGCAGTGAAGGATTCTGGCTTTCAACGTCTGGGATTCGCTTGGGCGTGGTAACCAGTTGTGTCAAGCCATAAGCCTGTCAATATTTTATATTGTTGGAAATATGGTTTACAGCTATCTCTGGGTCCAAGTCTAAACATAGCCCTCATGCATCTTTTTCAGGCTTTAAAGACAAATTCTTTGTTAGTGGAATTGCCCCAAAATATGGTACCGAATCTCAAAATTGAGTCTACAGTAGCGTGATATGCAGTAATAAGCGCTTTCTTACTGATGATAACAGCAAGCTTATGGAGGGCGTAAGCCGAAGAGCTCAGCCCTTTGCACAGTTTTTCAATGTGCTCTTTCCAGTTAAGGTTCTTATCGACTGTTAAACCGAGGAATTTTGCTGTGTCAACATTTGTAATATGTGTACCCTCATAATGGATGTTAAGATTGGGTGGCGTAAGGGTAGTTTTCAGGGTCAAAATAATTACATTTTATTAAGTCTGTATTTTAGATTATAAAAAAATATTGGACACGTATTTTTTCTTTTTTCTATTAAATAAAAAATAACAAAGATATAGCCCATTAAAGTTACGTGTGACGTCACCTAGTGCGAAAAAATGCAGCACGGCGTGACGTTCTACGTATTTTTAATGAGCTATATCTTGGTCATTTTTGGTTTAATTTACAAATAAAAAAATACGTATCGCTTATTTTTGAATAATCTAAAGGACGGACTTATATTTTTTTTTGTCAACTAGCCTATTAAAGAACATCAAATTAGTTTTAAGTAAGTTAATCCTTAAGCTATTGTTGCTCATCCAGCTAACAACTGAGCCTATCGTGTCATTTATGTCCTTTTCGTAAATATTGTTGGTTCTAAAGTGAATTGAGACGGTGCTTTCATCAGCAAAGAGGCACATCGGATAATTGGTAACTGTTGGGAGATCCTTAATATAAATGATAAAAAACAGTGGACCTAACACACTTCTTTGCGGCACACCAGACCTTATTTTACGTTTATTTGACGCAGTTCCTGACGTAGTTCCTGTTTTAAAACAATATCAATTTTTTGAAATCGCTGTATATTGTATACGATTCTTTAAATATGATGCCATTAAATTCAATATATTTCCTCGTATGCCGTAGGTCTCTAATTTACTAAGTAAAATGTCAAATGTATATGGTCAAACGCCTGGGTCATATCACAATATAACGCACAAATCAGTGTTCTTTTGTCTACGTTTGAAATTAAATTTTTCAAGAAGTCAAAGATCATATTGATTGATTTATTCTTGCAAAAGCCTTTTTGGGTTTCCGACAGGATATTATACTTTTATTGTAGTGGTATTGTTGAAGTTGCTCAGAGATACATTTTTCAAAAATCTTTGAGATATTTGATAACAGTGCTATTGGCCTGTAGCATTCACTGTTTAGACTATCGCCTTTACTAAAAAGTGGCTTTACAATAGCAATTTTCAGTTTATCTGGGTAAACGCCAGTACATATTGAGATATTAAAAATATAGCTCAGATGGCAGCAAATTTCATAAGCTACGAATTTAATTATTTTTGTGCATAAGCCATCATGTCCTACACTATTTGTATTTCTTAAAGTAAGTATAATTCTAAGAACGTCATTTGGTGTACTTGGTGTCATAAACATTGATTTTGAAATCATTCAATTATTTATTTTACTATACTTTAAATTCCTTACGGGTTCTATTCTGTCAATAAAAAGGTTATTAAAGGCTTCTGCAATTTCAAAGGCATCGGTAGTCACTATATTTTGTAATGTCAAGGAATGGATAGTGTTTTTCGGTATATTGAATTTAGGTACATTTATAATGGCCTAGGTTGTTTTGGATTTGTTATGAGATATTTTTATTTTATTATATTTAGTTGTGTTCGTCTTATAATTTTCTTAAATGTTGTGGCGTAAGTCTTAAATTTGTTTTTATTGAACTCATTCCTACTTAGTCAGTATTTCCATAGTAGACTCCTTTTAATTTTGCTACATTTTTTTATTCCTATTGATATCCACTGTGGTTTGCGATTGGTTCTTACTTTTATTTGTTTATATGGAAAGCAAGAGCAGTACAAAAATTAAAACATTTCACTGAAAGAGTCGTAAGCAGTGTTAGGGTCTTCAGTATGGTATATATCATCAAATGAGAGACAAGGTACTACCTACCTTGTCTCTCATTTGATGATATCATATCATTTCCTGAATTTTAACATATTTTCCTTACTATAATTTCGCCTAATTATGTGCCAATAATCGACAAGACAAGTCTTGTTTACAGAGAATCGTAGAATTTGAGATGCTAAATCCGACTGAATCAATTCGATATTTGAGATCCGACAAGCTAAATTCGACCACATTTGCTTTGAATTTATTACCGCGATTATGGGCAAAGTTGTCAATAAATGTGCCACTAGAAAATCTTGTAGGTTGATTTAATTCTAGTTTTAAATTGAAGTTAAGAAGAAGACATTCTAGCTCTAAAATGTACTAGTTTGTTTAAGGGAGTCGATATTGTAGTCACCTGCAATCATGACATTTTCCTTTGACAGTTTGTTTAACATTATTAACATATCGTGAAATTGTTCAAAAAATATAGTCAGATTGGCTTGTTTTGGTACTCTATAAATACATACAATAATTGGTTTGTAATCTAAAAGGAGAATGCCGGTTTTTGTATGGAAGTCTGTACCGTTTGCTTTTTCATGAAATGAACATTTTTAGCCAGCTTATTGTTTAATATTACCGTAGGCATGAAGCGTTTTTGTTTTCGAATCCGCTGTTCTGAGATTTTCACACAACCATATTTTTTTAAAATCCGCCACAAATATTGCAAAGGAAGGAATTTGTCCTTGATTTTTAATTGTTTATAACAATTTCAATAAGTGAATGATGTTACAAGTTAAAAGAAACGTAGTTTCGACCCAGAGGAACATACCTCAACTCAACGGATAAAAACAAAATAATAACACAAAAAAACACGATCGATGCGTAGGCGACATTGTGTGGGGTTGACATTTGACACTTTTGACAGTTGCTCAAGTTATCAAATGTTACCCTGCAAGTGTTGCTATCTCGATTCAATTATATCTAAAATTGATATCCCCTAAAAACAATCGATTAATGAATTAATTGCTCAAGCAAAGACTGAAATCAAGTTAAGTAGCCGGGTCCATATTGGCTCACCTAAAGTTCTTTGCCCGAAATTGTTCTTCCTAACGATTTGTAATCTGAATGATCACTCTTCCTAAAATGTTTCATCCTAAAGTTTCCATTCCTACTATTTGTAGTGTAACCGGCGATGTTCATAACACTCATGTTTCCGAAAATTTTAATTAATAATATCATTAATGTAAATATAATTAAACCCCTACTGTTTTTTATCATAACGCTTTTATCCCTAAACATAATTATCATAATATTTTCACTCATGCTCAGAAAGAAACATTTACCAAGTGTAATAAAAAATATATGACACTTTTACCGTACCTAAACCAATAACTATAGGATCGATTCGGTTCTGGCACTTCGCCGGCCGCTGCCGCGGCACGCTCGCTTCGCTCGCTCGGCTCGTGCGTTGTGGTCACAGTTCTAACCTAACCTAAACCGATAATTATGAATAGGACCGATTCGTTTCTGGAACATGACCATTGTACTATTGTGTATTTGGACCATGGTACTATTATTCTTATATGTTATGTGAAAATAAAGTAACGCAAAATTAATGTATATAATACTGATTATTATGAATAAAGATACATCTAAACAAAAAATATATGACTTTGAATAATATGTAGTGTAAAAGATGGTTATGTTGAGAAAATATAGGAAAAGAAATAAAAGTATAATAGATGTTTATTGCTACTGACATTATGAAGTGGAAAGCTTCGGAATTATGAGTATTAGAGACAGAGTAGTTAGGAATTGTGATTGTTAGGATGAAAAATGTTAGGAAGAACATTTTCAGATTTCCAATTATCGGAGTTGAAAAATTTAGGTGAACTTTGGCGCACCCTAAGTAGCCAAATATGTATTTCTATATAATAAAATCACACAGAACACAGTTTTTTTTATTCACTATCATAGTACCTTCTATTGAATCCAAAATCATTTAATCGTGTAAGCAATCGTTAATGTTGAGAATATTACACTCGATTTTTTGTCGCTCGGAATCGACCTTTTTTTGTGCTGGCAATGTATGTATTCGGAAGTTGTTGATCTATGTTCTACTTTTTTATAATATTTCGTAAACGCGGATTTAATAATGATTCATAGTTTATTAATGGCATTCAAAATGTGTCAAAGTATTTACGGAATATAATTTTTTTAAAAGCAGTTGGTACTGGTGCAGGCATTCTCCTTCAACAGCGCAACATTCAAACACCCCAAAAATAGAAAATTTTGAAAAATCGGTGATCAACCTATATCGATGTCCTTTTTTTACGAGTATGCAAGTAACTCCTCTTTTGGTTTCATTCCTACTAAAACATGCAGCCAAACTATAGTTTGAAATGAAGAGTTGCTGCTGATTGCTGATTCTCATGAAGTGTTCGGAAATGCAAATAATATCTATTTCTGATTTCTTTTCCTTCAATTCTTCAAGGCACACCGTTAACTCCTCCGATTTGTTAAAAAGCCCTGCTATGTTTTGATGTAGTATACATAGATGTTTAGAGCAGAAAAAACTGATCCTCAGGGTTCTCCTTATAAGTGCCTATTGACTGGTCTAGGTTCTCTGTGTATGATGTTGACACTACCGATGTTTCTTTTATAGCTTTTATAAGCAGATCAATCCGGTGTTATAGGTACCTAATTGAACATGCTGTAATCATAAGTTAAATTTTTGTTCGCGTCGAGGAAGTATGCGTGCTCATGTGTTAAAATATCCAAGTAAAGCAGACTTATAAATGACTCAACTCTCCTATTGTACATATTAGAATATTTACTACACTTATAAGTTGGCGTACATATGATCATATTCGTATAATCTATCTTCTGTTAAACTCTTGGTATTTTCAGGATTAAATTAAAATAGTCATTTGTACAAATAAAATCTGCTTCACCTATGAAAATTAGGCAGAAATCGTTTGGTGTGAAGTTCTGTATTTTGATTCCAAGTCGTCTGACATGTGAAATATGTTACTTTTTTGGAAATAAATAGTTACAAATGTGAGAATTGTCTTCTAATGTGTTTTCTGCAATTGCACGTACTTTGTTATGTTTGTTCGCGCTTACGATGCATATTTTGCTCGTGGTTTTTTTGTTCCGATTTGTGTATCTTTTGTCATGCTTCTCACGGGAAGATGTAGATGTAGAAATTGATTTTTTGGACTTTTGTTTAGTACTGTTACTATCCATGGTCTGTGTTTCTATATCTTGTAGTCTCGTGGGATTGGTCTGTTTTTCCTTGTTTGTATTTAGCACAGGTTAGACTTTGGAATACTCCTTTTTGGTTCTGGTGATATGGGCTTTCTTTTACACGTGGATCTCGGTGAATTACGCTTTTTTTCGTTTCGGGTGTGAGGCATATTTTCTTGTGCGTATCTATTGTTTTAAGTGAAGTTTGTAGATCAGACTTAAGACGATAGTTTACTATATTTAAATTTTCAATCTCTTGATGAGTGCTTGTCAGTTGCATTGTGAGTATTTTTATTTGTTCTTGTAGTTCACTTACTACGGAATTCAGTATTCCATCTATAGATAGATTTTAGATTCGTTTTGACATAAGCTCCATACAAAATATGTCAAACACGAATCTCGAATCTCATAATCCATGTATGGATCGAATATTGAAAATAGCCGTTAGATTACCACTACTGTCATATAGACTGTCAGGTATGCTCATCATCGTTGTATCAAAGAGAGAACTGTCATCTGTTGCTATTTTTCTAAGGTCGTTCAATGAAGTGGTTCTGTGGTATGGTTTTCGGTGTGGTACATTTATACTATCCGATTTCATTGTTGACTAACGGCCATTTTCAATATTCGATCCATACGTGGATTTTGAGATTCGAGATTCATGTTTGACATATTTTGTATGGAGCTTATGTCAAAAACGAATCTAAAATCTACAGATCTATCTATTGATCGAATATTGAATTCCGTAGTAAATGGATTGTAATTAACGTTATGTGCAGTTGTCAGCCTTGTGATTTATTTTGACCGTGTGGTGTTTTAGTCCTTAGACAGGGCCGATAGTAGTTAACGGTCACTGATCGATCTCGATTGTTATTGTACAATACTTTTTGTGATTTTTCTTTGAATTTTGTTTGATTATTTATCAAAATAATTTGTAGTCTTCCACAAACACCTCACAAAAAGAACCATGATCACTGAGGTTCGAACCGGTGATTTGTCGCATGTTTCACCACCACGAGTGTCTTACTATAGATTGTGAAATTGGCCTTCTTAAGTTCCAATATGTGTTTTTTGAAACATTGATGGTCAGTTATTATGACTCATTGCTTAGGAATTGTTTTCTTCATTCCAACTTCTGTATTAAATAAATGTTATCACAAATCCTTTACCTTTTATCGCAAATTTAACACTTTTTCTTCGTCAAGTATGTTAGTATTTTAGGTTTCGATTGTATAGTCTAGTTCACTTAACTTTTTATGGTATTATTGGTCGCTTTAGATACTATTAGCGAAATATATTATTTTGGATTATTAAACAGATTTTCGACGACACAAATATTTGTTCACCTCTCATTGGCTATTATTGATTGTTTTATGATACATTTGAACCAAATAAGCACTTATAACTATTTTTAAAATACAAATTTACACAGAGCAGTTTTTGTTATGTTGTTGCTAGGTGGCGCCAACTAGCGGTCCCTACTTCCCTACATAAAAGCCCTTGACCCCATATTTCCACGGCCTCATTACCGACGAGCGTGGATGATGCATCCGAGATGCAGTCAGCAATTTTTTTTAATTTTTTTTATTTATCTTTATTAAGAATGAAAGAACTAAATCCAGAGCATTGAGTTCTATCTGTGTTCACCCAAGAATACCGACGGAATACGTAAAAGCCAGCCATGAGCTTAGAGGCGCGTCAACGTTCGTATGAGTTACGCGATTGCCAAAAGGCGCGCCTATACGCGCCTACATGCGCTGCCAAAAGCGAACTTATACGCGCGTATAAAACGCTAATCTGAAGCCACTCATATGTCTTCATAATACACAATATTTAGAATTTTTTTTTGTTTATTTTTTATAAATCGATTATCCTTAACTCTCAATAAAAGTACTTCATGAATATTTTATTTTGGTTAATTTCTTTATAATTTTTTATCACCATTTATTTGAAATCCACAGATAAAGTAGTCTTAACAATAAATGGCCCATCAAGCGATAAAACGATTGAATTAAATAACTGGAATGACGACAAGCACTTCTACTACAATTATGAAGAGGGTGACTTGGTAACACTCAATTGTTCATTAAATCCGTGGAATTTTTATCACATGAATTTTGACGGCACAGGTAACCTTCTCAATACATTTTTATATAATACTTATATGGTCAGACCGGGTTGAAATTGATTTCAAAAAATCTTTTTTAGAAGTAAATTTAAAGGTTTCTATACCCTTACATACTATTAAAAGTAAGATTTATTAAATAACAATTTTAGCGAAAGGGGCGATACGGACCGGCACATCTTTTGTGATTAAACATGACAATATATAAAAGAAAAATGAAGCATGATTCTCACAAAAGTTACAAATGATAAAGAAAATATGTACCTATGTCACGCACATTAGTACATAACAATTATAAATTTTGTAAGAAAAATTACAAGCTCGATTGTAGCTACAATGAATAGATACTTTTAAATTTTCGCAACTTGTACACATAGTAATGTTTATGTAACGGGTGTACATCGCGTAATTATTTGAATATATAGGTAAATTACTTTATACTGCCCTCGGCTTTTCGACATGGTTTACACCAGCCATGGTAACGAAATAACTCGTGTCAGTTATCTCAAAGACCTATATTTATTTAATTAAACTTTGTGTACAATACATTTATGTAGGTACAATGGCGGACTATATACCTGATGAGGTATCAGTAATGTCCTCTAAAGGCGTGTGAAGACTGCCAATATGCACTTGAATAACGTGGTGGACAGTGACTTAACAATTATCATAATGGAAAGGGGCGTGTGCCCAACAGTGGTACCGAGTATATATAAGGCTTATGATGATTTAACTAAGTAAATGTGTGAGTTATAATTTCAGTACATAACGGTGAAAATAATGTTATAAAACATATAAAGCTGACTTCTAAAGATGATAACAGAGTAGTTACCTGTCTTGCATTTTCGCCATACGATTTGGATTCTAAGCGAAATATTCGGGAAAGTAAAAGTGTGGTGTTTAGGCAGACTAATACCATTGCGACCGTCGAGAAACCCTCAGCAGCCGGTAAGTGAAATAAATTGAACAGTAATTTTATTTACAGAGAAAAGGCAGTGACTCGAACTTGGAAATAAAACTCATATACGTTGTACGATACAATAGGTATTTTTATTGACTTAGTCGCTTACAAAAGAATCTTTATTATATATCATGACATAATATAGTCATAATAAGCAAAAGAAATACATGGGAAAGGTAAAAATAGACTTAAAGTAAACACATTTTATAATCAAAATCAGTGATTTCCCAGGTATGATGCCGAGGTGAAAAATGCTTGTAATTATTGGTATAATATGTCTTTTTCATTTTTAATTTTTACGCCATGTATACTAATACATAGACACAATGCTATCTAATCCCAAACAAACCAGACTTGGATAAGAGACAATGGATAAACAAACATATTATAATATATTTTTATAGATGATGATTATTATCATGATGATGATGATAATGATGATGATGATGATTACCATGATTGTATTTGCTCCACAGAACACATAACGGTACTCTTGAATCGTGTGAAAATATACGAAAATAATGACAATAGTGACATTAAATATCGATACGTCGAAGGTGATACAGTAGACGTGGCCTGTGTCGGTGTAATGGACTTCTGTGATCTGGCAATAAACTACGATTTCGATGACAATCGCTCCGTTAATAAAGGTAACAATCAAATGATCTATTTCTTGTATTTTACTCGTCCGCGTTGTGCTATTATTTGAGGGCAGTTGACTAAATATTTGTGAAAAAATTAATTAGAATGCAAATCTACAAACTAAATCAACACAGTAATTGCTATGACGTTGATCTAGTATCAAGCACAACCTAGCACGATTTGATGTCTATTTCATACCTTCAATTTGATTTTAAGCTGCCATATATACAAATTATCGTTTGCGGAAAGAATACCTTTTGCAAGCTTTGTTCCACTTTGCCGATCTACATATTTTGATTGGCAAGTTATCTCATACTATGTATAATCAAACAAGTCGGCGCTGGATCAGTTCGAAAAAAGATCCCTTGGCTCGCTCATATAGCCGAGGCACACTAGAAACTGGTTTTGTATATGAATGTCAATGTGCATGTAAAATAGCACTGGAAGCGACGATGTCTTGCTGAGCGATTTTCGCCCTTATGATGGTCTAGTGGGAAGTTGTTCGACTGTACACACGGCTACAACTCAATCTAGACAGTTTGACATTATGACGTAGGAAATAAGTATAATAATCCTACTGCAGCTGTATAGCTTGACTTGTAGCTGTGTGAAAATTGCGCTGTGTGCTATAATAATATTGCTATACTGACAGGAACTAAGGTTAATACGTCTATAATTGGTGACAAATGGAGCCCCGGCGTTGGTCTTCGTCTAAACCTGAAGGCAGAACACAATCGCTCGCATGTAAGCTGTAAATGTGTGACTGGACCCGAAGCTGTAGCTAAGGTCACATTTATTTTAGATAACACTATAGATGGTAAGTTTATAAAAACCTTAAGATAAAGAACAAATAACATATATAGGTAAAGTATAACATGACTATTTCATTGTATAACGTTTTCCGTTTTTACAGATGTTATGAATGTAAAAATCAATAATTTAGCACTTAGACCACAAAGCACGAAAAGTGATTATAAATATGTTGTATATGACGTATTTCGCCATTGGACTAATGGCGAGAATATGACTTTTGAAGCTAGCTCAGCCAATGATGACGTTGTACTGGAATCTTACCAGTATAGGTCTAGTTGTGTGTGGCAGTCAGCTGTCATCCAACGAAACGCTACTAGTAAGTATCTATAGCTATTACTTTGCTTATGTTTGAAAGTCTTGCTATTGCTATGCCATAATAAATTGTACTTAAGTTTGTTTTTACTTGTTTAGACTGTGAATTGAGTTATCAACCTAGCGCTATCCAGTTTAATCCGTCTTAAGACTTACCTTGAAGCCCGGGGTCTGTTTTCTAGTCTAACCAGATTTGAAACCTTTCGACGGAACTAGTTTCATGTCTGAAAACCATGTCAGTATATTCAAGGGCTCTGAATTTCAATATTGATTGTCAAAAAATTTCGTGACAGTAGGGACCGACGACTTAACGTGCTCTCTGAGTTACGGGGCAAGTCATATTTAACAATTTAACATGTACATAACTTGGAAAAGTGAGAAGTCAGGGCCCTGGGTTTGGACTTGATTGAAGCAGACTTCAAATTGGGCATTTGTGCTAAAATATTAGTATAGTCCATTACTTATAACATAAATGCTGCCTTCATGAGCCCACACATGATCTAATGTAACTCAAAACCTGAACTCCTGGGATGGGATTATATAGGCAATTTGGCCTTCATCATACCAGCCAGCAGACGTCCACTACTGGACATAGGCCTCCCCCAAGGCAAGGAATTACATGGTGGCGTTTTTGTATAAAAACTTCAGTACTTCGACGTATCAATAGTCGATCTGGCACCGTTGAAGAGACTGCAGCACTGCCCAGGTTTTGATCGAATCGAAGGCTTTCTCATAGTCCACAAACGTTAAGCATAAAGGCTGGTTACACTCCTTGGACTTTTACATAACCTGCCGCAGCGTATGTATGTGGTCTATGGTACTTTAGCCTTTTCGGAAACCGGCTTGTTCGGGAGGCTGGAATTCGTCTAGCTTTCAAGCGAGACGATTCGTGATGACCCTTGAAAACAGCTTATAGAAGTGGCTTTGAAGTAACTTGGGTCTGTAATTCTTTTAAAGGGTTTTGTCACCTTTTTTGAAGAAAAACTCTACCACACTTCTGCGCCACGCCTGTGGCGTTTTACACTCGTGTATGACGGGGTCAAAAAGCTTACTAAGCATTTCCATTCCAAAGCTCTGTCGTAATTCCGTCATCACCCAGTACATTGTTGTTTTTGAGCTGTTTTAGGGCTATACTTATCTCATGTACGCTCACGTCCAGGATATCCTCGGTATAGTGTCGGGTCAATCCAGCTCTAGAGTCTGTCGCTGGGTTAGTTGCGGGTGGTCACGTGGTCATGTATAACTGTCCATAGAACCTTACGATCTCCGCCAAAAGCTGAGGTCTGGATGACACAACTTTGCCATTCTCCATCTTCAGCTTGGTCAGCTGACTTTGCCCAATAGACAGATCTCTCTGGAATACTTTAGAGCAATTGTTCCTAATTTGGCCTTAGTTTGATATTTCAACATTTTTCTTTCAGCTGCTTACAGTATTAGTTTGAAATTACTACCATGCACGCGTAAAAATTACAAACTATTTTATCCAGCAGTGGACTATGGCATTCTGATGATAATGACAGCGACCAGTTACATTGTATCGAATTTTTTGTAAAAAAAAATTAGTTTGGACTTTTATCAGAGCACAGCGGAGCACGATGTTACTTTCACCACCCCTCATACATGTGTATGAGGGAGATATTTACGTACTTTACGGAATCTTCAAGAGACAACACTATGTGTGAACCATAAATTGTTGTTTCGAGTTTGGGTGTTCATTGTGTATGTTGGTTGCATATTAATAAAGTGCCCCGCTACGAAGGATTAATACTAGTGTGTGATTTTTCTTTTTTAAATAAAGAAAAGAAGAAAAAGAATACATGTCATTTTTGTTTCAGCAAATTCGAGTACACCCCAGGTGATAAGTGACTACAGGCAAAACTTAATGTATGAGGCACGTGATAAAACAACGATGTCATTAATTCGCTCTGTCGACTTTCGTTTCGAACAATTAGCTCGTCAATTAAGTAGTAAGTGCATTTTATTACAATACTTGACTGCCGTATGCGTCTACTGATCACGGGGTCCCGGGTTCGGTTCCTGGATCGGGCAAAGTGTTACTGAGTTTTCCGACTTCACAGTAGCAGCACGGGGTCTGGCAATGTGCCCAGTAACGGCAATAAGCTCGCCTCCGTTATTACGTCGGACCTCCAACTTCTTAACATGGCGTGTAATATTACACCTCTGCCTACCTCTTCGGGGATACAGGCGTGAGAATATATAAAAAAAACTAATACTACAATGCCTTTTCAAACTTGCATTACATTCCCGAAAAGTTGAAGATTCTTTGTTGCTAGATAGTTTAGGATGAAATATCGCACGGTGTGATGAAGAGAATGATATGTATTTAGTGTCGCGGGCACACATTAAAACGGTTTTATACCTGTTTGTTTTCAACGCTTCGATCGTCTTGCACCGATCGTAGTCGCGCAGGTATTTATAACTTGAATAAGTTAATTTTACGCGATTAAGACCCGCTAAATTAGTATTAGCCTACACTCAGATTCTTGTACTTGTGCAAATTTTAATAAACCAAATCAATATTATATGCACAATATATGTAGTTATTCATAAATATTTAGTCTAGTCAATTTAGGGGTTGACCTCAGAAAATCGACATACCCAGTATATTACCACGTAAAAACTTGTATTTTGACATCCTAAAACTGTTCTCAAAAGTCACATGACGGATGTCCGCAAGTTTTAAATTAAGGGGCCAAAGGTCACAAAAATCGATTTATTTAACATTTTTGGCAAATATCTCGTTTTCTATGGGTTTTACGCTATTTGTATTTACTATCTATATTGCAGAAAATTAAATTCTCTACAACTTTTCTCTTTAACATTTTTTTATACCTTGAACTGTTTTCGAGATAGAGGGCGTGGAGTGTGCAGTCAGAGAATTATCTAAGGTCAACTGGTAGTCTCGATCAAAAACTCGTAATATTAAGGTTGTAATTTATTGCTAAACATATAATTATCATTTTTTATTAATCTTTAGATTAACCTATTCACTGCCTACCGGAAAATTAACGACATTACCCAGATGCCGCCATATATGATATACAGCCTGCGGCATATCGATTAAGTATCCTTGCCCGCCCATCTAAAGCTTCATGCCGAATACGCCGATGGGCGAGCAAGGATACTTAATCGAGATGCCTGAACCGCCGATGGGCGGGCTGTATATCATATTATGGAGGCATCTGGGTAATGTCGTTAATTTACATTATGAAAATTTGCTAGTTGCCAAAGTCTTCAATTACCAAGTTCTGTTACAAAAATTACTAGCTTCGGAACCTTCATGGGTGAGTCCGACTCGCACTTTTATTTAACGACATTGGGCACATGCAAGATATACAACATACTGCATTTATTGACAATAATTAATTTATACCGCTTCAGAGAAACTATCTATGACATTGATAAAGTGAGTTTTGTTGTATTTTAGTTTAGATATATATGTATTGACTCGTGAGAGGACAAAGTCTATTACAATGTATTACATTAGAACCAATGCCGCTTTCTTTTTCGGTGCTATAATAAAAATATGGCATTCATATTGTGTTACATGTATTTAATATGTATTGAAATACTTAAATTCACAAGTACTTTTCTTATATCTATTTACTTTTTGTAAACGAATTTGTAAATAGACATCTTAAACACATTACTGTTATTATGACAATCTGTTTTTAAGACCAGATATTAGTGCCCCCTTGGATGTCACAACATTTTGACTATATTATGTATCTGAAGAGATTATTTGGAAATAACTAAAAAATAAATAGGGTAGATCTCACATCTTTTTGGAAAGAAATACTACAATCGAGAAAGTATATTTTATTTTTATTTCTTTTTCCTGAAGCCGATTATTAATAGTATAAATAGTACTAAAACACTATAATTTTAACTAAAATTATAGTTCTCTTATCATATTTGACAAAAGGTTGTTAAATCCTGAATAAGTGTTATTCGCCGTTATTCGCCGCCCATGGGCGGGTTTGGCAGGAAAGGTCGGAATTGAAATTTTTCCAAACCTGAGATATCTGCAGGCTGTTATGGTAACGAATAAATTTAAGTTAAACGAATCATTTCTCAAAATTTTCCTTTTTTCTAATGGTTATTGGCTATCGGAGGTTATCTCCAACCGCCCATGGGCGGGCTTGGCATGTCAGTAAAAACGTTTCACCCGCTGATGGGCGGGCACGGCACTGAATGGGTTAAATTATTTTTTTTTTTGGTTAATTATCTATTTTAATTAAGGGTCAATGTATTTAATAACACTTACCTAGCCATGTAATTAAGGGAAATATCAAAATTATATTTTATTTCCAATCTTATTTATACTAATGACTTTCTATATAAATAAAGAAGAAAAGAAATAAATGTTTAATTTATGTTTTTATCAAACGTCATTTTATAGATTTATTATAGTCAAAATGAATAAAAATTTCGAGATCAAGTTCTAATTTCAATTCTCTTCTTCTTCTTTTTCTTCATTATCGTCGTCATCGTCCCTCTGCTGCAGAATTTCCTCATCATTACCGTCTTCAACGACATTTGTCTCCAAGTCATTCATGATTTCTGGGTCCAAGGTTGTATCATCATTAATAATAATTCATTCAATTTATGAAGTTTGTTAAAGAGATTTCATCCTTATTGACCCTAACAATTGATGCAATAAAAGTACAGGGTGAAACTTTTACAGATTTTAGTCGGTTCGATTACCGTGTGTGGCAAGCGATTTTTTAAAAATCTTTGAATGCCGTTTTCTTTCTTTTCAAAAATAAAGGAATGTTTCCTTTAAGTAAAATTTTCTATCTAAAGTATTAAGAGTACTTCCCCTTCAGGTGGCATAACAAAATTCCACCCTGTATAATACACAATACATGCCTCAGTTATATTAAAATAAAAATTAAAAATAGCAAAGAGTAGTGTGTTTCCGAACGCTACTTGTGACGTTTGTTGTTTGTGTACTGACGTTTCACCATAGTCCAAAGATTGAAAGATTCCATCTGTCATGAATGTCAATTGTCTTGTCAAGCAAGCGTACAGACCGTTCACAGTTATTTTACCTCTGACAAATGTCAGTGTTTGTTTTCTTTATGTTGGAATTGTACTCTGTGATGACAGGTATATACAATAAGGTTACCCGTGCATATCATTTTCCCCAATTTTAGTGGAAACTAGAATGTTCATCTGTAACCACCATGAGTGTGTAATGTCAGTCTTATCTATATAGAAATTATTTTTAATGGAGAGAAAATCCTTATTTAAATACGTCCATCGTGTTTTTTGTATTAAATAGGTTTTTATGATAAGAAAAGTAATTGTAGTCTATATTATTTTTGCAGACAGACTTAAAAATGCCAAAATTTGAGGCAAGAGTGACTGAACGAGGGATTCGGGATGCAGATAGAATGTATTAGGCTATACAAAGTGTAAGAAAAGAAGGTTTCGCTCAGAGAAACAACTGACAGGAATGAGGTGCCGAGAATCTTTTTTGCTATTTTTGTGACGTCTGCAAACCCAAAATAAATTGAGTTTTCTTATGTGTCCGTGGCTACCCGACTCTTCCCTAATTGGTCTCGCTGAGCTCTACTAGATAAAGCACTACCTGAAAACAAAACCTCCGTGAATGCGGCAACTTTTTACAGCAGTCTCTGTCTATCGGCCTCATGTATGAAGGTTTACAGTCCAGTCACAGTTATTTTACCTCTGACAAATGTCGATGTTTGTTTTCTATATGTTTGAATTACTGTCAAGTTGCACCGTGCAGCTCCTAGCGTTTTCCTATAGTATTTGTGATTATTACGTCGGGTATCATGCCAAAAAGGATTCAAAGTAGCGCAAGAAATATTGTATTATCAGTGCGTGCTTTTTGTGAAAGGGAAAAAGAAAATAATGCTCCTTTAATTCCATTTAGAAATGTTCGTCAACGAGTGGCCGCCATGACAGGTACCTATGTGAAATAGGGTGACCCGTGCATAACATTTTATCCAGTACTAGAGGACGCCAGAAGCTACGCCTGCATTTTTTTTAAATTTACCCGTATTGACCGATCCCGTGGGAATTTCGGGAAATCCCTTCTTAGTGCACCCCTACGGTCCCCAAGGAACATACATGCCAAATTTCAGCCTGCGCCCAATAGTTTCGGCTGTAGCGTGTCTGTCAGTCAGTCAGTAACGCAAGGATTTTATCTAAAGCACGCTGGACAGACGGGTTGGTAAAGTGAAAGTGAAAATATGAAAATTAAATTTGCAGTTTTTGTATTTAATAATTAGAACCTCACGTTGGCGTAATTATGATGCGTTTACCTTTATATATTAAATAGACAACATTTTTATTATAACTAGGTACTTATCTTCATAGGAAATTAGTTATTTCGTTAGGTTTTGTTACAAACATTACTTCCAAATATTTAATACGATCGCTTAGGCAATAAAAAAAATAAGTACATTTCTAGCAATAATGTATATTTAACATGGGAGTATTATATACCAAATATAGCAACACAACGCCCAGGTTGGCCAATCTAACAGCTAGAGGTAAAATAACTGTGAACGGACTATAGTGATGGGTAGCACACTCTTTCAAAATGAGTATGTGTGTGTGTGTGTGTGTGGAAGCACGAATGAGGCGAGGCCACGAGGTATCGGTCGCACAGTGAGTGTGTGAGTACACATAGTGTGCCGCACTCAGGCAGGCGACATCGCATCGTGTGTCGTGAGTGACACGGCACACTCACAGAACACGCCACATTTTGACGTTATTCGCCGGCACACCGCTTGATAACACATATTTGAAATGAGTAGCTTACTGTAATATGCTTTGACATTTGTAATTTTCACAAAATTACTTGATTATAGTAAATATACTTAAGTTTTTTCTGCATCTCATTTATCAAAGAACAAAAGTAATAAATAATTCAAGTCATATCGAGTGTGCCCCAACTGTGCTGTGTGCTAGCACGTCAAAATAAAAAGAGGGAGTAACTCACCTCACCGAAGTGATTCATTACAAGTGTGCTAGCACATGTGCTGAGTACCCACCTCTAAGCAAGCGTCGTCTACTGGAGTCCGGAGCACAGTTACTTTTACTATTATAATAAAATCGCTGCGCATACGCAAATAAATAATAAAAAAATATATACATTACAATATCAATATCTTTCGTCAGTAGACATGTAAGTGATGTTGCCGTACTACTTATTCTAAAGGTAAGTATGTAAATTCATAACATTGCCTTTTGTTTGTTTATTAAAAATAACTTAAACTTATTGCGAAATGTGTGTAATGTTTTTACCCTAACCAAGTTTGAATCTGATAATAAACGAGATTGAAATGTTGGTGAGCTGCTCCACTCGTTGGTGGAATATTTGATAACTGCACAGGTATATTCGATTTTGTTAACTTGACGTGCAGTGCATAACGGAGATGACACATCTTTCAATTACTGAAAGAGATTATGAGTGTTATTGAATTGATAACCGAAAACCGTTCAAGGTATAAAAAATGTTAAAGAGAAAAGTTGAGAATTTAATATTCCACAATCTTAATATATAAAATCCTTGCGTTACTGACTGAATGATAGACACGCTACAGCCGAAACTATTGGGCGCAGGAAGCTGAAATTTGGCATGTGTGTTCCTTGGGGACCGTAGGGGTGCACTAAGAAGGGATTGCCCGAAATTCCCACGGGATTGGCCAAAACAGGTAAATTAAAAAAAAATGCAGGCGTAGCTTGCTGGCGTCCTCTAGTTTTGCAAAAAATGAAAAAAAAAAAAACGATTTTAGTGAACTATGACCCCTGAATTTAAAACTTGCGGACATCCAATTATAATTATGTGACTTTTGAGAACAATTTTAGGATGCCAAAATAAAAGTTTTTACGTAATAATATACTGGGTATGTCGATTTTCCGAGATTTGCACCTAATTTTGCCTAATTTTACTGGACTAATTGTTACTTTCTGCGCTTGCGAAAATCTTGATCTCAAACCTGTGACATCCCATGCAATTTATTAAATACTCTTGGCTTTATTTAAAATTATGTTTTGTTTGTAATTGATTGTTATGTTGTATTTAAAATTATGTGTTGTTTAAAACGTATTCTTTTATTTATTTCATATAAAATGTCCATTGCCTATAAAAAATATATTTACGCCCTCGCCCTCTATTGTATTTTTTTCCAGACGAACCGCATCTATCTCTAAATGTTTCTCTAAGCAATGATGTTATCGAACTGTACCGCTGGAATGGCAACAGGTTGATTGTTTATAATTATGAACCGGGAACCGAAGTGGCACTTAATTGTTCATACTCATTATATTATTATAATGAGAAAAATGCTGCATATTATTTGAATTTCAACGGCACAGGTATGTTTTTGTCTATCTACATAAAATTGTAATAGGTCCTCAGCTATATTCAGTCAACTAAATTGTAAAGAAAGGAAGCAGATTAATTATTTTCAGATGCGTCCCTTAAACTCCTGATTACAGTTCTTCCCACTAGACGGACTGTCGATTTTTTAGTACATCTTATAAATATGGATACACAAATAGTAGTACAATTTATATGACACTATTCACATTTAGACAGATCGAGATAGTCCGTCATATCGAAGGGGTAGACTAGTTGGTAGACGCTTTCCGGTTTGTCGATAACAATAGCCAGCTCTAGCTCTAATTCATTAACCTATAGGTATTAATATACCCATGTGTATAGACAAATAATAGAGAATACAACATTTATACCAATATACACAAATATACAATTTCAGAGGACGGAAAAGCAAGCAGCATTATCAAACACATAAAATTATCTGCCGCGGATGATCACAAAACACTTGATTGTAATTTAAAGGAAAGGAAATCGGATGCTGAAGTAAAAGACGTCGATACTGTGATTAAAACAATACGAGTGTTGTTCCGTCAGATTATTGCAACGAATAATACCAAAACCAGAGCAGATGCAATTGGTTAGTAAAAGGAGAATGACCAAAACTGGGCTATTTTGTGGCACGTTTGCTTCTAAACCATTCATATCTAGAAAATCTTCTTATATTTTATAATTTTGTATACATAAATTTTATTTTAAAGCAAAACGGGGATTTTTAGTTCAAAATTAATAGTATCTGCGTTATTCCGGTCGTGATATCGCCATTTCATATTCAAAACTCATTTTGCATATTTAGGCAAATGTTTACAGTTTCTTGCAAACCCCTTTTAATAGGAAAAAAATACATTCATAGTGAAAACAGGGTGACATAAAAAAAGTTCTAATAAGCAAAATAACACCAAAATGTTATGATATTTTGAAAAATGTATTGTGGTGAAATATTTTCTATAAATAATATGTTTATCCTTTTTGCAACATATTACCCACGAAATAATGTTTTGTACTTATCAAAAATATGGGAACATATTTTTATTATACTGGCATCTGTAATGTCTTACGCAAAGAAATATAACCTTATTACTAGTCCAACCTCTCTAGTCTTACGTCAGTTACACAGAGTAGTCACGTCACGTAGTCAGTTATTTTGACATGAAAACAGTCAAATTGCTTTTTCACCTATGCTCATATCTCTTTATTGGAAAATAAGTAATTTACTGTCGTTTATATTGACTTGAACAATTCTTGGTGGACCAAACAAGTTTATTTCGTGTTATCAAGACTCGTGGGTTGACTAAAGTATGAGACAGTCTTTATTGGTAACATGAGTATGTCTGGACAGAACAACTAGCCGTGGTGAGGATTGCAGTTATGTTAACTCTTCCTTTGCGGTACCTCGGCAGCAACACGTGTCCGTTCTTTGGACAAGCTATCTGATTCGGAGCTCAATATTTTGACATCATGGTTAGCGCCAGTCTGTGTAAGTGTTGTTTACTTCTCTTCTCAATTCCTATAATTCTCTCGTGCTCTCCTCGCCGAATATTCAAACTACTTTAATTGTTTGTTTCAGGAATTGAAGGGAGTCTTATGTTTTGAATGCTACACATTAATTGAAGCTGTTGTAACTTATGAGGTCATACCTGCACCACATTATGGTACACAATATACAAGATCCTGCTTCATGTTATGGTGATTTATTTGAAGAAGATTTAGGTATAATAACAAATAAAATGAAGAATAACATAAAAACTGTGTTTCATTTACCTATTAAGCATAAAACAGTGTTGTTTTAATGCCAACTTTGTAATAAGGTCCAATGGAATGAGCTTATCTTTTGCGAACTAGCCTCACTGAAATTCTCATTAATTGAACCACATGGTATTGAGAATTCTCAGTAAGAAATATATCAGACTGAAAAAACCGCAAACTAATATAAAGTACAAGCGTTTGTTTCGTAGCTTTTACCTTTTACAACTATTTTCTATATTGTATAATATACTTAGAGGCTTCTAATAAAATCCGGTAATATGATTAAATCATATCATCACCGTCCTAGAGTTATGTCGGTTGCATCCAAGACTTCAACGCCTAGGAGCCCTGGGTCCGCATACTAGTCTAACCAGATATGACAGAATATTTGCTTTTCCATAGTCTGACCGCCATAACCCAAAGGGAAAGCGACATTGTATGGTTTAGACCAGTAAGTATCGGTTTATTAGAGGGTACTGACTCCCCGTAACGACGTGCGATGGTGAAAGATCTTTATGACAACGGGGACCGACGGCTTAACGAAAGTACTCTTCGAAGCACGGGCGATAATTAACTAATTTACTACTATTTATATGATGTAATTCATGTAACTATCACAATACTTAACCTCAAAATATTTGAAATCTTTATTTTCCGATAGCTAAGAACTGCCGCCGAATATCGTATTAATTTTTTCCTAATTTAATTTGGAGTATATTTACTATATTTTACTGGTCAAATCATCGAGAAGCAAACTTAGCCCATCTTCCATACAAATTTGGTCATTCTCCTTTCAATACCGTACTGATCCTATCATTCCCATTTTTTTATTTATCTTGTCGTATCAAGTATACTGTGGCGTTGCTGAAAATACTGCTCCTGTCTTTAAATGTAGCCTTTTACCTCTCAACTACTCATCTGCACACCACATTAGAGTCTCATTTGCGCACAGTTACTGCATTATAAATGAAGTTCTCACCCTAGCTTTACTATGTTTCACAAATGTCAACGCTTGAATCTTCTCTACAGATCAAATCCAACAAGATAGTATTTTATACACGAAATATAAAAAGCCAATAAACAACCTTTTTACTTATAGATTCATCGTTCGTAGAGTGCTGTGGTTGTGGTGAGCACCATACCTGCAGTGATCGGTGCGGTGCTGGTGAAGAGGACGCCATATCCAGTTGAGGCGAATTCATTCTTGCATCTGTATATATATATCGGTCTACAAATACCAACCTACTGTCTTTTTTAAATTTATTTAAATTGAACCTATTGTACAGATCTTGTCATATTTTGAGCTCCATCAAAGGTCGGAATGCAAATTATATTTGTTAGTAATTAATAAATAAATATGGTATTCATTTATAATGTCAGCTAGACCTATGTAATAATTTAAGAAAAATGTTTGTATGTAGGTATGTCCACACTTAGAAATCGGAAATAAATAAATAATGAGGTTATTAGCATCGATATATATGTACTAGTTATTAGATATCTGTCATTTATTTGCATAATAGCTTTACGTTGAAAAGCTTTAGCATAGTCTTTCCTTTTTTTTAAAGTTTAACTTCACGCAGGGATGTGACCCCGTTAACTTCCTGACTTCGGACTTCTGTAGGATAATTCCCGACAGAAAACCCAATATAACTTTTTGTTTGGCCCGGAAATCGAACCCGAGACCTCATGATCCGCAGTCGCTTACCACAGAGGCAGTCACCAAAAAAAAAAACAATTTCAAATGTTTAATTCTAGTATTATGAAATATCATCATAATAAGGCCTGTACTTAAACTGTCCCACTGCTAGGCACGGGCCGCTTCGCACTATGTGATGGGTGCAGCTACCAAGCTGGCCAAGTGTAGTACAAAATAATTTCCAAGACATTTATGTTGTTATTTAATTTATATCACATCTAAATTATTACTATCTAGACAAATAGGTATTTGTGCGAGAATTTTCAAGATTCTATTTGACGCCAACTTTAGGAAATCGCCAATGAAAAATATTATTATTAGTATTAAAATTATAATAATTTTAATAATCAGATTATACACATGATTACGTCAAAATTTAAATATTAATCGATTTAAGATGAATTTAAAATGAAAATTACATACAAATGTGTAGTGTTTTCTTCACATTTTGTATAATGTTGTCCTTGTTAAGTAAATTGTTCGCAAAGATACTGCCTTGGGATTGTGTTTGCGTGTTTTTCTGTAATGTAACATTCACAAGCATACTTATTACAAATGAATGCTCAAGTTTATCATCGCCTTAATTCTTATTGGAGTTCTAATCTATCTATATAATTGTCTAGCTTCGACTTTTGGGTCCATCATGTGGTTATATCCTTTGTCTGCGTTCGATAGCGATCTCTCGTCCCGCAGCTGGTTTCACTGTGATATCAAATATCAGTTCCAGTTTACTGACATCTCCTGTCCATTTGTAATTACGCACAAGATGCGCTAGTAACACAGTCATTGCTGTTATAGCATACGTCATACCTGTAATGACAAACGACTAGCATAATTTAACTATTAACAAAAAGGTAATAAAATCAAAACAATCTCGCACAGTTGTTATTTAACCGATAGCAGATGTAGACGAAACTACTCATAATTATTTTAAATTAAAGGGCTATATTCAGTGCTAACACAGTTTTGTGTTGAGTGAAGATACCAACAGGTTTTGTCACATTTTTTAATCTCTTTTTCTTTTCCGTGTGGTGACGGATTAGGAATACCGAATGTCACCACCCCATATTATCCCATGGGTGTCGTAAGAGTCGACAGAGGGAGCATATTATGAAAAGAACAGCACTGTAAGAGAAGGAAAACTTGATACAAACCCTATACTTAGCCGTTTGGCCAGCGTGGTATAGTAGGCCGAATCCTCCTTTCAAAGGAGAGGCCTAGTCCAGTAGTGGACTGTTAAAGGCTGATGATGATGATATTGAGCCAGTAACCTTGAATGTACTGAGCTGTAGAATACTCATGAGGTCAAACGGCAATCGCTCTGTGAAAAAAGCTAATATTCTGTAAATTCTGGTTAGGCTAATAGACACCGGGTTTCAAGGCAAAAAGTTTTGGTTGCAACCGGGATAGAGCTTGGACGATGACTTTGAAAAAAGGGGCACAGAATTTCTAAAAATAGCTCAAACCTGGGCAAGATCTTTTTCCAAGACTGAAACCAGCGAAGCAGTTAGCATTTGTCGGCAGTGTGGCAGGATCCAGCCAACGTTCTGGTTTGAACTGGTCAGCGTCAGGACTCCAAGCAGCGTTGCGGTGTATACCAAATATAATAATGGCACACTGGCTGTTAGCCCTCAATGTATAATTCTCTGCGAAATCCAAGTGTAGTTTTAGAAGAAAAATCTATATTTGATGGAAACTAGGTATAAAGATGGTGCCACGAGAAGATAAACTTTTTGTAAACACACATTCAGGGATTCTCAACCTTTGTTTCAAACAGTTGTGTTTTAGATTTTATGGTTAGGTGAAGTTTGATACATTTTTAAAGGTCTTTCTTTTAAATGTCTTTGACTTTATATATTTTAATATCTATGATTTCCAGTCGTGTCCAGCAAAAATAAAATCAGTAATTTTAGACCTATATCGATACTGCCAGCGTTCAGCAAAATATTTGAGAAGTTGATACTAAAGCAAATACTAACATATTTCAATGTAAATTGTCTGCTTTATGGGGATCAATATTGTTTCACGAAGGGCCGTTCGACAACTGATGCGGGCGTTGTTTTGCTGAAACACATATTTAACGCGTGGGAGAGTTCGAAGAATGCCATTGGTGTGTTCTGTGATCTGTCTAGGACGTTTGATTGCGTCTGTAGGGACACGTTTATACGCAAATTGCGATATTATGGTATACAAGATATGGATCTGCAGCTGATTGGATCCTATCTGAAAATCCTGACAGGATGCAATGTGTAGACGCTAATGGCAAGTAATCTTCTGGTCTGCCGGTCCAATTAGGCGTACCTCAGGGTTCAATATTGGGCCCTTTTTTATTCTTGGTTTACATTAATGATTTGCCTTACTGTTTAAAGGATATTTGCGATGTTGTACTGTTTGCTGATGACACCTCTCTGATTTTTAAAGTAGACAGAAATAGAAATAATTTTGACGACGTAAACAGTGCACTCTCGCAAGTCACACAATGGTTTACTGCAAATAACCTTGTTCTTAATGCCAAAAAATCAAAATGTGTTAAATTCATTATGCCCAATATCAAAAATCTTGGGCCCGATCTTATTCTTAATAACGAAGTTTTTAAAGCTATTGATTCTACAGTGTTTCTCGGGATAATAATAGATAGCAGGTTACAGTGGGGTCCCCACATAACCTGCCTTGCAGGAAAACTCAGCTCTGCTGCTCATGCAGTCCGTAAAATTAGACAGTTCACTGATGTGGAAACAGCTCGTCTGGTTTACTTTGGTTACTTCCTTAGCGTGATGTCCTACGGTATTTTGCTGTGGGGCAATGCTGCTGATATAAATAACTTTTTTGTATTACAGAAACGGGCTGTTAGAGCAATATACCAGCTGGGAGCGAGAGTGTCTCTAAAAGAACGATTTGGGGATATTGGTATTCTCACTGTCACGTCTCAATTTATTTTTGCTAACATAATGAATGTTAGGAAAAATATCCACCTTTTTACTAAGCGTTGTGATATTCACAATATTAGCACTCGGAATAGACACAGACTGCATGTTCCTTTCCACCGACTGTATAAAGTACATGACTCATTTGTGGGGCTTGGTATCCGTATATATAATAAACTACCCATTGCCTTGCTACAATTACCTTCAAATATATTTGAAACGAAGCAATTTTGCTGAAGAAAGCGTACTATACAGTTAATGATTATTTAAATGACAAGACAAGTTGGTCGCTTAGTTGAACTGGAATGATATCTGCAAATAATAATTATGTACACAAATTATATTATTTTATTGTACTGTAATTTTCTTTTTTTTTGTTGTTTTTGTTGAGAATCTTTATAATGTTATATTATTTAGTTAATTTGTTATGTACAATTTGAATTTTTTTTTAATATAATTTAAAATTTTAATCATTGATAATGTAATTTATTATATTTACACATACAATGTTTTTTTAAATGTAATTATTATTTATGTAATGATAATGACGTTCAAAAGTGCCAGGAAATGGTCTATTTAAAATAAAGAACTTTGATTTGATTTGATTTGTCCTAAAAATTGTAAATTTTAATTAAAATAAATATATTTGATTTTGTATATGAGCGGTCGAATTTTCTGGAAGAGTTTTCATAAATTTGGCGTTTTTTGTAGGTTTCAACACGTAAGTAAATTCAAGTCAATAATAGAGTAACATGTATTTCAACGATAGAGTACAAACATGATACTCTATTACGGATTTGATTTTTTTTAATCATAGGCAATAAATAATTTGCTCCTAGCCTAGCTATCCTAAAGTATTAAATTATTGTCCACAAATGTGATATATTACAGACTAGCTAGTACATTGCATTAAAAATTTTAGGCGTACAGATTTTACGTTGTGTATGAATGAAAACGTCACAATGAACTCAAATAAAATCCATTAAAAAGTTACAGTAAAATTAAATTCGGGGTAACCTGCGTCAAAAGACGCAATTTCTGTTTATTAGGTGTAAAGAAGCTTCCGTGCGAATAATAGTTTACCATCTGCAATTTGCGCAATGTCAGCCTCGGGGTGAGCGATGAGATCCTATAAACTTGCATTTAACTTTACACTTGCCCCTTTTTGACATCTTACAAAAATTAATTTTGTCCTCTGATAAATGCAAGCTAAGCCCATGAATATAAAATTTCAATGAATTAACGCCTAATGTTGACATTCCAGGCGTCGGACCAGTTTTATTACCACAAAACATTAAAAGATCCTGTTGACTATCGATAAAAACTCGATCCATTGACATATTAGTTGCCAATGACACGTACCTATGTACCGTTGCGCTCATTGGATTTGACATTATTTGTGTTTGACATATCTGTCGCTAAGTCAGTTAGTAGAAATTCTTTGTTTACAAAAAGTCTATGTTCTCGTATCGTGGCACGGACTATACATAGTACAGTACAGCCGTTTTACGATGGCGGGTCTGAAATTCGCATAAAAGGCTGCGCAATAATCCTTTTTAGGAACTACACGGAGTCATGAAGTGGGGTGCGCGGGGCGGTTGTCTAGGCCAGTGATGCACCTTATGTAAATACAAATTAATACTTCATTCAAACATCAATATTATAAAATTGTAATCGATTAGATTTATAATTAATTTTGAATTATTTATTTTTGTTATAATAATCAAAATACTATAAGATAAAAATAAAATAGATTTATTAAACCAAGCAATATAGTGAGATTTTGTTTTTAGTAAAAAAACAAATCTAATAAAATTTATTTTCTCGGTTCAAAGACCAGATTTACTTATATCAGTAAGTTATCTATTAACGATGACATAAATGAAAAGAGTTGGAACGCATTTAAAATCTTTATTATGTAATTGAATACACGTATATTTTTTCTAATTAATTTTAATAAAAATCGATTAACTTGAGCTTCAAACACATACATTGGACATCCCTTTTTACTTTTGAAGTTTTCGTGCGATATAATGAGTCACACCTTAGAATTCGTTTTAATAACTCTGTCTTGAGTACAGACGATGACAAAATTATTTATAGTCCATTGAAAAGTTATATTTGGGGTTGCATTTATCAGACGATGCAATTTTATTTTACAGATGTGTGGGAAGGGCTATTGTAAAGCTTGATTCAAAGAAAAATGGCAGAATTTGGTCTGGGTTTGTTGTGGCGACCTTAAACTTCATATGAACAAAACAAATTGTTTTTTTTTCTAAATTTTTTTATATTTTCACTTTGTCTCGTTAAAGCTGGAGTATTTTATGATGATAAAAAGCATTCCAATTGATTACGAATATTTGATTGTTGGCATAGACAATGGTGTGACAGGAATAGACGTGAGTGCTATATCCGTATCGATTATTAAATAAGTAATCGATACGATCGACCTTTAAAGAGTTGGTTTGGTTTGAAATGCAGTTATTTAATATTTAATCAACATTATATCAATAAGCTAATATTTTTGAAGCAAAACAAGGTTTAAATCAAATAAAAACGTCACAGCATCGTTTTAATGTTGTATCGAATTCACATAAAATCGATTTAAAATGTGCAGCTCTGCTTTTGTCTTTGGCTGTGACAATTAGATGCTACAAAATACTTCTGCGTTTTGATGTCAATCTGACATGTCATTTGATAATTCAAACGTACCTACCTACATTGTTTAACTTTCATACTATACTCTCCTTATACCTACATAGTTCATTCTTAACTAAAAATTCAAACACCGATATCTTCTTTTCCCACCTTTCCTGAGTGAAAATAGAATCATTTATAGACTCTGTTACTTACAACAAATTTTTTGATATATTTTTTATTACTTTACGCTTCAATTTAATTTCAGACATTTTAATGTATGGAGATCTGCCATTGTCCCTTGTGGGGCAGTACCTCTTGTCCCTCAGCCGCCATCTTGGAAAGAGTGCAGATGCGATAGTTTTCCTTGATTACCTGGTAAACTATTGACCGCACAAAGAATATGTGATCGAGATTATTGTTGCAAATTAAATTTTCTACAACTTTAGTCATAAAACCTTTATCATAATGCAAATATATAAAAAATATATCTTTAGATAATGATCTAAAGAGGTCTTATGCACCCATGGACACTTATCCATGGGTGCATACCATGCGTGCCAAGTTCCAAATACCTACTTATTTGGAATACAACACGCGCGCATTCTTAATTGCCACTTAAAAGATGTGTCTACCTGAAGAAAAATCCATTCGATCTATGTTTGTCAAAGCAATCTTCAAAAAAAAATCTGCAGCATTCAGGTATGTTTCTTTTGTTTTCGATTGTTGAACAGGCTTATGGATAACCTTCTCAAATATTTTTGATACGACTGAAATCAATGCTGTAGGTCTGTAACGAGTCATATTATGTTATTCATGTTTCTTAAAGAGCCGTTTTACTATGGTCCTTTTTAATTCCGTGGGAACTACTCCCTGCATAATACAGAAAATTATGTGGCTCATTGGATTTCATATTTTATTAGACACGGCTTTCAGTATCCTAGTTGATACTGGTATTCTGTCTGACAGGATTCTCCTAGTACAGATACAGTCTCTCACAAAGGTGCAAGCTGTATCAATTTTTTTTAACTTTAATTTATATTGTAACATTTCATAGCCTTTGTGAAAGAGAATAAACATTTTTATTATTTTTTGTTTATAGCTCATAGTATCCAGTACTGTTTGTAGACCTTAGTTTAATATTGTGTATGTTCCGGTTAAAGTATCTGCCACTATTGTCAGGTGACATTGGTGCATTCATCATAAAATAATACTACTTGTATATAAATTATATAAAGCCTGGCAATAACAGTTTTCTACACGAGTATGCATGCACGAAAATTTGCAAAGGCTAGCTTCAGACTCGCCATGATTCGTCGGCTGTAGTGTATATATGTATATAAGTATGCCGTTTACAATTACCTTGAAATCTCATAATAGTCTGATATCCTAATTTTATCAATTTTGTAGCGAACTATGTATATGTCTGAAGGACTGGAAGGAATTTATTCACGACAGGGAAAAATGGAAAGATCTTGTGTCGGAGGCCAAGACTCGATTTGGATCGCTGCGCCACCAGGAATGAATAAATGAATGTATATGATTGATGACATTTTAAATTTTGAACATAGAAGAAGTCTTAGCACCAACTACAGTCACTAGTTTTCTGGTATGTGTAATCGATTTATACGTTATAAACTTATGCGTCATTTGGTCATAATATTAATTTACAATCACAAATAACCCCCCACATCTCATATGCACCTGAAAGGTGCATAACGGGATGGCTATTATTGGTCGTTGATATTAAACGGTTTTTGCACTTGTAACACGATCTGGTTATATTATTCGATTTATCGATTTCCGCTTGACCAATTTTAAAACATTTTTAAACTTGAAATACACGTTTGGGCAAATGGCCTTGAACACGCAGGAGGATAGATTGATACGAAATGAAATGTAACTGAACTTACTATAAAGTTTATTTTTACGAGTAATGCACTTACTTAGTTTAACGTCTTTATCTATATTTCTCAATACTACAGGAACAGTTGGTATCACTCGTAGAGATTCTTTTATCACTGATTTTGTGTAAACTAGTTTCTGCAGGACATGTTTATTCACATCTCCGTCTTCTCCCAATACTCGAATGAATCTGTAAGTGCATACATGTGTCAGCATAAATTTTATTGCATTAAGCTTTAACTTTTTCTAAGGTATTTTTACAATGGGATTTATTTACATCGCGTTATAATTTCAGTACAAAATAGTATTGCAATGTCCATGGCGTTCAATGATAGTCACTTCTTATTTAAGGATATTACACCGGCAATAAAATAGATAAATGACTTCAAGAATACTAACTCAGAGTACATCTTTTCTTGCACATCAGGATAGGTGCCCAAAAGTACTGTCATATGCAATAGCGTGTACAGGGTTGTCTCGAAAGCAGCTGCTATATTTGTATCCGTTTCTTCCCTGATTTCGTCGTCTGTGAGTAACCCATCCATTGACAGCTCAATTAAATGGTCCACGAATGTCTTAAATTGTAGCTCTGAAAAATATGAAAGTATGTTAAGAGCACTTGCTTTATTATTTAATTCAAAACTGAAAAATTGAATAAAAATGTCTGCATCTAGTACTTGATAGGGTCAAATTCTAATACTGCTTATTTCTATAATAATATTAGTTGGCTGAAAACTGAATATTGTGACCGCTGCCGCTGCTTAACAAATCATTTCACCAAATTAAAATTTGCAGTAAGTAAAGAAAGATTTATCTAATTACGATACCTGGGTTGCTTACAGATTTGGATTTATCAATAATGTTTGAATTTATCATCGCTGCCTTCCTGTCTCGAATTACCTGTGCAAAATCAGTGCTCATTAGTTTTTTAGTTTTTGCAGTGCTATACTCGTTACTAGTAGGTATTTACAATTCTTCTTAATTTTATTATATCGGTCTGTGTGGAGAATCTTGGGGGAGGCCTATGTCCAGCAGTAGATGTTTCTGGGCTGACTTGACCTTTATGATGTTATCTGCAGCTACCTTAACTATGATATAGTTTAAGGCGATCATTTTTAGTTATTGTAATGTACTTAATAACTTCACATCCACATAACTAGATGAGTCAAAAGTGCGTTTCCTTCCTTTAGGATGGGAAAAGGAATAGGTGGATGAGCGGGTTAAGAGCGAAGGTAAAGGGCAATGGGAAAAGATCAGTTGTTGATATCAGCATTCAGTTGGCTCATTGAAAAAAACTGTAGGTAGTATCTTTAATTATCAGATATTAGCCTAGCTTAGCTACACAAGTGACACAGTCATCGACACGGGGATGGAACAGATCCTAAAAGAAGTTTGTGTTTAAGTAAAAAAAAAAACGTCTTTTCTCTATATTTTGAGAATAATAATATTGCAAGCTGCAAACCTACCTTGGTAGACAATTTGTGGACGTTTTTTATGAGACCGTCTTGTTTTTGTGATTGTCCAGATAGCTTATAACAAAAATCAGAATGCAGATAAATTTTTTGTACCCTTTGTGTGATCATGTGTAGTAATTCATCAACAGCAACTGTGTAGTTATGAACGAAATCCTTGTCTTTTATACTCATTCCGAATGTAGTCACTGAAAAACAGGAATCAATATTGCACTTACCCATAAAGAGTGTAAAGCGTCATAATCACCAATACTAATTGGTGATTATGACGCTTTACACTCTTTATTTATAAATCGTGACTTAGGTAACTTTTCTTGGCTAAAACATTATATGACATTGACAATAATTATTAATTGGGACGAGATAACTACTCAAAATCACGCAAATGTATATAGATTTATGCTGACTCTTTGTGCGATAGTTGAGAGCAGTATAGTTGAAGTTGACCGATATTCTTTTTAAGGCTGGAGGCCAGTACTCACAAAGCTGCATTTATTTATTAAATGTTGATATAAATACACAGATCCTTGATTGTCGAGTAGTGTAGATTTAACAGCGTTTAATGCTGAATTTTATGTGGTAACGTTTACATATTCTTATCTGAGATACATTTTGTTGCACACCATTGGCATTAACAGTATATATCTGTTTGAATAAGGCGTGAGTCATGATCATTTTCTACCACGCAGACCAATTTTACTCACGCAGATGACGAAATTAAAATGTTATTTAATGAATTAAAATTGATATGTCTGGTCTCATATTATTACAACTAAAGGCAGATGGAGCGCGCGGAACACTTGGGCACGGTAATAATATCTAACAGTATTGTAACTCCATACAAACGCACGAAACTCGAGTTATACCTACGCGCCTCGAGCAGAGTACCCATTAGACTGGGCGGACTGTGCCTACAGTACCCGCAGCCGCTATCGTGCCGCAGCTCGCATGCGGTGCGTCTGGTAGGTATATAACTCACGAAGACGGCCGAGTTACAATACTGTTAGATTATATTACTGTGACTTGGGCAGGCCTCTTTCACTCGGCCGTACCTACAGCGATAAGTGCCTACACTTTCGCGCGGCTTCCAAGCCCGCGTCGTTAGTCGGTTGTCATGGTTGTCACCGCTAGCACGCAGAGCGATTTTTGCTATTGAATTTGCTAATAACTTGAATTTTAATAGTGAACAATAAAAATGTCTCATCACAAGTCTGGTGCAAAATATTGTTCATTTCACGGATGTGTGTCGAAAAAGGGAGATAAAAGTGTGTATTTTTTTACATTACCTACACATGCGGAAAGGTAAGCTAAACTAAATACCAAATTACGTACTTAATAGGTGTTGACTATTTCTGATTTAATGATGTTGACAATCGTACAGAATCCTAGTTTTATGGTTTGATGTTCGAAAAGATAGTTTTAAAAGAATTGTTACGCGGTTCATACTTCATAGTTATATATAAGTACTAGCTGACCCGGCAAACGTTGTTTTGCAAATTTTTTTGTTTTTTTGAAAAATAGATGTTGGCCGATTCTCATAGATACCGGATATACACAAAAAAAATCATCAAAATCGGTCAAGCCGTTTCGGAGGAGTATGGGAACGAAAACTGTGACACGAGAATTTTATATATTAGATTAGATAATTAAGAGAGCAACTTGAAAATTAGATTTTTTGTTTGTTGAAATATCCCAACGATTACGGTGTCAAATTAAAGATCTAGTTCAAAAACACCTATAAAAATATCGACACCTCCTACGTACAATATTGTAACTGCAACTTTACAGTATCGCCATTGAAAGGTACGGAAGCAGATTATTGATGTTTCTGGAGTCAAATAAGCTAATTTAAGAACCAAAATTGGCATACTGACATATTTTAAGGCTTAGTTTATGACCTCTAGTAAGATTTCAAGTTATTTTTATTAGAATTTTTTTAAAGTCACATACGATTTTCTACTTTGAAAATATCAGCCGTATTTTAATTGTATGTGTCACTTACTATCTTTTACGTTGACTGCAATCTAGAATTAAGTAATGTATGTTGTATATAATATAACTTACATTTGAACTAATAATATAAAAATGTGTCGTAAGTTACATTTAACATGATATGGAAGAACATATCTTAATATTTCATAATCAAATCAGTCCAAATAAACATTCCTTGCAGAAAAAGAACTCAAAATACTAATCAATGGGATTGCCATTCATTATTACAGTAGTTTTAGGAACGTGATATGAGATTTTTATTATAAGATTTATTTTCATATAATGTTATTGAAACTTTGTCTGAATTTTATTGGATTTTTGTTTGGAATACTATCACGGTTAACAGTTTCTGGTAGATGTTAAAAAATATCATGGTGAGAACTGAGAATGATTTGAGACTTGCACATGTTCATCAAATAATTATTTATTATCGCCTTAGGTTTCGGCTACCTACTTGCACAGAGCGTAACATTATAAGGTATACATTATCTCCTAGTAGTCGCTTCGATACCATAAAACAATACCCTAGCGGAAAATGCAGCAAGTGGAAATGCCAACAGTCTGCCATGCAGAGGGTATCGGGTTCGAATTCACGGCACGCACCAATGACTTTTCAGAGTTATGTGTGTATTGAATTGAAAAATAACATTTACCTCGTGCCTCGGCAAGCACATTAAGCCGTCGGTCGCGGCTGTTATGAAGGTCTTTGACAGTTGTTTGAGGGACTCAGTACCTATGAATAAACTGACACTAGTCTAAAACCATAGAATAAAGGTTGGTTTGGGTTGCGGGGATGTCAGACGCCTGTCTGACATCCTCCCAAATCCATTGAAAGTCCATTACTAAGTTTCAAGAAACTATTTAGTATGGTATAATGCCTCACAGCACCATCGTTACTCATAAAATCATAGTCTAAGTTTCTTAGCATTTTCCGTTTGCTGTCTTTCCATTCGGCAGCATGTCGACGTCAGATATTTGGCTTTCCTGAACTTAGTGTTCCTATTCCTGGAAGACTGTGTTGTCGCTTCTGAGAAAGAAGAAAAAGGTGTGTTCGCTAGCTGAGTATCAACTAACCGCTCAAAGTTCCATTTGACATTTATCGCTAAAGCACCACTTGCGAAGCAAGGCCACTTGCCGTGCTATCTTAAACCTAAACTTACGACTCGTCACTCGGGTGTTGATATTTGAAATGATGTTTTTATGGAAGTAAATTAAATAAGCTTTGTAGTCATGTTTTAATGGTGACTGAATGACGGAATGTTTAGTTTATGCGACTCGCCGAACTTGATCCTATTGTAAACAATGTCGTCTATCGACGACCTACTCGCCATTTTCGTTTGTCATGATAACAATATGGGTTATAAATTGCTTACTTTTGTTATTTTGTGTACCTGGTGGTATAAGTTTTACAAAAAATAATAAAATTATAACAATGCTTGCTTAGAAAATTATTTAAATGTCAGCATTTAAAATTTTGTATATTTCGCTGTGTTTGTATGTTGCGCGCGGGGCGTAATTATGGATTCAAAACATCATTGTAAACAAATAATATAATTATATTTGATATCTTTATGTTTTGATTGTGAATGAACTAATTAATTATAAAATAACAGCAAAAAAATTAACAAATATTCTGTAATAATTTAATTCAAGAGGCTATATTCATTCAATTACTGAAAAAACGGCATTTATTTTTATTGAATGAAAATATATAGACAAGGTTACATTTATGCTATGAATTATTGTTTTATTATGAGTATATAAATAAACCTATCATATGATATATAATACTCCTATAATTCATGAGATATTGACTTTCGAAAATTTTGGCAGGTATGGCGGTTATTTTTGGTGGGAAAAAGTAAACAATTGTGCAAAGTCCAATAAGAATAATTCTTATCGGATTCTTATCAGATATGTTTTTTTAATTGGAAATCTAGTTAAAAAGAAACTTATCTAGGTTTGAATCTGATATATAACAAAAAAATATGTTTGAAAAATAAAATACGAAAATTGGCGGCAATTAACAATAATTTATATTTTATATTTTTTATGTTTAAAATTAAAATGTTTCTTTCCATTATATTTATTTTTTCTGAAAGTAAATTAAATTACCTTTCTAACCGTGTACAATACTTATATACCTCCCATAATAAAAAACGACGAGAAATATGAATATGTTAGAAATATAATAGCGTGCTCGAAAATGGCGGGAAAATATTATACCGGGCGCGCTTTATACCGCTCTTGCGTGGGCTTAAAGTATGTTATTTATTTATTTATTTATTTCGGGAAAAACAAACAGTTACACACATATATTTATAAAAAAAAATTTACTAATATTTAACATATGTGAAACCCACAGCGTTTTCCACATATTTTACATACTTATTTTCTTTTTTTTTATTTGGTGTAAATTAATATCATTCGAAAGCTATTTAATTACGCGTCTTTTGACATACAATATTAACTTGATAAATAGAGATATCACCATTCTTTCAACGAAAATATTACGCGCCCGTACTTAGCTCGAAAGCCTGGCCTCGAAAGTGGCCAAAATACATCTACGGGTGTCCTGAGATGCCTCGATGGTGGCGAAAATGCTTCACGGGGTTATATCAGTCAAAATTGAGAGGGTTGTAGTGAAAAATAACTTTTTCGACAAGCCAAGGACATAAGTGGTTTACGTAATCAAAATCTAGATGATTTATTGTGCAATGAATGAATGACGTGTTATGTTCGCAGCAGTTAACAGAAAATCTTCACTGGGGTCCAAAAGAAAGAAAAAATATGATTATAACTCTTTACCGCTGTTTAGTATGCGTGACAATGTCATAGTCGTAACTGTCCCTTGGGTTTGACATGACATTTATAGCCTATACAGTGTTTGAGTTGTTTAGCTGTACACAGGGATGGATACATAGATAGAAAAGAGGGAGAGAGAGAAAAAAAAAGAAACTGACATTATTTTGTATAATTGGTATATATTTTTTTACTAGCCGTATGGTTGACGGCATAGAATACAAGTGTCACCACCCCCTATCTTCCCGTGGGTGTCGTAAGAGGCGACTAAGGGATAACACGATGCATATACCATCTTTGCGTAGAGACGGAAAACTCGACATCAAACCCTCTACGACTGCCTCGTTGGTCTCGCGGCATAAATGTGCGCGTGGGATCGGGGAAGTCCCGGGTTCGATTCCTGGGTCGGGCAGTGTTATTGGGATTTTCTGTCACGAAATTCTCAGTAGCAGCACGGAGTCTGGAAATGTGCCCGGTACGGCAATAGGCTCGCCCCTTATTACGTGGGACTAAAGTATATCTGGCGAAAAGTGGGTGTAGAAATACACCTCTGCCTACCTCTTCGGGGTTATAGGCGTGAGACTATGTATGTGTGTATGTATTTTTTTTACTACTTATAATTCTAAATTAAGTTAAATTTAAAATTATGGTTCAAATTGACTTGAACCTTTAAAGTTAGGGTATAAATGTTAGAGACGTGCCATTATTATTCCAATACACTGTTACTTACTATGAGGGAGGGAGCTTATACCGTGGCGTGTTTCTTCGAAATCAGTTAAAATGTCCACGGTCCCCTTTTCTCATCAATATCTGCGTTAAACAGGTCGGTGATTTTGTAAAACAAAAACAAAATTAATCAATTTATTGAGACTTTTCCAAGCGAATACTTTAGTAACTTATATTTCGTTTCGATGTAAAATATCTTAAGTATAACTTAGGATATAAAGAGACTAGCAAAATACGGCGTAAATAATCGTAAGTCCAAATACACAAAACTAATTTACATTTTGACAATAGTAAAATATCGCAAGTCATTACTTACGGTAGTTGAAAAGTAGATAAAATCAATGTATAGTATAGTAAGTCCTACATACGGAATTTAACTGTGGGTATTATGTTATTATATAGGTTATAGTGGGTATTATGTTACTTTGGTGGTAGGGCCACGCTGTTTGCAGCACGAATGGGCCGGCTCGACCGGGGCAGTACCACCCTCCCACAGAAGATCGACGTAAAGTAACAGTATGTTCTATGCTGTTGCGTTTCGTTCGGTGAGTGGGAGAGCCGGAGGCCCAACCATACCCTCCCCATCCTCTCTTCATTGCCCATATGGGGAAGGAGGAGAGGATGAGGAGGATTAGCTGAGGGGGCGGTTACCTTAGCAAACGTGGGACCAGTAGAGTATCCGTGGAGTCATTGTGTGGGTAGTGTGGGTCGACTCGCCGGCCAGGGAGACCCGTAGACACGGTGGTGCCGCTGGCCACCCGCGGCATAGTATAGGGGCCCAACCGGGACTAACCATCTCGGGAGACTGCCCCACCAGGCCGCGCATAATCTCGGGGCGGCTCGTCGTGCCGGTTGGTGACCGGACGGTGGGACCCGGCGACCACTTCTGGGAGGGTACGGGGGCCCTTCCGTCCGGCGGGTCGGCCACCGCTATACCTCACAGTATAATGGCAATACAATACTCTGCGCTTTGTCACACGCTGCTGCGTTGACTGCCTCCTCTTTTCACGCCCCCTTTTCTTCTTCTATGGCAGCTCCAAGAAATGGTTCCGGTCAAACAGCGGCGTCTTCATTCCCCACCAACTCACTTTTTGAGGTGGAGTCCGCTAACATCCGCGGACTCCATTCGAACCTCAACGCCGTCCACCATCATCTCGAGACGGCCCGTCCGGCCATGCTTTTCTTGACCGAGACTCAAATACGCCGTCCTGACGACACGACTTATTTGCATTATCCCGGTTATGCACTGGAGGATAACTTCCACGCAAAAGCCGGGGTATGCTTGTTCGTCAGAGCGGATATTTGCTGTCGACGTCTACGCTGCCTAGAGGACCCGTCCTTTTCTGTCCTTTGGGTTCACGTAAGTCTGGGTTCATTGGCCCGTATTTACGTGTGCCTTTACCGTTCCCATACCGGAGATGCTGAGACAACTCGACTGTTTGACTACTTAAGTCAGGCAGCAGATAAGGCGCAGGAGCAGTTCCCGACCGCCGAGTTGGTCTTTTTGGGAGATTTCAATGCCCACCATGAGACCTGGCTGGGCTCTTCCAAAACAGACCACGCGGGACGAGCTGCTCACGCATTCGCTCTAACGCATGACCTGACTCAACTGGTACTCCAGCCCACCAGGATACCAGATATATCGGGTCATGCGCCCTCGTTGTTAGACCTTGTTCTGACGAGTAACCCGGCCCAGTACAGTGTGACGGTACAAGCCCCGTTGGGTTCCTCCTACCACTGTCTGGTTCATACTACAGTGCCATTCGCTTCACCTCCACAACCAGTTAATGCAAAGCGACGCTTGTGGCACTACTCGTCAGCGGATTGGGATGGCCTGCGAGACTATTATGCGTCCATCCCGTGGTCTCAACCTGCTTTGGTGCGAGGGATCTGTCGGAGAGTGCGTCTGCTGTTGCTGGGGAAATCATGTTGGGTATGGAATATTATATTCCATCCACTGACGTCTCCAGCAGCAGCGGAATACGGCCCTGGTTCGATCGCGAGTGTGCCGATGCTGTTAAACAAAAACAGTCGGCTTACCGCGGTTGGATCAGGGCTCGGTCTCGTCGCGATCCGAATGCCCGTCTCATCAAGGCAGCCTATAATAGAGCCACCAAGGTCTGCAAGAGGGCATACATAAGAGCGGGTGCACAGCGCATTGCACGGTTTGGTCAAGAACTCTTGTCGCACCCCACGGGCAGCCGGGGATACTGGCGATTGGCCAAAGCCGTGCAATCTAATTTGTGCCAGCCTTCATTGCCGCCGTTGCGATGCCCTAATGGATCACTGGCCCATGGGCCGCAAGAGAAAGCTGACTTGCTTGTCAATCTCTTAGCGGCCAACTCCCGAATCGATGATCATAGTGCGCAGCCGCCTTCGATTCCCTACTGCGGCCACTCCATGCCTGATATTAAAATCAGGCAATGCGATGTTCGCACGACACTGCGATCTCTCGATGTTCGGAAAGCCAGTGGACCTGACGGCATTCCAGCGGTTGTGCTTAGAAAATGCGCAGCCGAGTTGTCTCCAATGCTTACACGCCTGTATTGCCTATCATATTGTTACGCCATCTATCGGTGAATGGGGGTACTAGAAGAGATTGAATGTATCGGTGGTTTAAAGGTAATTCAGCTACTCTGTACTATATGGCGTTGCTGTATCGAGTAATCGACTGTTCGAGATTATTTCGACAGTTTTGTAGAAGCATCTAGAATGCGCTAGCGCTAGTGATGTTATCCGGCCAGTATAAATAGAGCACGAGGGAACGGAGCGGACACAGTTACAATTGAATATCGAAGCGATCAACAAGAAGCGAAGGAAATAAGTCGGAAGTGTTTAGTGGTGTTTTTATTAGTGTTGAGAATTAAGTGTGAAATAAGTGTGTTTTTACTAGTTGTGTAAATAAGTGTGTATAGTGTTTGTGTATAAATAAAGTTCAGTTTAAGTGGCATAGTGAGTTATAATTTATCGTCGAACTCCAGCTCGTAACAATATGCCTCTGGCGTAGTGCCACAGGCTTGGAAAGAGGCGAACGTACAACCGTTTCCCAAGAGAGGGGATCGTTCTGATCCGGGCAACTATCGACCTATTGCTATCACCCCTTTCCTCTGCAAGGTGTTTGAACGTTCAATCAACAACCAACTCGTTCGCTACCAAGAAGATCACTCTCTCATCAGTATGGCTTCAGACCGAAACGATCAACGGGTGATCTTTTAGCGTATGTCACACACCTTTGGGGTGAGGCGATGGACAGGCATGGGGAGTCGTTGGCTATTAGTCTCAATATCTCCAAAGCCTTCGATAGAGTCTGGCATCGTGCGCTTCTTTCCAAGCTTCCAGCCTACGGCTTGCCGCCTCGATTGTGCAACTGGGTTGCCAGCTTCCTGCATGAGTGCCGTATACGAATCCTTTGTGACGGTGAGTCATCGAAGTTTCTCCAGGTGAATGCTGGTGTGCCTCAGGGGTCCGTGTTATCGCCCACGCTTTTTCCTCTGCATATCAATGATATGCTCACTTTTTGGGGCATACATTGCTATGCAGATGACAGTACTGTACAGGCGCGATATCTCGGACACCCTGCGGCTAAGCAAGCCGATACTGAGGAGTATAGGCGAACACTTGTTGCTGAGCTTGACCGGGTTCTGAATTGCATCTCGCATTGGGGTGATGAGAACCTGGTCGAGTTCAACGCCAAGAAAACACAGGTGTGCGCATTCTCAGCCAAGGTATCTCCATTCCTTCCCCATCCCTCTCTTCTGGACACTCCACTACCGATTCAAGACAGCCTCAATATCCTGGTTATGGACATACGCAGAAATCTCAACCAGAAGAAGTACATCGAGGGTGTCATCAAATCCGCATCTCGGAAACTCGGAGTTCTGAACAAGGTGAGGAGGTTTTTCACGCCGGAGCAGTTGTGTCTGTTATACAAGACCCAGGTTCGCTCCTGCGTGGAATACTGCTCTCACCTTTGGAATTGCTCCGCTCAGTACTTATTGAACGCCCTCGATAGGTTGCAGCGGCGTGCTGTCCGTATCATCGAGGATCCAGAGGCCACTAAGACTCTTGAGTCACTGCAATTACGCAGAGACGTGGCCTCAATGCCTGTCTTCTACCGCATCTATCACGGTGAGTGCTCCGAAGAGCTCTTTCAACTAATCCCACCCTCTCCTTTCCTATCCCGAACGACACGTGCTGGGTTGAGGTGCCACTCTTACACGGTAGAACAGATACCGTCACGCACCAAACGGTTCGGCGCCTCTTATCTCTGCCGTACCATTAAGATGTAGCACTCTTTACCAGTCCACGTGTTTCCCTCCACTTATGATCCCGGGTCCTTTAAGCGGGGCGTGAAAAGGCTTTACTCAAGACCGTCAAGGTGAAGACCATCATGCCATTATGCCATGCTGGCTGCTGGGATGATGGCCATCACTATGGGACTTCACTGACTGCTTAACATCAGGCAGCATGCAGTCAATTTGTTCGGCAGAAAAAAAAAACAGACATTTATTTTGTTTATTTGTAATTAATATTTTAAAACATTCCACTTACCTTGCACGTTCGTACAACCACCACAAAAGAGTTAATGGTACACACTTCATTATAAAATTATTAATTATTATGTTTGGTTTTGTAGATCAAACGAATAATTTTGTTAAAATAGTTCAATTACTGCATCAATCATTGTTCACACATGAACATGCCATATCAGCGATATAATCTTACGTGAGTTTTTACCGCAACAATTATTGTTCGTGATTTTTATTCAATTAAGAGAAAATCACGAACTCACTTAGGGTACATACCGCTGAGATGGCACCTTACACACACAGCACACAACCGTAAAGTTGCGTGTGTGTACATAGGATAAGTTTAGTATATAAGATCATGTAGATTAAGAAATAAACCAGTCACAAGTTTAATCCGACTTTGACTCGATACCCTTCCCACACCTCTGACGGTGGCCAAGACACCTTTAGCCATCAGTACTGATCAGCTCGGTGAGTCTGTCGAGTTGGCCGTCAGAAAACCATCTCCACCATACCTAACTCCTACCCACAGTCCGTCTGCCATCATAGGTCTCCGGTGGCAGATATCCCGCACCTATCTATATAAGTATATATAAATACGTATAGTAGGGCTAGGATCTAATAGGGATTGTAGGGACAAATTTAATAGGGTTAGGTTCTAGGCGCGTATGAATCGTAGGTGTGTATCACAGCATACCACAGTAGTACCACGATAGTACGTGCCATAGGTTAGGCGCTTAGTAGTAGGTGCGTATAAGTGCTGGTCTGTATCACAGAATACCACAGAGCACCAAGCCTATACGCATTATACGCTAGGTACAAGTTAGGATAGGTTTAGGATACATATAGGTATAAGGATTAGGATAACTAGGATAGGATATTAGGTATAGGTGATAGGCTACGACTCTACGATAGTGTAGGTTAACAAGTTAGACTATTTACTTTATCATTTCATCATCCCCGCTATTTATTTTGGTCCTTCGCCGGTCGGGTAGGATTTTAGTCCTATTCGAGCAAGAACCAGTAACACGTGGTCCTCTTGTCCCTTAAATTGACGAATTACTGACTGACAACTGGTATACAGCAGACTTGCGCACCAACCTAGCGCTTGTTTCGTTGTATATTGAGTGACTGACTAACTTAGTTGCGTCGTTCGGTAGCGGATCAGGTATCGATCTCCCTGAACAGGGTCGCCCCGGTGCTCGAGAAGTCGCACATACCGTAACGAGGAAACAGATCGCAACTAAGTTACTTTTTGTTTTCACCTCACCCCTTGTTAGGTTAAACAGGTTAGGATAGGGGCAGCAAGATGGACGTACAACAGATCAACGCAATTGTAAAAAGCCAGGAGAGCTACTACAAAGAAATCGGACTCATATTTACCAACGTCAAACGGACTCGGCATCCAGGAAAACAGAAAAATACATCGCAGAAAGAAGATCGCAACTTACAGAAGTATTTACCAGAGCATTGGAGAACCATTCGCTACTTGAAGACCAGGACATCTTAGAAGAACATACTTATACAAAGTTTGACTACTTCGAGATAATCAAAGACCTCTGTAATACGAACAACTTGTAAAACCAAACAAATCTCAAACATTTCCATCAATTATGTGTTTCTATGTGTCTCGCAAATAGCAACTCTGTAGTAAAATCCCATTATAAACAACAAAAACTATAAATAGCACGTAAAACTACAAGTGCTGGCTGTGTAATTATTACATGCATCATATACAGGTGCGCGGAACTTAAAGCGTTGTCAGCAGAACAGCGTAATAATAAAGTATGCAAACAGTGCATAAAACATTCATTCAATGTTTTAGTGTAGATATTGTGGCGAACTAGTTCAACATTTATTATTACACCTTGAACTTCAAAAGAAGGTTAATGTCAACAATTACGACAATAAAAATGACGAACATAAAGGGTTAAAGGATCGGAAAACCTTTGAAAACCCAACTACAACTACAACTTGGAAAAAACCAAGTCAAACATACCGGACCGGACACACAGAATACAACGTTCTTAGCAACGGCCCTTGAGCAGACATAAGCCAAGATAAAGGCTACTAAGGGTGCTGTGTGATCTAGGTTCTCAGGCTTCATTCCCACAGAAGATGTAGCCAAATTACCATCCTACACTCGCAGAAAAATAAAATGCGAGACAGTAGGTCTGTGTCGGTGACGAAACACCGACGACTTCAAGCCACAGTGTTGAAGTTAACTTACAACCAAGATTGCCACGGTGCAACTTGGTCAAACTTATAACAAAGGTACGAACAGTTTCTTTGCTACCCTGGAGTGGTGAAGAACATGCAATTAAATGAAAATTGCATCGTTGACCAATTATTGAAAAATCAAACTAAAACTAAATGTCCTACTTATATCACTACACTAAAAGTCAAGTAATAACCATTGGAAACATCTTTGCACTGGTTGTTTATAATAAACATCAATAAAATTAGCGAGAAGAGATAATTATTAGAGACGTAGAAGTAATAAAAATTGCCGACAACGGTATAACAAAAAGAAAACACCCCAAATCATCGAGATCTGATCCACCACACCTGCAACGTGCACCGCATCAAGACAGCAAACAACCATCCCACTACATGGAACGCCGCACACTGCACGGAAAGCCGTCTACAGCCAGCCGAACCATCTGCCGAAGCCTCCCAGGAAGCAGCCGCGGAACCAGGACGCAGCCAAGGATAACTCCATAGAATTATACCAACTGGAGGTGCCTGTTCCTCGGAGAGGTCAGAATGTTCACACATGAACATGCCATAACAGCGATATAATCTTACGTGAGTTTTTACCGCAACAATTATTGTTCGTGATTTTTATTCAATTGAGAGAAAATCACGAACTCACTTAGGGTACATACCGCTGAGATGGCACCTTACACACACAGCACACAAAAGTAAAGTTGCGTGTGTGTACATAGGATAAGTTTAGTATATAAGATCATGAAGATTAAGAAATAAACCAGTCACAAGTTTAATCCGACTTTGACTCGATACCCTTCCCACACCTCTGACGGTGGCCAAGACACCTTTAGCCATCAGTACTGATCAGCTCGGTGAGTCTGTCGAGTTGGCTGTCAGAAAACCATCTCCACCATACCTAACTCCTACTCACAGTCCGTCTGCCATCATAGGTCTCCGGTGGCAGATAACCCGCACCTATCTATATAAGTATATATAAATACGTATAGTAGGGCTAGGATCTAATAGGGATTGTAGGGACAAATAAGGTTAGGTTCTAGGCGCGTACGAATCGTAGGTGTGTATCACAGCATACCACAGTAGTACCACGATAGTACGTGCCATAGGTTAGGCGCTTAGTAGTAGGTGCGTATAAGTGCTGGTCTGTATTACAGAATACCACAGAGCACCAAGCCTATACGCATTATACGCTAGGTACAAGTTAGGATCATCAGTGTGGTGACGGATTAAGAATACGGATTGTCACCCCCCATGTCATCCCATGGGTGTCGTAAAAGCCGACAGAGGGAACATACTATGCAGAGAACAGCACTGTAAGAGAAGGAAAACTTGATACAAACCCTATACCAACCCGTTTGGCCAGCGTGGTATAGTAGGCGAATTCCTCCTTTCAAAGGAGAGGCCTAGTCCAGCAGTGGACTGTTAAAGGCTGATGATGATGACAAGTTAGGATAGGTTTAGGATACATATAGGTATAAGGATTAGGATAACTAGGATAGGATATTAGGTATAGGTGATAGGCTACGACTCTAGGATAGTGTAGGTTAGCAAGTTAGATTAGGCCCTTAGCATTTAATCATTTCCCCTACAGCAGGGTTAACAGCGTAGGACTGTTATCCCGCTGTTCAATCATTTTTAAGACGATCAAGATGACATAGTTGATAGCTATACTTTCTTATTTGTCCATTAAATAATATTAATCAAACCGTTTCTTTTAATGCAACCACGAACATCCCTTCTCCCGTGTATTCTATCGGTACTTACACTTACCATTGGCTCGCGCGGCTCATAGGTATCCCCCTCCCCGCGTACTGTATCGTAGTTGCGCTATACGATATATTACTACGCTAACCGCTCAAGGTAACCGCTCTAATTTGACATTTTCCGCTAAAGCATCACGCGGTCGTTATCTGACCACCCGCGAAGCAAGGCCACTTGCCGTGCTACCTTAAACCTAACCTTACGACTCGTCACTCGAGTGTTGATATTTGAAATGATGTTTTTATGAAAGTAGATTAAATAAGCTTTGTAGTAATGTTTAAATGGTGACTGAATGACGGAATGTTTAGTTTATGCGACCCGCCGAACTTGATCCTATTGTAAACAATGTCGTCTATCGACGACCTACTCGCCATTTTTGTTTGTCATGATAACAATATGGGTTATAAATTGCTTACTTTTGTTATTTTGTATACCTGGTGGTATAAGCTTTACAATAATATAAAATTGTAGTAATCTTGCTTAGAAAATTATTTAAATGTCAGCATTTGAAATTTTGTATATTTCGCTGTCTTTGCATGTTGCGCGCGGGGCGTAATTATGGATTCAAAACATCATTGTAAACAAATGATATAATTATTTTTGATATTTATATGTTTTAATTGTGAATGAACTAATTAATTATAAAATAACAGCAAAAAAATTAACAAATATTGTGTAATAATTTCATTCAAGAGGCTATATTCATTCAATTACCGAAAACACGGCATTTATTTTTATTGAATAAAAATATATAGATAAGGTTACATTTCTGCTATGAATTATTGTTTTGTATGAGTAAGTATATAAATAAACCTATCATGTGATATATAATACTCCTATAATTCATGAGATATTGGCTTTCGAAAATTTTGGCGGGTATGGCGGTTATTTTTGGTGGGAAAAAGTAAACAATTGTGCAAAGTCCAATAAGAATAATTCTTATCGGATTCTTATCAGATATGGTTTTTTTAATTGGAAATCTAGTTGAAAAGAAACTTATCTAGGTTTGAATCTGATATATAACAAGAAAATATGTTTGAAAAAATAAAATACGAAAATTGGCGGCAATTAACAATCATTTATATATTATATTTTTTATGTTTAAAATTAAAATGTTTCTTTCCATTAAATTTATTTCCTCTGAAAGTAAATTAAATTACCTTTCTAACCGTGTACAATACTTATATACCTCTCATAATAAAAAACGACGAGAAATATGAATATGTTAGAAATATAATAGCGCGCTCGAAAATGGCGGGAAAATATTATACCGGGCGCGCTTTATACCGCTCTTGCGTGGGCTTCAAGTATATTATTTGGTGTTAATTAGTATCATTCGAAAGCTTATTTAATTACGCGTCTTTTGATATACAATATTACCTTAATAAATAGAAATATCACCATTCTTTCAACGAAAATATTACGCGCCCGTACTTAGCTCGAAAGCCTAGCCTCGATGGTGGCCAAAATGCTTCGAGGGGCTAAAGATGAAAATACGATTATATGCAGTCTTCATAACTTGGCCGCTTGGGTTCTATTGTAAATAATATTGTTTGTATTAGATCAAACGATAGTCCATGATACAAGGTAAAAGAAAATCTAAAAATGACATTTTCGTCATTTTGTCAGTTACGAAGTTATACGTAGGAGGTGTCGATATATCAACAAATACAATTGCGAGTGTGCCTGCACCCGTCTTCTAATCGCAGACGACTAACTGTGTATTTAATCAAAACTTTGTTATTAACATTGATAATAATTTGTAAATAAATAAAGATGATTATGATTAAATTGAGTAAAAAAGAGTACTTATTTCAAAACTTATTTTTATTTCAATGAGTCATTTGACACACATTATGCGTTGTATGTAAGACCTACCCACCTGCCACTTACTTATGTGCATATTTTAGATAATCGTGTTGTTTACTCATAAAATTTGATTCCTTGAAATTTTTAGGTTAAAGTAAAAATTGCTTAAGTAAGTAAGTAGTTACATACGTAGACTCAGAATTTACTAATAGCCTTGGTAATAAGGTGCAGTTACTTATTTATACCTAGCGGAAAGACGAAAAATACTTACTAAGAATTCGTCAAGCCAACTTGAAGTAAGTCATCAAAAATATCACTAACCATTAAACAAGGATATATCTAGGTTTGTTTTAATTTAGTAAAATGTACCGTGTAACCATACGCATTAAACATAGGATAATTATTTATTATTACGTGGTCAAGCAGGTAGGTGATGAATAAATATTATAGTAGCAGCGGCAAGTCGACAACCCTAGCGCGACAGCCAGTGCGTCACTCCGCGCTAGACAGCGACAGCGTTATGTGTTAGAAAAGAGCGGGAACGGTTAGGTGAAAATCGCTGTAGGTACTGAGTACTTATGCAAGCTGAATTGCACTTTGTTGCTTAGTAGCAAGAGTCGCAATTTCCTTAAATTGGTTTGCGAAGAGATGCTGCTGTACGTTAGTACTACCTATCTGTTCTGTGACTTGGGTGCGGCCACTAAAGCAAATACAAATTGAAAAGCGAATATAAATTGGGCTCAGTGCGATACGAAGCATCGTACAGTTCAAGCGCCACGATAAATTCAACTTTTAAATTCATAAAATGCGGTCTTGCGTTTTTAAACATTGTAAAAGATGTTCCCAAAAAGTAAAAACAAGAAGATGGAATACCTTAGGGAGGGTGCTGATGCCTATAATACAAGATATTTATTTATCTTAGCATAGGTATTAGTTGTTACTCGAAATGATTATACACTGTTAACCTTAAGGCTACTGTTATGTTAGGCATGTAATCAAAACATTGTTAAGGTGCAAAAATAAATAATAAATAATGTGTAGAAATAAAAATTATTGATTGAAGGCATTATAATTTTTTAATTGTAAAATTATTTTTGGCTGTAATTCATAATAGACCAGTGCAGACATGTTAGAAAACGGTAAAAAGTAAAATAAAATTACAGTAGGATGAAACCCATTGCAGAAGGAAGAGAATATAGCGATCATTAAACGAAAATTAAATTACGGGCGATCTGAGGTCGGGAAGTGGATGGGGTTGCGATTTTAAGGGTAAAAAAGGGTTTATCTCGATTGCCAGCAAAACTACAAGTCCTACGGGAAAAACGTCAATGGCAAAGTTGTAGGTAATAAAAAGATCTACAACTCTTGTATTTACACTTTATTCACACAACGTCATAATTTATGTGAAAAATTTAAATAAACAAGTTTTTGGTTTTTTATTTTTAACTTTTACAATAGTTTTTTTCTTTTACACGAAATTTGGTGAAAACTTGCCTTTTTATGTTCCAAATCCACTGTTATTGTTTTTTATTTAAAATATTTACTTTTACGCCTTATTTTGACTTAATATCGAAATAAAACCCTAATTTTCAATTGAAAATTCTCACGTCAAAATATCAGCTTTTTTTTTAGTTGTTCGGCGTTTTGTTCGTTGAAATCTCTACTTTCTGATGGTGTGAATAAAATATACATTACTAAGGTAAAAGTTCTCAGAAAATGCAAAGAAATGAAACATCTTCGAGACCGATTTTTTTAATCATAATGTACAATTTTGAAATATTTACTAAAATTAACACTTTAATTACTTGAAAAACGTAAGATTCCATGCTATATTGTAAATAAGAACTTAAAAATCGATATATACAACTAAAATTAGCAACCAAATAAGTTAACATTACATCTACAATATTTTGAGAAAGTTATAGAATCTTCTTTAAATTATAGCGTAGACTCCTATTTATTGTTATTTTAAGATAATGTATATACCTGAGTGACCCACAGACAATTTAAGCCCATCAATAATTATTTCATAGAGAAGTGGGGAAGGGCTAGGTGGGTCCCAGCCCTGACATGTATTTTATGAATGAAAACTGTTCACTGTTCTGTATTTCGAATACTGACTACCTGTTTTTACAACTGATACGAAATAACAGGCAGTAAGGCCCAGATCTACCTAGTCCTTCCCCTTTTCTCTATAAAATAACTAATGATGGGATAAAATTTACTGTGGGTCACTCAGGTATATACATTATCTTAAAATAGCAATAAATAGAAGTCTACGCTATAATTTAAAGAATATATATGTATAACTTTTTCAAAATATTGTAGATATCTTATTAAATCTTAACTTATTTAGTTGTTAATTTTAGTTGAATATTTCGATTTGCAAGTTCTTTTTTATCAATGTAGCATGAAATCTTACATTTTTTGAGTAATTAAAGTGTTAATTTTAATAAATCGCTCAAAATTGTACATTATGATTAAAAAAGTCGGTCTCGAGGTTGTTTAATTTCTTTGCATTCTTTTGCATCTGAGAACGTTTTCCTTAGTAATGTATATTTTATTCACACCATCAGAAAGTAGAGATTTCAACGAACAAAACGCCGAACAACTAAAAAAAAAGCTGATATTTTGACGTGAGAATTTTCAATTGAAAATTAGGGTTTTATTTCGATATTAAGTCAAAATAAGGCGTAAAAATAAATATTTTAAATAAAAAGCATTAACAATGTGTTTGGAACGTAAAAAGGCAAGTTTTCACCAAATTTCGTGTAAAAGAAAAAACTATTGTAAAAGTTAAAAATAAAAAACCAAAAACTTGGTTATTTCAATTGTTCACATAAATTATGACGTTGTGTGAATAAAGTGTAAATACAAAAGTTGTAGATCTTTTTATTACCTACAACTTTGCCATTGAAGTTTTTCCCGTAGGACTTGTAGTTTTGCTGGCAATCAAGATAAACCCCTTTTTACCCTTAAAATCGCAACCCCATCCACTTCCCGACCTCAGATCGCCCGTAATTTATTTTTCCTTAAATGTTTGCTATATTCTCTTTCTTTTCCAATGGGTTTCATCCTACTATACTTTTATGTCGTTTAAAAAATTATCTATCCTGGTCTATAAATAATTGTGCATGACAAAATTTCGGCTGTTTATTAATACCTTTACATGGGCGAGCCAATTGGTCTATATTCGCTTGTATAGTGTACGTCGCTATCAAATTCAAATTCAAAATTCTTTATTGCCATGATAAACCTATACAGATGACTAATAATAAATATTGATTGATTTTAGGTTATTGTTAGCAGTATATCCGTACCTTCTGAACTAGTTTAGACTGTGACTCAGAAGGTAACTGTTGATTCTTGCTAATAATATCCTAAACTACAAATAGGATGCACTGTCTCCGATGCATGACTATTATATGTAATTAAATCTATTACAGTTATACAGTAAATTATTCAAAACCGCAATCTAATGCCAATAAATAACCTTCATAAAAACATTACAAAACTATATGCAATATAGTGGGAGATCATTCATAATCTGGCAACTTTACACGCACATAGACGCCTGTGTCCTTACAGTGCAGTCGCCAAATGTCACGCACACATAGTTGTCAACGTGCCTCACTTAGTTTGTTGAATATGCTACATCTGCCTTTAGTTCTATAATCTAAGTGTCTAGTAGGTTACCTACTCATTAAAAAAAACGAAGAAAAGTGGTCCCATTATTTGAACCTTGTGGCAGTCCAGAGGCTGTAAATAGTTCTGACTTATCTCTGTCTACATCGACTGAAGAAAGTCTGCTACTTAGGTAAGATTTTCCGGTGTAAATCTTACCTAAGTAGCAGACTTTCTTCCCTGTCCCTGGAATTCACTAATACGACCCTCAGTCGGTACTGAGGGTCGTATTAGTGAATCCCAGGGATTGTAGCTTGCGGAAGAGTAGACTGTGATTGACCTTGTCAAAAGTCTTTGAAAAGCCACTATAAACACCATCAATATGCAATCCCTGGTCAAGCAGCAGCTTTTTCAATTATGTAGCTCAGAAGATTTGTATAAGTTGACTTAAGTTATAAAACTGACTGTAAGACAAATATGTATTATAAACTATTGGGTAGACTGTTGATCCAACCACCTTAGATAGAGTATATAAAACAGAAATAGGTCGATAATTAGAAATTATTTTACGATTGCCACTTTTAAATATCACTCTGTCACGATCCTAGCCTGTATCCATATACTAGCAAAATTTAAAACTAAAGAGAGACATTATAAATAGGTACATGAGGCATTAAAGTGAGATTTCCGAAAACCTATGAAATATTCTCTACTGTCTGTTTTTCTCCAAGGTAAGCGTGAATGTGTTTCTTAATGTTTACTGGTATTATGTGTTTATTTATATGTACTCACAACATGAAGTCTCGAAGGCCATATTTTTGAACAGTGCAGATGGATCGAAAGGACCCTTTGAAGAGTGAACATCCATCTCAGTCACTAGATTCCTGGCCTGTTTATTGAAGAGCTCGAGATAGCTATGTACAGCAGATACGGAATGAGCAGGAATTATTAATTTCCGATGACGTTTATATACTTCACCTAAAATGGGAAATATAATTTCATACTTGTGGAACTAAATAAAAATCTCCGAAAAGAACAGACAAAATATTTGAATCACTCGATCTGTCTTATACTAATTAGGGGTACTTGAAATCAATAACATTTTTAATCGGCTTACTAATTATAAGCATAAAACATTGGCGTGGCCAAATGATCAGCATAATGGTCACTAAGCATAAATATTTTCCATAATGTTTATTGTCATTTATACCATAGGTATTATAAATATTAAGCATAATGTTATACATGCATAATGTTCTTTGATAATATTTTTTGACATAAAAAATAAGCCCAGTAATAATTTTTACCGTAAAGTGTCACCGTACCATTTCATTCCTTGGGTGTCGTAAGAGGCGACAAATGAAAGTAAACGAAACGAGCAGTATGTTCTATCTAACATAACTGGCGAAGTGTGGGTGTGTAATACACCTCTGGCTACCCCTTCGGGGATAAAAGGCTTGAAATTATGTTATGTTAAATAGTATCTTTACGAAGATATAGAAAACTTTACGTAACCCTATACTAACCCAACTGGCTTTGACTAGATTGGCTCACAATATTATTATGACCCAAAGTGGAAAAAAATAAATTATGGTACGTATTTGTTTTGAATTCATTAACTGAAATAACACAGATACTAACCTGATGCTATGAGCATCCCTTGACCACTCCATTGTTTAAAAAAATCATAAAAGTGATGTTTCTGCAAACAAGTATTAGCCACCGTTAAAGCATCATCAGGATCCGTTATCGCTGTAATAAAGAAAATAAAATGATCACATGCAATTGCGCATAACTGTATACAAAGACACTAAGTTGGAATTACCAAAATGATCATGTCGCTTTTTAAAGACCTCTTCCGCACTAGGAATTAATACTGTGTCGCGGGGGGGGACATTACAAACATACAATGAACACCCAGACTCGAAACAACAATTTATGGATCACACAAATTGAATATATAGTTCTAGAACTATTTTCTATTTATTTTCTTAGTGCAATCAAATTGTAAAGCTTTCTTTATCTTATATAATTATTAATTAATGTTGCGTTTATTATTTTTATTTTGACTCTAAATTTGATTTAGTACAATTCTAGCATTAAAATAGTAATGGTTAATTATTTTGCTGTGCTTGCAAAGCTCTGTGTTCGATGACCATGTATTATACCGGCCGTACCGATATAATTCTATATGACATAATATGCAGCTAATGACATAAAAAGGTATTGAAATAGACTTGAAAATAAAATTATTACGTTTAGTCTGCGACTCCTGAATATTTTCTAACGCATTCTTTTTATTTTGCTGTATCTCCTTAGATATTCATTATAATTATATAATATAAAGGACGATTTCTATCAACATTAATGGATAAAAATAATAATGTATTACATATAATAGTTTCGAAAATAACTCATTATATTTTTGTAATTTGTTATTAAAAATGCTTACTGTAGATTGTCCTCTGGAGATATACATATATGCCATCGCGATCTTTTCTATAAACCTACATAAGATACACCATACCTACATCATTTCGTTATATCTCGAAGGCTTAGGAAGCGATTTCGTTGAAAGTTCTAGGAGGGCAAACTTTTTTACGACACCTCCAAGAAATATCGTTATATTTTAGCCAACATACGCAAAACTTGACAAATTACGAAAACCTTCCTCGAAAACCACTCTATCCATTGGTGAAAACAAAATGAAATGGTAGGTTTTGAGTTTATCGTGAACAGAAAGACACACATACGCGGAGGACATTGTTTTATGATATGTAGTGATAGTCATTATTTTTTAAGGCCAATTCTGCTAGCAACTCACATTTTAATATTAAAACTTACCATAGTAAAGTTCTTGTCCAAATTTTAAGTAGATTACTCCTCCCAATTTATTACTACAGTGCGCCACTGACTCAATTAAGTCCTGCAGCCCTAGAAATACCATACAATTTATTATTTGAGAATTGTCGCGGTTAATAGAAAATATATGTGATAGAGTAACACATTATAAAATATGTAATTGAATGATTGGTATGAAAAAAAAAATTAAGAGCATAACAAAATCAACATTCAAATATCGAGAGTAAGTATGTCCTGAAATAATAAAAAGGAATTAAAACAAAACATGAAAATTATAGTCAGAGCTCCTCTTTATTGTAATATAAACGTACTCATTGAATATTAAAACTTTTATCTTTCGCTATTTAAAGTTTTAAATCGAAGCAGACGTGATAGTCTAAGATCCCACGACAAATCAGTGCACTCATCGAGTTTTTGCTTAAAACCAAATTTTTAAGTATATTTATGATTAGGAGAATACATATCTACTAGGTTGCCTATTAAAATTTGGCCGCAAGTATTTTTAATTAAATTATTGTTCATTGATTTTTGGAAGATAATTTCGTTCACTCGTTTTATAAGTAAAATATCGTCTACATCACGGCAATATATATAAAGATTCTGAAAAATCACGGTTGCCATTCTTCACTTGGGCGCACCTCCTCGCAGCCAGGTGTAACCAGGTATGATTTCGATACATTTATACGTTCATAACGTTTATTGATGATTTATATATCAAATTAAAGCATTTTTTTCTATTTATTATTATACACGCTGATTTTTTATTGGTTTAGGAAAAAGAAACCTCATGTCCGAAATAAAATCCTCTATTCATATTCAAAATCAAAATTCACCTAGCACCTAAAAAAAAAAGTTATAAAAGTCAGTAACTGTTGGAAATACGTAGTAACGTACGATTATTTCGAGTTGTGTTCTCGAGCGCCGCGCGGTCATGACCTCGCCGCGCGCGCCGTCATCTGTTACCTACAGCGGTTGTAGGTAGTTAGTGGGGACCGATAGTGATACGTAATTTACTTAGAAAACACGATTTAGGTAATTACGATCCCAACAATTTTAAACACATTTTTTTCTTCTTTTGTTCTCTTTTTGAGAAACCCTCCCGCACTAACGCCAACCATGAAGTGCAGTAATAAATAATTAGAACAATAAACGTATGTAACTAAATAGCTATACCTATTCAATATTTCCTTCGTACATTACTCGGACTTAGAATAAAAAATCGCCGAAATAAGCTGTGGGTTCACGAAATCATAATGAACTTGTAGAAGGAATGAGGAGGAGAATTATAAGTTACGTTACTAGCATAGTAAAAAAAGAATAGTAATGGTTGCCTAAAAAATGCGGCCGCAAATAAGGGTTGCCGGCTGTTGAAGATTATAAATAATTAAAGTAGAGTGAAAGAGAGTTATAGGGGAAGTCCCGTAACGCCGGACTGCACCTAGCGCCGGACGCCTTCACTATGTCGACAAGTAATATTTTTAAATCGTTGCTCACAATTTAAAAATATGTGGAAGAGGTGTGGGATAACATATCAATACAGGATCATGCAACGTGGTTTTCCAGTGCTGCGACTTGGCACAGTGGTAGCAGCATTTTGCTGTTTATGGCGGCAAAGCATTGCGTCACGTTACTCTTATGCAATGATTCTATATAAGGTTATCTATTTACGAATTATTTTAATATGTCACTAAATATAGTGTGCCATCGGAATTCGTAAAATATGGTAGATTTTACGAATTCCGTTTCCGCATTCATTAATTCAGATACATTTGTGGGTAATTCAATAAAATAATTATGAAAGCTCGACACGTTTGACACTGACAGATATGACAGGCAACGGTCAGTGTCAAACATGCTCGAGTGACAGCCAGCCATTCGATTGCGATCGTTGAAGTGTGAAGCACGGTGCTTTAGTACGGACAATCATCTTGTAAACTGGAGACAATAAACTGATCTTGGATTGTTGCCGTTTGTTTTCCTGAAGTCCTTCTGAGCGCCTTTTAGCTCAGAAGTGGGATTTCAGCAAAAACATACCGTTTTTGCAACGCCCACCACAGTTTGAAGTTCCAGATGAACGGCCTTGAAGAAATAGGACGACGCAGGCGAGAGACGCCCTCGAGACATTCCACCCAACCAGAAGAGCGAAGTCCAAGGGTTCATGAGGTTGATCGTCGCAGCTGAAGCCGTACGAGAGGCAGCAACCAACGAGGTGACACACGATATAAACGGAGTAAGAGTCGAAGTCTCAATGACGGTGGGGTAAGTAGGCGTTTACACCGTAGCCGAACTCGGCAAGGCAGTGATCGCCGCAACCCAAACCTTGGTCACGGAGAATCGGATGATGACGAAGACTTGTATCAGAGGTTGCGTCTGCTAAAAGGATGAATTGTCCAAGCGAAATGAACGTCGTAGACGTATCAAAACGTCAACTAGCGATAGGCCCTCTTCCGCACACCCGCGGCAGGCATCCACCCCTCCTAGAAATGACGTAAAAAGCCCGGATCGCCAAAAGTTAAGATATTCTGATCACGACAATTTTTTCCAAGAGTTCGTTAATATTTTTAAGGGTAGGGACCGTGAACCGTTTCTTTCTTCTTCATTAAATGACGTCATCCCAGAGTTTGACCCACTCTCTAAAGAACAAACCATTGATGTTTGGTTAAACAAGGTAGACGAGTGTGCAGAGATTTACAATTGGAACGACAAGCAAACGGTCCACTACTCCCTACCTAAGTTGACTGGACATGCCAAAACTTGGTATCAGGGCCTGCCTTCTATTAAGCATACGTGGTCGAAATGGAAGAGTCTGTTACAAGAATCCTTTCCATCAACAGAAAATTACGCTGAATTACTGACAGAAATACTCAACAGAAAGGCACGCCCTGGCGAGTCACTTGAGCTGTATTATTTCTCGAAAATTAACTTGCTTAATCGTTGTAAAATATTTGGGAAATAAGCGGTGGACTATATTATATATGGTATAGAGGATAAAGGTGTTCGGTTGAGTGCACAGGCAGGGAAGTTCGATAAGCCCGAGGAAACCTTAGAGTTTTTCAAAACGGTTAGAAGTCAACAACCACGGGAATTCCATGACTTTAAGAGGGATGCTCAATCAAAAGATACGCGACCTTCAAACTTCGTATCAACCACTACTAGCACATATCAGCGCTATAACAGTGCGAATAGGGGTCGATCTAAGGGAAGCGTGACTTGTTTCAATTGTAGTGATTCTGGTCATATGAGCTGGCAATGTCGTAAGCCTATTAATAAATGTAGCGAGTGTAATTTTTTAGGTCATAACTCGAGTAATTATCCTAAAAAGACCAGTATTACTGGAAATAACCCTAACAATAATGTTCAAACCAATTTTATCCAAAATAAACCTAAAACTGTGCTCGAAGTTGCTATCGATGATATTGAAGACGATAAATACAAGATAGGCATTAAAATAAATGGCGTAGATACACCATGTCAGGTAGATTTAGGTAGTCAGGCCACGTTAATCCGGAAGAATGATGCGTGCAAGTTGAACATCAAATGGGAGGCGGTGCAGGGTCCATTATTGAGAGGACTAGGTAACGTCACCTACCTTCCTATCGGTAAAGCACTCGTTAGTATCGAGGAACAAAGTGTCAAGTAAGTAGATGTAGAAATACTTGTCGTCGACGACTCAGTCATTAATGTGCCGGTTCTACTTGGACATAGCTTTACGGAACGCCCTGGATTGAGAATAGTCAAGACCACTTCTGACCTATTGTTCCAAACTGTTGTAGTAGATAGTATTATCAAATTATCTTTGATTACTGTCGATGATGTTAGCGTCGAGATCGGTAACCTGAAGGCGATAGTTGTTAGTTCTAGCGGTGATAACCATAGTGGCAACGTTTACGTAGGTGGGTCGATTAGGGGAAAGCCAGGTTTGGAATACTATTTACTGCCTGGCGAGTACCAGCTGAGTAATGGTGTCGGTCGCGTGCTGGTTCAAAATGTTGGGTCGCAAGCTCTTCACTTTAAGCAAGGTTGTCTCATCTCTAGGGCAAGAGTTGTATCGCGAGATACTACGCTAGAAATTCTAAACACATATCAGACTACTGACAGGACCCCACAAACTGACATGAATTTCGGATCACAACTCGCTCTCGACACGACTTAGGCTTTACCTCAATAACGGAGGTGGAGAAACACCTTTTAGATTCAACGCCGGTTGTTTATAGGCTTTATAGGTTGTCCCACTCAGAACGAAAACATGTTCAGGATATGGTCGATGAAATGGTACAGAATGGAATAGTACGCGAATCGAGTTCACCTTACGCCAGTCCTATAGTACTTGTTCAAAAGAAGTCGGGTGAGAAGCGATTGTGCGTAGATTACCGCGCGTTGAATAGACGCACAAAACGTGACCATTACCCACTTCCACGCATAGAGGACCTTCTGGACCAACTCTCTGGGCATTCTTTGTTTACGACACTCGATTTGGCCTCCAAATACCTATAGCCGAGGGATCCAGGGAGAAGACCGCATTTGTCACACCCGACGGACAGTACGAGTACAATCGCATGCCCTTCGGATTGGCATATGCACCTGCAGTATTTCAAATGGGTAATTCATAAAATCCTCATTAAAGATAGAGTCCCATATGTAGTTATTTACATGGATGATATTTTAATTCCTTCAAGGACATTTGATGAAGGAATAGAGCGCCTCGAGGAAGTCCTGCAGCTATTACAAGAAGCCGGTTTGACCCTCAAGATGGAAAAATGTCGGTTCTTTTTAGAGAATGTTGTTTTCCTTGGTTATGAAGTTGACAAGTCAGGCATACGTCCCGGAGAGCAGAAGGTTGAGGCGGTGTCCAAATTTCCCGTTCCGCAAAATCAAAATGACGTTAGAAGGTTCCTTGGTTTAGCTGGGTTCTTTCGTAGGTTCGTTAGCGGCTTCGCTCTCATAGCCAGACCTCTGACAGAATTGCTCAAAAAGGATGTTGTTTGGCAATGGGCGAAAGCCCAGCAAAATTCTTTAGACACTTTAGAAAGGGTACTTACCGAGCGACCAGTGCTCGCATTATATGACCACAGCGCGGAAACGCAATAACATACTGACGCAAGCAAGTTCGGGCTAGGCGGCATCCTACTGCAGAGGTCTGGAAATGATCCTTGGAAGCCTGTTTCATATTATAGTCGCCAAACTAGCCCTGATGAGCAAAAGCTTCATTCATTCGAACTCGAGACACTTACAGTTGTAAGCGCCCTTAATAAGTTTCGAACCTACCTCTTAGGTATAAAATTTACGATAGTTTCTGACTGCAACGCTCTGCGATCAACCTTTACAAAGCGAGATCTAGTACCTCGTATTTCGCGTTGGTGGATACAGTTTTTAGAGTACGATTGCGACATTGAGTATCGTCCAGGCGAAAGAATGACACACGTGGACGCGCTAAGCAGAGGTGCCACCATAGTAGAACAGGAACCGGTTCACGTACTAGACATAATGCCCGTAAAAGTTGATGACTGGGTTACAACTGTTCAGTCAGCAGACGATGAGGTTAAACGCATAAAGGATATTTTACAAGACCCGGAGACCTCTAAAATTGCCGCCATTCACAAGGAATATCAAGTTAAAAATGGACGCGTATTTCGAATCGTTGAGAATGGTGAACTGAGGTGGTTGGTGCCCAGGGGAGTTCGTTGGCAGGTTCTCAGGGCCAATCATGACGAAGTAGGTCACTTTGGCTTTGAGAAAACCAATTAAATGAATGCAACGAATTAAATCTTTGTTCTGGTTTCCGAAAATGAGAAAGATTATCCGAAAATATGTAATGGCGTGTTTAGAGTGTGCACATCACAAGATTCCATCGGGATCTAAGGAGGGAGCGTTGCACCCGATCCCAAAAGTAGATGTGCCACCCCATACGCTGCATGCGGATCACCTCGGTCCTTTTCCCAGAAGTAAACGCGGTAACACCTACATACTCGTTATCATAGATGCATTCACCAAATACGTATATCTGTCAGCAGTTCGAAGTACCAAGAGCAAGGCGAGCATTAAGGTTTTTAAAACGTATTTTAGTTTGTTTGGTCCTCCAAAGCGTCTAATTACCGACCGTGGAACTAGTTTTACCAGTAGAAAGTTCAGGACATTCGTACAATCAATTGGAGTTAAACACATCCTTAATGCAGTCGCAACTCCACGCGCTAACGGCCAGGTAGAGCGGTGCAACCGCACCATCCTAGCTTCGTTAGGCAGTATGACTCACGGGAAAGCCGAGGACACTTGGGATGTATATTTACCAGACGTGCAGTTAGGTATTAACACAGCAGTTCACGATATTACAAAGAGAACACCTACTGAATTATTATTCGGGCGCAAGGTAGGGAATCCGTCCGACGGTATTTTAAACAGTATATCTGAGGAAGTTGGAGAAAGTGGAAATGGAGAGGATATTGATGATATAAGATCGAGCGCGCGTGAGCGAATAGAGAGTAACCAAATAAAAACAAAAGAAAGGTTTGATAAGAGTCGTAAAAAGGCTACGGAATTTAAGATAGGTGATTTAGTTCGAGTAGTTAGAAAAATAGTAGGGGGATCGGGCAAATCAAAAAAATTAGAACCCAAATGTCAGGGCGCATACCGAATCAAAAGTATACTCCCGAATGATCGATACCTTATAGTTGATACACTGCTCACGAGAAAAGGTAAATCGTACGAAAATGTTGTGTCCGTCGATAAAATTTATCCGTGGATGAGTTTTAACGCACCCGCTTGTTCCTCAAGTGAAGAAAGCGACACTGATTTAAATTCTTAATTGAGACAAAACCTGTGATATTTCTTGTATATGATAATCATGTTAGTTAACCGAATTTAACTTGTAATGTAACTTAAGTGAAAAGCGAAACTGTCTGCATAACTAAGAGCCCGAGCGGATGTGAGCCGAGCATGAGTGTTTTGTAAGACAAGCCTATCAAGTCGGTGGTGAAAGAATAGAAGTAGCTAACCGCTTGTGGGCAGTAGTGATTTTAAAACAGCGAGCAAGGTGGCGGTGAAAGAATAGAAGTAGAAGAATAGAACTACAACTCGCAAGGGTACCTTGCGAGTTGTAGTGATATGATTGAGTTAGTGATTACGGGCAAGATGGTAGTGAAAGAATAGAAGTAACTCCTCTTGCACGACTTCAAGCGATATCTATACTGTAGAATAATTTGTCATGTAATAATGAGAATAACATGTGATCAGTAGTATTATATAAATATATTAGCAGACGCATTAGGAAATCATATAGGTACTTACTTTGTGTAATTAATAAACATAGAATAGTTAATTATGTAAATTACTCAACAAATTATGCGTAGCCTTAACGAAGGGACTCGTTACTGTGACGGATGGCCGACTGTTACGTTCATTCATTGATTCAGATACATTTGTGGTTAATTCATTAAAATAATTATGAAAGCTCGACACGTTTGACACTGACAGATATGACAGGCAACGGTCAGTGTCAAACATGCTCGAGTGACAGCCAGCCATTCGATTGCGATCGTTGAAGTGTGAAGCACGGTGCTTTAGTACGGACAATCATCTTGTAAACAGGAGACAATAAACTGATCTTGGATTGTTGCCGTTTGTTTTCCTGAAGTCCTTCTGAGCGTCTTTTAAGATCTTGTATAATGCGCGTAATTTTGAAGGTTGTCGGGGCCCTAGTACCGGACACTAAGATGTCCCGTAGCACCGGACAGTTTACGAATGGTTTGTACTTTTTAGTATTCATACGTAGCGTTATACAAACTGTATGTTCTTTTAAGGTATTAAATAATGAAAGTATATAACACACACTCTGCCATGAAAACCGTCTAGTGATCAAAGTCTTAACTACGAACCTAGAACCAGCAGTATGAAGACGTAGACTAGTTTTTGTTCAGCAGTTGGTCAAAATATTCTTAAATTGTTAAAATTATCCGCTTTCACGATGCAAAGATTAGCAACTTGACGAATAGAATGTGTAAGAAGTGAAATAAGTGAAATTTTAACCTCGTCATCGTCGTGTATAATTGTAGCTGAAGAGACAAAAATCATGTAATCTCAGGGGAAAAGGAAAGAAATGGGCATCAAGTACAAAATGAGCAATAAATTAAAAGTGTAGACAAACCAAACTTATGAAAGCTGAAGGGAAAAGTGGAGGTAAGCTTACAAAAAGATGTCACTATTTCAAATATTCAACACAGAAAAACACGTGCCACGACGAATCATGATGAAGACTGGTTACAGTGCTCCAGATGCCAAGGGTGCGCTCTTGAAGCTTGTGCAAAAGTTCTTGAATGTGGAGACGTATACATATATATGCGATCAATGGGGGATTTTTTTTCAGATGTCCGGCGCTAGACTGTAAACTAATAGTGTTTCCGGTACTAGGTGTCAGTTTTTACAATAACATTTTTCTTAATCGAAACTTAATTGAAGTTCCTGAATATATTTATGCAGAAATCGTATTTTTGTTGATAGATTTAGATTTCATAATTTGTTGAGTCAACAAATTCCTAATTAAAGTTACATTTCAAATAGTTTTATTTAATTTCCTAAAAACCTTAGGTGCCCCACCACTGGGGGACTTCCCCCTACGCGTAACATCATTTGTTAGACGAGGAAAACGATTGACAGCTCTGCGACGCTTTTAAGTCATTGCGCATGCGTCAAATGCTAGTCAACTATCATCAACCACCGGCGACTGCTTAGATATAACTATTGGATGGAGGGATACGACCCCAAGACCTCAACAATAATCTGTCATAGGTGGCCATATGGCCACCCATTACCCGACAAAATGTAATAGAACTTCATTTGAAACTTTGAGACTCCGTTCATCGACATTTTTTTTAGATTTATTCGTATAAAGATTGTGACGTATAAACATAGTGACGTTATAACTTTATCGATACTTTTATTTTACATATTCGTCGATGTGGGTGACCGTTATTGCAAAAGAAGGCCTATGCGCTATTGTGATGTATAAGCTATACTGCAATATTTCATTAAAAAGACTTTTCACGATAGAGTATCCTCAAAAAAAAATCATATATAAAAGTTTATTTGTAAAATCATCTACTTATTGTCGTTACTACTAAAATATGTATTCGCCTGACACACTGGAGCCTTATAAATAAAACTCAAAATTTGGATTAGCTTTGATTGTATTGAAGTTATAGTATTTACAAAATATAGTGCGTCTCGCGTCTATCCTAAATGCAAAGTGAAAGGTGAATTTATACAATGATAATGCGAAAACGCCTGCTTTGAATGAATGAGTGAATTACGTTTACACAGAAATCATAAATATTGGACAGATAAATGAATGATTTACAACTTTGATTATTTTTGTTACAAGAAGATTGATTTATTGAAATTTTGATATAAGTATGTATTTAATGAGGCATTGCGCCGAAACATCCTCCCGCCTCGTTGAAAGTATACTTTCAACTGGTCAAATCTTCGTTAGGCAGCGGACAAAGGCGAACAAGTGGTCTTCTGATACATCCTCTGATAGTGTTGACATCTGCCACACGAAAAACTCCATCTGATCCATAGAATAAGAGGGCGACCCTTCCCAGTCTCCAATTCAATGGTGGCACGTTATCTTCTTGGATAAGCACCATTTCTCCTATGTTTAGCTTAGATTGATCAGTTTTCCATTTTGTTCTATGCTGTAGTTCGCCTATGTATTCGATTTCGTACTTATTTCGTTTTCTCATGATATTTTCCTTCATCATAGCAAGCCCAGCAAACCAAGCTTCCAAAAACCAGACATTCATGTAGTGGTTTTAAATTTGAAAACCAATGCGTGAAAATGATACTGTCACAGACTATATATCACTGCTGAGAGTGGTTACCGGTGTTATAATAATACATATCAATTGTTTTATTCATGTTAAAATGTTAATTAAAATAAAAGGATTTCAGTTATTGCACGCGTGAGGGTTGGTCATGGGAGAAATAATACAATGCTTTTATTTTTTTAGTCAAATTAACGACACGGTACTTGGAGGCAAGCAGACATTGAAGATACAGAACTTCAAGGTCTACTTGACTCAGCTAAGAACCACAATTTGTTTATTTGCTCCTGTATTTGCTTACATAAAAGTCTGTTAAATCTGTTTTTTGAACAGATGACATAAATCACATTATTATGACTCTGTCCTACGTTCAAATTCCTTTGTTGATATTTATATTTGATTTATTTCTTATTTACTTGATTGAGAAATTATCATCATTCTATCGATATTCATTCTGAGTAAACCAGATCTCATGATTTATTTCAAATTTTATCGATGTTCTAACGATATTCATTCTGAGTTAGCCCATCACTTATCAAATTAAAATTAGTATCAACCGATGAAAATTCGAAACGTCTTTTGAATGTATATCTTACTCTAACACTAGAATGAATTCATAAGTCAAAGTAAATATATTGGGCATTACTGCTGTGTGACGTATGTCCGGTACCTACCGCGTCTGCGTCATAATACCGTCCATACGCTCGGCCAATCAGAGAAGGCCATCGTCCGCGCTCGCGAAGCCTGACCAAATATGGTCAGGTAGCGACTCCAACTCTGATGGAGTGCTCTGTATATAAAAGGGCCGACAGAGAGGCCGGCACCGCTAATAATCAATACTGACGTACTACCGCTACTCTATCCGTTTACGTTGTACGGGTATCCTGATCCCCAGCTGTGGGTGAGTTACTACATTTACTGCACTAGCGTACTGCCCATCTCTCTACCTGCTAGCTGAGGTCGGCTGACGCCGCCTGCCTGACTCTATTGGTTGTGGCTTTCTTAATGCTGTTTCCCTTCAGGTTCCAGGTCTACCTTAAGGCTCCGGGCTACTCTACCTAGACCGCAACACTTCCAAGCAACGTCCTCGACGTCACCTCTGCCGAAGAGTCTGGCCTGCCCTGCTCATCGCACTCAGACCGCCGGCGCCTGCCAGCTGAGCCAGCGGCCTGCGAGGATCTGCCCGCTACGCGCAGCCCTTCGAGCAGCCTGCCCTGTACACTACCGGAGGGAACAGCGTGGGAGACTGCAGTCCTTAGTGTTCAGGCCAGTGTCGTGTTGTTGGTCGGTCATACTCGTGGCAAGGGAAGTGAGACAATACTCGGCAATAAACGCACCTAGAACCTCTACTGCGTTTCTATTCTAGAACCCGTTACAGCTGTTTTTATGCAGTTTCTATGTATATTCCTTATTCTTAGGAGCTCTCTGACAAATTATGTTACGCGTCTAACTCTCTTTCACTTTACTTTAAATATTTTCAATCTTCAACAGCCGGCAACCTTTATTTGCGGCCGGATTTAATTAGGCAACCATAACTAGAAACCATAAATAGAAAAAAAATGCTTTAAATTGATATATAAAGCATCAATAAACGTTGTGAAAGTATAAATTTTTCGAAACCATACCTGGTTACACCTGGCTGCGAGAAGGTGCGGCCATCCATTGGATCTCCACCTTGTCGTGGTGGGGGGGCTCAGTAACCGTGGTTAGGTTCACCCACGGTGAAGCTAAGCGAGATCCCAGGAGTGGACGCTCCGCGTGGGCTTGACGGAGGCCTGCGCAGGATGCGTCCAATGGTGCGGGTGCGAGGGACAGTTCTTCTATCCCTCGCAGTTGGGCGCGGTCGCGGGAGGAGAGGCGTGTCGGTGTTGCGTTGCCGCGTGCCCTATCTCGACCAAACAGGGGCGCACCATCGTTGCGTCGCGGTGGAGCCGCGGAGGAAGCGGAGATGCGGTGTTGCGTTGCCGTCCTCCCTATCCTCTGCGGCCGCTGGGTGTTTTGGCGGCGGAGCCCAACACCTTCATCCGCCGCCAAGGGGGTTTTGTTTGGGGCCCGCCAGACCATCTGGCGGTCCAATACCCGTCGGGGGGTAGCGAGGAATGCTTCGGCGATATATACCCTCCGACACACGGGTACATGAGGAACACGGGTTGGTTTTTAGTCAGTAAGAGTCTGACAGTCCCCTTCGCCCTTCCCCCCTGGGGCGGAGGGATTCTCCTAATTATAAATATACTTAAAAATTTGGTTTTAAGCAGAGTGCACTAATTTGTCGCGGGATCTCTTACTATGAGTCTATGTAGGTATAAATATTTTAACTCAATTTGTGAATGGGACAAGATAAAGGGGAAGACCTAGGCAGACGTTATCTAACTAAATTGGAGACATCTTAAAAAAAGACAGGTTAGAAATATCCTAAACAGAAGAGCTCCATGAGAAATTTGATGGGAATGAATGAAGCGAGAAAGATATGTCAGTATCATTGCAAATGGCGTTCCGTAGTCTCTGCTTACTCCTTCGGGAAACAGGCATGAGTCTATGTATATATGTTTGTAGTATAATACACCAGAAGTGACCGGCAAACCATTAAGCCTAATGTTACTTTCAGGTTGCCAAAGACAACACTCACACGAAATGTGATGAGTAGACTGTTTGCGATTATTGTCAGACGTTGTACATTGGCACAATGGTAAATCAACTAAATTAAAAGAAAACATCTTGCTCAAGTTTCTGAGACCTGAGAGAAATTGAGTAACAAAGGGATTAAACTCCAACCAGGTCTTTTCTAATCGCTCTCAGACGCAGGGACAGAACTGATGACCAGATAAGCGCTTATCTAAACATGTTACTTAGCTCACTTAATATAGATATAAAATCACAACTCACATTATTTTTCCGAAACAGTTGTAAATACAACAAAGCCATTGTGATGCAAAAATAATTATAGCTTAGTACATAGTTGGTCTGACAATCTTTATTAGCATACCTACTATTTGCGCTGTTCATGTGCTTAGTTTGTACAATAGCTCTATCAAATATATTCAGAAAATAAACACACTTGTATACTTTCTAACACAAGCAAGTATGTAGCATAAAAGAGAATTGCAAATGATTGCCGCGTGGTTGACGGCATAGAATACAAGTGTCCCCCCCCCCTATCTTCCCGTGGGTGTCGTAAGAGGCGACTAAGGGATAACACGATGCAAATACCATCTTTGCGTAGAGACGGAAAACTCGACATCAAACCCTATACGGCTGCCTCGTTGGTCTCGCGGCATAAATGTGCGCGTGGGATCGGGAGGTCCCGGGTTTGATTCCTGGGTCGGGCAGTGTTATTGGGTTTTTCTGTCACGAAATTCTCAGTAGCAGCACGGAGTCTGGAAATGTGCCCGGTACGGCAATAGGCTCGCCCCTTATTACGTGGGACTAAAGTATATCTGGCGAAAAGTTGGTGTAGAAATACACCTCTGCCTACCCCTTCGGGGATAAAAGGCGTGACGATATGTATGTATGTGTATGTGCAAATGATGTACCGTTAATATTTAAAGGGATGAATTAGCATTTATTTTTTCATTATTACTTTAAGAGATTAATACAGTTGTGTTTTTGCTCGGTTTGTGCTTTTTGATACCTAGCAGTTTCAGCTTAAAACAAATAGAAGAAGTTCCCGGAGAACATAGTAATAATGTAAAACTAATTTTTAAATAAGATTCGTATTTTTCATAACGTACGCAACACGGATTCCACGAGATTGAATTTTTTTTTATCTTAATAGGCGGCAAACGAGCAGACGGATTGCCTGATGGTAAGCAATTACCGCCGCCCATGGACACAAGCAACACCACAGGAGACACAAGTGCGTTGCCGCCCCTTGGGGTTGGGAAAAGGTATAGGATGAGGAGTGGGATGAGGGAGAAGGAATACGGGATAGGGCCTCCGGCACTCTCACTCACCGAACGAAACGCAACAGTTTAGGTACCGTTACTTTACGTCGATTTTCTGTGAGAGGGTAGTACATGCGTCCCCGGTCGAGCCGGCCCATTCATGCTGAAATCAGCAAGGCCCTACTACCTATAAAATACATCAGCTGGTGCGATCAAAATTTTATATATGAATATAGTGAGATCAATTTCGCGATTTTTATAGAATCACAAATTGCGTTACTGTCTAAGTTATGTTTAAACACCACACTTACCTTTACTATCAGTGTTCAGATAATGCGTGTGTCCTATGATGGGTAGTTTTCCCGGTAACACAGGGGGTAAGGCGTGAGCGTACGACTCCTTAATACGACCACGCACTACCTTTACAACAAAGACAATCAACAAAAAACTACACAGTACGATAGCCAACATTTTACTATTATTTTAGCAAACAAGTACCTTTTAGACACAATAACTTCTATTTATATAGAACTCAAGACAATAAAGGTTCTACCAAGGCTAACTACAATATTTTACATTGTTATTATTTTAATTGAAAGTTTTTATGATGTACTTACATATATAATATTATACATGGCATGCAGAGTTCATCGGGTTCAAATTCACGACGCTGACCACCGATTTCTCAAAATGATGTTCGTATTTCAGCATGTTCTCTGCAGGCAGGGGGCCTTATACCAATTATTTTACCATATATGTATTTTATTGGCTTATTACCACCATTAGCGAGTGTTCACACTACGCCGGACCGGCTAATTAGCCAGAAGCTGGCGCCCGCACGATCGACACCCGGCGACCGGACTTCCGGCACCCTAGATTATATATTTTTTATAGATGGAAGGATTCAATCGCAAGATCATCACTAAAAGAATCTGACATTGGTGACCATGGCCACCCATTATCCGTCAAAATTAAAAAGACCTTCATTTGAAACTTCATTCATAGATATTTTGACTTATTCGAATAAAGATTGTATTAATATTATCGTTGTAATTTTATCGATGCTTTTATTTAAAATATTTTTGTATGAAAGAGAAACAAATACATTCTCAAAAGCTTTCGCGTTCATAACAGTTTAAATATAAAACCATTTTCGGCAAACAACTACTAAGCCATGCATGTTTAGTCATCATGTTTTCCTAGATCATAGCAAGCGATACTTACCTAATAAATGCACATAACTTCCAAAACTCAGAGACGTGGGTTGGAATTTGAATTTTATTGCCATTTAAATTAAATACACGGTGCCTGGTGGCAACCAGACATTGAAGTTACTGAACTTCAATGTCCGTTTGACAATCAGCTAAAAACACAATTTTTTTATTTGTTCCTGACTTGGTTACATAAAATAATAATATGCAGGTTTTTATTTGAACAGCTTTTTGAAATCAAATGGCACAAGTGCCTGTTCCTACATTCAAAGGACTATGGGCAAAAATGTAGGGGCTTCGTCCCCATATACCAACAGACATGGAACTGTTCAATGTGTGCCTTAAGTATCCACTATTTGCGTAAAATCCTTTTTTTTACTTAAATCCGTGGCATATATAAATAAAAAACACTTTATTATTATTAATTAACCTATATTTTCATTTTACACTTGTAAGTTATTTTAACATTATGGTCATATTACAGTACAAAACATGATTAAGTAACTATACAAAATAAAAAATAATGTATTTTAAACATTTAAATGGTTATGAATGAATAATTGGAAAATAACGAATATAAGTGAATCATCACCGCCCTAGCGTTATCCCGGTTGCATCCAAGACTTACACGCCTTAGAGCCCGAGGGCCGCTTACTGGTCTAACCAGATATTACAGAATATCAACTTTTCCACAGAGCGACTGCCGTCTGACCTCCGCAACCCAAAGGGATAGCGATATTCCATGGTTTAGACCAGTATCAGTTTATTGAGGGTACTGACTCCACGTGGTAACGACTGTCGAAAATCTTCATGACAGCCAGGACCGACGGTTTAACGTGCTCTCCAAGGCACGGGGCAAGCGATAATTAACAATTTAATATGCACTTAACTTCGCAAAGTCATTGGTGCGCGCCGTGGATTCGAACCCGATTCCCTCGGCATGGCAATCCGTTGGTATCTCCACTAGGCTATCGGTGCCCTTATATAATAATTACTACATAGTATAAAACAAAGTCTATCTTCTGTCTGTCTGTCCCTATATATGCTTAAATCTTAAAAACTACGCAACGGATTTTAATGCGGAAATAATTTTTTTTAATAGATAGAATGCTTCAAGATGAAGGTTTATATGTATAAATAAAAAAAGTGAGTGTTAATATTACTGGTCAATGTTCACCTTGCACTAATGAATAGATACATGAGTAGGTGTTTTACAAATAATCGTCAAAAATATGTACTTATTCGAATATTTGTTTAAACGTTAATTACTATGACAATGCTTTTGGGCGTCGTCCCCATAGTAAAAAAAATATCATCTTGCCAAGATGTGTCAATTGAGCTACATTTCATTTCTGTGGATGGGTGGGGGCGATTTCGCCCATCGTCCTTTATTGATCGATATTTATGTTTCATCGATAATTACTTTATTCTAGGAGAACTGGCATCAATTTTGGGTAGGTATTTGAGGCATGCTAAAAAGTTGCCTCATACATCTCCTATTATACCCCAACACGGAACTGCAGACCTGGCTGGCGAGTAGCGGGGCTATAGAAAATTATGAAAAACCGAACAAAAATGTATTTGAGGCAAGGTGTGATTTTTAAATATTGTAGTTTAATGTTTAAAGAATACAAAAAAACATAATCCAGATGATTTAGTTGGGGCTTTATTACATTGCCAGGCGTTTTTTATATTGGTTTGCAAATTATTTTTGCATGTACCTGGCTATGTTAAAGCCCCGACTAAATCAAATAATATAATCATTTATAGACATTTAGCTTGTAGTGTAGTAGAGTACTGTAGAGCACACTAGAAAAAAATCATAAGTCAAAATGAAGTAACTATATTGGACAAGACTGCTATGGTAATTCGGTCTCTATAGTATTTTCCTTATTCTAAGGCCGGCTCCGATCAGTGTTAAAACTTAGTAGAACTATCACTAAAACTGGGTGTTTCAACATTAGCCTGAAATTGAATACAACGTTCGTTTTAAAATAATTTGTACATTGTTAAATCTTTTATTATTACTTGATGTGTTGATTTAACATTTCATTTGCATTTTTCCGTTACATATTACTCAATAGAACTAATTATTATTTTTGTATAAGTACCAATTGTTTTCCGAAGTGAAATAAGTATTTTAATGGAAATTTCAGTGGGTGTCATGTGTCGAGGGAAATTTTATTTGTGGTTTCTGGTGGAGAGCTTAGTACAACTGTTGGTAACACTAAGTCACCCGGCACTAGGCATGGGTCTGGGCACGTTGTCATAACTATCTCTATTTCATAACTATCTATATCGTTCGATCACGAAATTTGAATTACTATGTAGATAGATATAGCACATTAAAATGTGCTAAAAATAAAGGCTAAATGTAAAATTAAAAAAAGTAAAATTTGAAGAAAAAACTAGAAAACGTTATGTAAAGATAAAAAATATACGATATAGTATAAAAGTTAAAAAAAAAAAAAACTTGTATAAAAATTATAAAATATATCAAATCGTAAAATTATTATTTATCAAAGAGTTAAGAAAATTGAACAATATATATCAAAAAAGCGTAAAATAAGAAATAATAACCCTTAAAATGTTACAAAAAGTTAAAATTACCTCCGGTCAACCATAGAAGCGTCAAGAAACGCTACGTTAAAATATATATATAAACGCTACGTTAGTTAAGAAACGCTACGTCACGTTTGTTAGCGATAGCGGCGACCGCGCGCGGCGTTATGTATCACGGTGGTTATGAAATTTAGATAGTTATACAATTGATATATAACTATCTATACGTTATATCCGGATCCGGTCAATTGACCGGATCCGGCTAGGTGTGAATAGCTTCATACAAATTTTTCCACCACTGGCCACTGGCGCATTTTTCGCCGGTCCGGCCAATAAGCCGGACCGGTTGAATAGCTGGTCCGGCGTAGTGCGAACACTTGCTAAAACTTCCTTAAGAATTACCGCATCTATTGATGAGAACCATATAAAAACGAGTTTTTGAATATAATTATCGCGTTTACAAAGACAGTTAGGATGGCAGGGGGAATTCATTTTATAATATGCATAGAAGATAAAGGCTCCAAGAGAGACAGAAAATTTCTTAATAACGATGAGTTTGCTTAAGGTATAGTGCAAATTAAATTTTTCCTACGTTGAGGGATTTGTTAAAAAAGGTGTATTACGATGTTGTTACCTACATTATTTCTGTAAAATATATAGCAGCATGAAGGCAGTTATAGCTGCACCACCCGAAGTAGAGATATAGCAACAATTGAGTGAATGACAAATTGCAAAATACATATAAGTTCCGAATTATAGTATGTATAACTTCATATCATCATCCTCAGCCTGCAACAGTTCACTGCTGGATATAGGCCTCTCCAATGGCACGCAACTTTGTATTGCATTGATTTAAATGTAAAGATAAGGTTTCTAACACAAGCCGAGAAGATATTGATGTATTGCTTTAAGTTTAAGTTTTTCTAAAACTATCCCAAGATACTTAATCTCATTAACAGAGTTTATTTGAGCTTTGACCCTGCGCTTGCACTGGTGTGATATAGTAATGATAAGATAAGAGAGTAAGAGATTCTGTGATAAGAGATTCTGGTTACGAAAATGTGTTAAGAAAAAAGGCACCAATTGATTTAATTGATTTCAGAGCCACGTTAGGGTGGACTTGAAGGTATTCTGAGCAATGGATTGAGGTTCTGGTCACATCACATCTGCAATGGTAAGGGCAGTATCGTCTGCATAAGATACAATACTAGAGGACGCCAGCAGCTACGCCTGCATTTTTTTTAATTTACCCGTTTTGGCCGATCCCGTGGGAATTTCGGGGAATCCCTTCTAAGTGCACCCCTACGGTCCCCAAGGAACATACATGCCAAATTTCAGCTTCCTGCGCCCAATAGTTTCGGCTGTAGCGTGTCTGTCAGTCAGTCAGTAACGCAAGGATTTTATATATTAAGATAACAGATATTAACGTAGGTCCTTCATAATTATGAGATCGAGAAATATTGTAGGACCGAAGATACTCCCTTGTGGTAATATATTGGTTGTTCATTACTATACAATACTGTAGTGGTTTTCAATAGTAACGATTTGTGTACTGTTTACTGATGCTTATCGCTAATGTACTTCCTTGATTGGTAAATATTCGCTAACACTAGGCTAAGATGACTGAACTACGAAAGCTACCTACGCAAAAAATAATATTTTCATATAGAGCGTAGCTCGTTACATTCTGATCTTTTTTAGAATCACTCCTGTATCGCCGTAGGGTAGGCAGAGGTGTAACACATATTACACCCACATTTCGCCAGGAATTTTTAGGTCCCACCTAATGGGGGGCGAGCCTATTGCCGTTACCGGGCATATCACCAGACTCCGTGCTGCTACTGAGAATTCGGAAAAACTCAGTAACACTTATGCCCGACCTAAGAATCGCACCGATCGACCACGGAGGCAAGTAGAATGATCAAAAATTACAAGAATATTCTAGTAAGTTTTTTAGCTTCGTGGTTTTGTGGGTATGAGAACTTGAAGTGTTAACAAAGGGCATTGTCATTATTAAGCATCTTTGTAAGATTGTTTAAATCGTTACTACTACTTTTTTATGTAACTAATATTATATTTTGTGGATTTGTTTAATACAATGAAGTGTCTTTATTTCTTTATATTATACGATATTTATAGGCAGCTCATTTTAATCACAATAGTAATTATTTTAATCATGCAAATCATTATTTACAATCAACATGTTCTGTCACGCGATTGTAAATCGTCATAGTAGAGATAGACGCCTTGCAAGGTGGAACGACGTGCGAGGAGCTCAGTAGAATTGCAGGAACTGATGGATGCAGGCGACTTAAGATCGATCTACGTGGGAGCCTTGGAGAGGCTTTTTATTGAAGGGTCTTTTGGCTGTCATGATGATGATGTTGATAAGTAATTCTTTGAACCCTGACATTCTGCATGTCCGAAATCACTAAAGTGCCCGTGATGTTTTACGATCACTTAACATTTACGAGACACAGCTACTTTTGTTGGTAATAGGTTCTTGCTGATTTCTGCTTAAACGGGCCGGCTTGACCGGGGAAGTAACAACCCTCTCACAGAGTATCAACATAAAACAACAATATGTATGTCGTGGTTATTTCACATAATTGGCCATATCATTTTCTTAAAATTGTTGCGTTTCATGAAAATTATATAGTTTTTTTACTGTAACGGTACACAATACACATGCAATTATCGTTTTATATTATTAATAAAATCTCCGTTCAAAGGTTGCCTTATAGAAATAACTTATAGATGTAATATGTACAATAAAGATAAAATAAATAATACATAATTATTCCGTCTAAAAAAAATCTAAAACTTGTTCGTTAAAGTAACACAATAGGCTTTCGGTATATTAATCTCAAACCAGTTTAATGGCTAATAACATTGTATACTATAAGTCTAAACGAAGGCACAATGCCATATAATTTGTAGATTAGTATCTCATCATATTCATAAAAAAAATATCAAATATATTTTTTGAAGATGTAGTTTTTTATGTAGTAGTTGTTGTATGTAGTCTTATAACTTACATTAATTTAATCTAATAATAATATCTAAGTATGAAAAAATCTAAAATTTAAAAGATTTAATACATACACACAAGGCCGTGTGGTTGACGGCATAGAATACAAGTGTCACCACCTACTACTAATGGATAACACGATGCAAATACTATCTTTGCGTAGAGACGGAAAACTCGACATCAAACCCTATACGACTGCCTCGTTGGTCTCGCGGCATAAATGTGCGCGTGGGATTGGGAGGTCCCGGGTTCGATTCCTGGGTCGGGCAGTGTTATTGGGTTTTTCTGTCACGAAATTCTCAGTAGCACAGTAGCAGCACGGAGTCTGGAAATGTGCCCGGTACGGCAATAGGCTCGCCCCTTATTACGTGGGACTAAAGTATATCTGGCGAAAAGTGGGTGTAGAAATACACCTCTGCCTACCCCTTCAGGGATAAAAGGCGTGACGATATGTATGTATGTGTATGTATGTAGGTATGTATTTAATACATATTTACAAGGCTTTTGCGTTGGAACCGCAGGAACTGCGTTGGCATAATATCCAGAATGGGTCTGTCGGTACTCTAGTTACCTACCTGCAGTTTTTTTTTTTTTTTTGGTGTCGGGTTGGAAAATCCTCATGGAGTCCCTCCGCCCTGGGGGAAGGACGAAGGGGACTGTCAGACTCTTACTGACTAAAAACCAACCCGTGCTCCTCATGTACCCATGTGTCGGAGGGTAGGGTTTCACCGAAGCATTCCTCGCTACCCCCCGACGGGTATTGGCCCGCCAGATGGTCCCGCTCAAGTTAGCTTGCGAAAGAAAGAAAAATGTCTCAAGTACGTTATTATTTATTTCATACTAGAGGACGCCAACAGCTACGCCTGCATTTTTTTTAAAATTTACCCGTTTTGGCCGATCCCGTATGAATTCCTCATGTACCCGTGTGTCGGAGGGTCGGGTATCGCTGAAGCATTCCTCGCTACCCCCCGACGGGTATTGGCCCGCCAGATAGTCAGGCGGGCCCCGAATAAAACCCCCTTGGCGGCGGATGAAGGTGTTGGGCTCCGCCGCCAAAACACTCAGCGGCCGCAGAGGATAGGGAGGACGGCAACGCAACACCGCATCTCCTCTTCCTCTGCGGCCCCACCGCGACGCAACGATGGTGCGCCCCCATTTGGTCGCGGGAGATAGGGCGCGCGGCAACGCAACACCGACACACCTCTCCTCCCGCGACCGCACCCGACTGCGAGGGACAGAAGAACTGTCCCTCGCACCCGCCCCTTTGGACGCATCCTGCGCAGGCCTCCGTCAAGCCCACGCGGAGCGTCCCCTCCTGGATCCCTCTTAGCTTCACCGCGGGTGACCAATCCACGGTTACTGAGCCCCCCCACCACGACAAGGTGGAGATCCCACGGGGGGGAGTTACCTACCTGCTTATTTTTACTTATTTTGTCTATGAGATTTGTTTAATATGTACGTATTATTTTCATCACGTGTACTGTGTTTCACTTTTTTTTTTGTTATTTTGTAACGCTTATGACGCGCCACACTATTAAAATTTGCTTACATTTTAATTTTATTATTTAATATTCTTTATTCAAGTTGTGAATCCATTTTTTTGTTAATTACTTTGCTGAGATTTTAGTGTATAATATTATTATGAGATGACTGTTTTTTTTTTATAATTATGATTTTATTGTTCATTTATTTTTGGAGAACCAAATTATATGTAACTATTTAATTCAATCATATTTTGAGTATCTTGGGTAGCCTTTAATCTACGATGCCCAACTAATTGTTCCAAGTATAAAATAATAATAATTTAATAATAATCATTATTATTTATTTCACTTTTTGGTTTACAATTATGACACAAACAGATATAAACAATTTTAGGGTTCATAGCTACAAGTACAATGAATACAGATTTACATAGAAGCGCAGTTCTTTAGGATTTTATGTGCCGATTCCAAGTGTGGACTTTCTCCAGTTTAGTTGGTAGTTGGCGCCGTTGGCGGCGCTGGCGTCGCTCTCCGTCTCTCTTGTTCTCGTAGTTAAGATACACAGGAGGAACGTTCGTCTCTCTTGCTTTCGTAGAGACAGCTGTCACAGCGCGACTGCCACGCCGCCAAGCGGCAATTTGGGTCACAGAAAGTTTGTTTTCAGAGCGCCCATAGGAAATGCGTCTCTATGTAAATATCTGAGATCTTTGGCTAGTATAAAGTAATGTTGAATCTGTACTAATGAGCAACATTGTATCACAGATGCCAGTGCCTTCCATTGATTTGAACAAATAATGATAGTGTTTTAGGAACGATAGATTTAAACATAACATCATAAAAATAAGTAAAAATATTAAAATAAAATTGTAAAATGAAAGCATGCTAGATTATATTTTTTTTCGTAATGTAAATGTGTGAGTATGAGTGTGTGAGTGTATGGTTGTACTGGTGTGTAGGAGTGTGCATGTAAATGTTTGTGTATATGAGTGAGTATAACGTCAACTATGAATTTGGTTTCAAGAGATCCTCCGTCTGCTGATAATCCATGCCCAACAGCCAGCTTTGCAAAGCCGATTTGCATTTATTTTTAGTTAGTGGATGGATGTAGACACTCTTGTTGACGCAATTATATAGGTGACTAGCGATAATCGCAGAACTACGACTAGCAAGGGCAGATCTATGGCGCTCGATGTCACAGATACGGCGCTTTCTACGTTTGCCTATTGGTTTATAAGGGAATGGAAACAGGTTTACGCAATAAAATTTGCCACACAAAAAGCTATCTCACAGTTAACAGCGATTATTCTTTATATAATGCTGTTGTAGAATATCTGCGGGGTTTGCCTGACCTACCTCTTTGAGCTCTTTCTACTTTTAACATATTATATTTAGCACATGCACCGCCCCAGACTGGAATGCAATAAGTTAGGATTGACTTTACTAAGGAATAATACAACTAATTTTAGTATTTCGTCATCTGCCGAGGATCTAAGTTTTTTAATTATGAATATGAGTTTTCTTATACGTGAAGTCATATTCTCAACATGTTTGTCCCAGCGCTTGTAAGCATCAATATGCACACCAAGATATTTTACAGCGTTGCAAGTGTGCGCCTTTAACTGCAGACTGTTAGATGGCTGCCCAGAAAGGGAAAGAGAAAAGGCCAAAGTAAAGTAAAGTAAGAGCACTGCTACATTTAGTTTTAGACCGTCAATTTTGAAACTCTCAATTCGTTTGGTGTGTATCTACTTGTATAATAATGATATGCTTATCGCCAATAGTCATTCAACGGCAGTGTTAGTCTTACTTTCAGCAGGTAATATTTTAAATAGAATGCGGTTTTATTTTTTTCAGATTTCAATTAGATGGTTATTAATTTGACATAGGTACCTACATAGAGACATATAAAATGCCTGGGATTATAGTCCCAGGCAGTTTATATAGTACTATATAGGTAGTACCAGACAATTTGTATTGTTAAATAAACCAGCACAAAAAATAAAAAAGTCATAAAATTATTGTAATGCTTTTATTTTTATTTTTTGTGTAGGTTTATAAAAAAAACTAACAACCTTTTTTACCCGGAGAATTTTCATAAACAGTATAACTCTTTTGCAATCTGCCATAATAAAACGACGATAGTTTATAAAACGATGATGTGTGTTTAGTGCCATATTAAACGATTTGCCTGCGATGTATATTACAATCATGTTATAAAATTAAACGATTTGAAATTACGAGTATGGAGCAAAGAGAAAAATCCGGCCAAGTACGAGTCAGATGCTCACGAAGAGTTCTGTACCATCACTATCATCATCACTACATAGTATAAAACAAAGTCTGTCTGTCCCTAGGTATGATTAAATCTTTAAAACTACGCAACGGATTTTTAAGCGGTATTTTTTAATAGATAAAGTGATTCAAGAGGAAGGTTTATATGTGTAATGCATGCATAATATAGTAGAGAAACACTGACAGTTTTAGAGGTTTCTAATGTGATGTCGTAAATAAACAATTTTTTTGCGCTTACATTGCAAACGCTGCCTGGACCCTACGAGATTGATCTGTTGCGGCTATTGCCTCACAGATCGTCAACTAGCTGCTAATGGTGTTTTTCCAGGCGTATGCGAACTCCGCGTCACCGTATTCATAGTCAATTCATTCCGCTACCGATACTCTCGTTGTACGCACGATTTATAATAAACCGTTATTTTTTGTAATTGGACTTTGATGAAGCCCCAGCGTATAAGCAAAATATATATAATGGTGGCCCATGAGGGGAACTCAAAAGTAAGAAAACCAGAATAGGAAGAAAATAGCAAGAAAATCGGATGAGAAATATAAAAGTAATGATCCATCCATTTTTGGGAATCTTAAATTAAATCAAGGCAACTTAACCATTAGCGAATCATCAAGTACTCTTGGTCTCGGATGGACACCAGTGACACGTTATTCTTTCCCATTAAAGGCTTTACGCTTGATAATCAAGCAACTATCACAAAACGATTTGTTATGTCAAATTCTTTTAAAATTTTCGACCCTTTAGGAATCCTCAGTCCGGTTATTATTCAGCCTAAAATCATATTACAAAGGATGTGGCAACAAAAATTAGATTGGGACGAACCGGTAACCGAAGATTTAAGGGACGATTTGCTAAAGTTTACTGATAATCTAACATATTTACATAAGTTTCAGATTCCTAGATTAGTGTTATGTGACAAGCCTGAAATTATACAATTGCACTCATTTAGTGATGCGTCTCAAAGTGCGTATGGTGCATTTAATTATTAAAATCAGTAAAAGGTAATGGTGACAGTACTATTAAGCTATTATGCGCTAAGTCAAAGGTATCGCCTATATTACCAACGACAATACCGCGCCTTGAGTTATGTGCTGCACTATTGTCCGCTAAACACTTACTTTGTAAATCTGTTATAGATTCACTCCGGCGCCAGCCAGGTTGGTACACTGGTGTGATTCCAGTGTCGTTCTGAGTTGGATAAACAGTGATCCAACAAAATTAAAAATGTTCGTAGCGAATCGTGTCTGTGAAATAGTTTAACTAACTAAGGCGTCTTCGTGGCGTTATGTTCCCACTGCAATGAACCCTGCAGATTTCATATCTAGGGGAGTGGATGCAAAAAATTTGATGTCCATGGATTTATGGTGGTCAGGCCCTAGCTTTTTACGTCAAAATGAATCTAAATGGCTACTGTTAAAGGAATGTAAGGTGGATGACTTACCAGAATTAAAGGCATTCACGTCAATAGCTGTTTGTAACAATTAAATAAACTTTGATAATTTAACATCATTTGATAAACTTCGGAAACTGATTGCGCATCGTCAGCGATTGATATAATTATATAAAGCATCCGAATGACAAACGTGTAGGCATACTTACAGCAGATGAGCTGCTGGAATCATTAATTAATGCGTTATCACCTAGAGCGAGTCTTTCCCTACAGAATACGATTTACTTGTCAGAGGTAAACAGTTGCCGGCCCGAAATATTAACATTTTCTCCGTTTTTTGATAAAGATAATTTAATTCGTGTCGGTGGATGCATAAAGGCATCCGTGTGTAATTTTGAAAAAAAGGCATCCAATACTTTTGCACGCTGCGCATAAATTAACCAAATCGTATTTTACTAAAGAACATCTTGTAAATCTGCACGCAGGTCCCCAATTGTTGTTAGCAACAGTAAGGGAAACAGTTTGGCCTGTCAATGGTAAACAGCTGACCAAGCGGACAGCTAACAACTGCGTGCGATGCAGGTGCCTCAGTGGCAAATCGTTGTGCCCAAAAATGGGTGAGTAACCTTCACAGCGCGTGAACCCAGATTTTCCATGTTTATCTGTTGGTTTGGATTTTGCTGGACCTTTTTTAATTCTTAACCGTAAAGGGCGAGGAAAGTAGGGTAAAATTGGGGCTTCTGCATCACTTGCTCTCGCGTCGCCGCTCGAGCTGCGTGATACAGAAGCCCCAATTTTACAATCGAGATCGATTAATATAAATGTGATCTGCATCACTCAGAACAAAGTGAGCTGACGCAGACGCTCCCAATAATACCGTTGTTATCTGCGATCAGTCTGATTCACGATATAATATTGTATTTCATTCACCGACATATCATTGTAGTACCAATGCAATGGGACAACTTATTGTCGTTTCTAGTTTGAGATGGTAATGTATAAACAACATTCTCAAGTTAGACTGCTGTGTTCAGTCAACGCGATCAGTCCGATCGGTTGTTGTGTGTATCATAATCTGGTATGGTGTCGAACTGTAATAGCCAAGCAAAAATTATCGCGCGCACTTAAATAAGTACAATACACAACAATATCATGTTGGATCACGGCACATCGTTGCATCGAAACGATTTGGTGCACATCTTGTACTAATGAATGCATAGGCCTTCCGTATAATGAGAGGTTAGCTTTTACTAGCAACTATAACTCAATAATAGAGTTGTGGACACACCACAATGCAACAATATAGCTGAGTGTGCACATATCGCCGTCCCCGGAGAATAAAATGATAACTGCCATTGTCTTAGTTTTAGTGTTATGTCATTTTTGGGATCTGTGGGTGCTTATACATCTGCTCTATTTTTTTCCTAATTTTTATACAGGTATTTACGAAATTAAAAAATATTACAATAGTATTCAAAGATTTAAAAAAGGAAGTTTTAAATTACGAGAATAAAGTGTTAATATAGTATTATCAAAATATATTCCCACTTGTTAGTTTGACAAACAGTCATAGAATTATGTTTTCATGAAAAAAATATGGTACTAGATAATGATAAATGCAGTTATAATTTTATTCTCGTTCAAAACCATCCAGTCGCTCTGAATAAGACGTGTTAGTAATATGACTGTTATGGATTTGGAAAATGATAAGTGAAGAGTACAATATTTGATTCTGGTCAGGCTGTACGGAGAATAAATATATAAATAAATATATTAATAATAATAATAATAAAATATAATAATAAACCCCTCTAGGGCAGCCGTTATCTCATCATGAGACTAACGCAATCTCAGAGGGCAGAGTAACAGCTTTCAAACATCACTTTCATCGTGTAATATAAACAAAAAATGTATTACAAGACGAAAAGAAAGCTTGCAACCGCAGGGCAGCTTTGTGGCGAGCTGAATGTGTGTGGCGACACTGCGGTCCCGAATGCTTCAGAGAGTCGGTCAGGGCCTCGTCTCCGGCTTGCCTTTATTGGCTGGCCGGAGTGGATTCCCAAGACTGCCCGCAGGACCCTCAACTCTGGCTTGCCTTGGTCGGCCGGGCAGAGGGAAGCCGCAAGAGCTATTAGCTCGGGGGTGTAAGTGTCATTCTCAAGGGCGTAACTACGGGGAAACCCGCTCCGGGCCTCCGTTGTCACGAGGCCCGCGATGGCGAAACCGGTGCCGCACCGCTCGACACCCCTAGCCACTCGCACCGGTGTTGCCCTCTGGCTGCCTTTATGGCAGAGTTTGTTTCTTTGGGCGGCTGTTTAGAGAGGGCCCATCTAGTGAGTTGGCGAGTCACCACCTGCCACGCGGACGGATGCTATAGGAGTATCACTGGCAGGTGCCGCTTGTTATCCATGGTATTATTATAATCAGTCCATTTAACACCCATTCCCATAAACTAGTAAATTAGACTCCACATCATTGCAATAGTCCTACATTTGCTGCGGCTAGTCCATAGCTGTACTCAGTAGTGCAGTTGTGGAGGCTCCGCGGCATGTGTCCCATCCCATTTTAGATTAAAACTCTCTACGGGCCTCTGCACGTTGGATCCATATCCCCGTGTAAGCCTCCCAAAGGACCGGTTATTCTTCTGACACCAAAGTTAGAAGAATAGCCGTGAGTAAAGAGAAACATAATAATAATAATAAGTGGCAACCCCAGCTCTCAACACCGGGTCTAAAATTTTGTTGTTTATATTTTTGATTTTTTATAATTTATCAAAGTAAATACATATATTATAAATCAATCCGAATAACAGGAAGATCAAAAAAATAAGTATCTAAATAAAATATGTCTATTACACCACAAGCAAAACATTTAGAAAAAATATATAGTTACGATGACATTAAAACTGTCAAAAGAAATAACAGCAAGATAATTGTACAAACAAATAACGGATAATGTTGACGAGAAATGCCACGAAACAATTACGAGCACAAACAACAACCCCGGGCTCGTCGCTGAGCTCCGCCTCGCAGCCATCGAGGCCCGCGCCAACATCACCAGCGGCTGCAGTTGCGTCGAGCTCAAGCGACGAGTACTTCTCGCCGCCGTTGTCGCCGTCACCTATGCGTCGGAGAGGCAGAGGCCGGCCACCAGCCTGCCTGGGACCACGAGACACACCGGTCTCAACCAGGGTCCTCGCTGCTGGTGGTAATGTGCAGCGCATGCGATGGACAGAATCCATCAACGAAAATGTCATGCGCGCATATTTTGGGGCTACAGAGGGGGGGACTAAACTCACTGCGTATCGCAGTCGCATGCTCCTTCTGTTTCTGGCTTTGGAACCAGGTATCAAAGTTACGGCTCAACGATTGTCAGATCAGGTGCGAGTTATCCAGCGTAGTAATAAGCTGGATAACGTCGTACTTGATAGGCTACGCTCAGAATACTTACCTACGAGCCAGGCCATTCACGTCCAACCCGCTAGTGCTCCCGTAAACACAGATACACCGCGGACGGGTAATAATGCCGATGTGGAGGTGGATGATATGGTTTGTATCGTAAGTATTCAGTACAATGAGGAGGTTATGGACGCTTTGAAATGTGCGATTGAGCAATATCGGTACATATCACCAACAATTAAGCCACGCCAGCCCCGATTGCCTATGCATAGACGAAATATGGCGCTGGTAGGTGCCCTTGATTCACTATTAACTAGTTTTCTAGAAAATAGTGAAAATCTTGGTGATACGCACTTAATTCTGTACTGCGCCGCCGTAGCGGCATGTCGTATGGCAGGTGTCAAGTTTCAAGAACATGATACTGTCATGCGACAAAGATCTGCTGTCCCGGCGAGGCAGTGCAGAATTGAGCGGCGTATTGCTGAAACAAGGGCACTTATCGGTAAGCTAATCTGCTTTAGGTCTGGGAATACACGTCCCAGGGTCATGCGCTTTGTGCGCCGAGCCTTCTTGGGGACTGACATCAGTCCTCACGAATATACATCTCGGATCACAGAGCGCATTGACTTCCTAAAGCAGAAAGTCTATGCATGGGCAAATCGGATACGCAGATATAAAAAAACGCGTGGACCGATATATGTTGAATCGTAAGGTAAAGGGACCAAAAGTGGGTTTATAGAAACTGGGACCGACCAGACCAAGATGTGGCTAATGGGCAGCTGCCGGATGCAGACGCCACAAACCGGTTTTGGCGAAGCATATGGTCGGCGCCTATTGGTCACACTGAGGGTGGTTGGATTCGGGATGTTGAACGGACATGTGAACATATTCCAGAGATGGATAATGTAGTCATTTCAGGCGAAGATGTCACTAGTGCAGTCCGGTCGTTATCCAATTGGAAATCTTCAGGACCGGATGGACTGCACAATTACTGGCTGAAATGGCTACGTAGTTCACATGACCGATTAGCATCCCAATTTCAATCATCCAGAGAATCTGGATCGATCCCAGATTTCATGACAACTGGAGTAACCCACTTGCTCCATAAGACAGGTAATACCACAGAGCCCGGTAATTATAGGCCGATTACATGTTTGCCATCGGTCTATAAACTTCTTACCTCTATTCTGAGGGCTAAATATTAAAGCACATAGAGTTAAATTCCATTATGTCGCACACTCAGAATGGATGTAAGAAAGTGGTTCGTGGTACTAAGGAGCTCCTCCTTATAGATATGACCATAAGCCAACAAGTTCGTCGGAACCGAAAGGATCTGGCGGCATGTTGGATAGACTACAAGAAAGCGTATGATTCTGTGCCACATACATGGCTTTTGAGGGTGTTGGAGTTGTATAAAATAAATACAACTCTACGCACCTTCTTAAGGTCATGTATGGGGCAATGGAAAACGGTTTTTGGCTATTCAGGATGCCGACAGATCCAGGGAAATGGCGAACTTGTTAAAATTGAGCGGGGTATCTTCTAGGGCCACAGTCTGAGCCCGTTGTGGTTTTGCTTAGCGCTGAACCCTCTTAGTACATTACTAGAGGGTTCAGGGTTAGGTTATGAAATGAAATGAAAAAATGAAATGAAAAATGGTTTATTGCTGCCACAACCATACACAAGTACACAATAAAAAATTAAAATAAAGGTTCATACAAAAATAAAAAAAACATCTTTGTCAGCTATACAATAATATGCTTAGGCCAGGTCATGGCAGTAATAGAACCCCGTTCAGCATAATACCAGACTTGCTGGCACTGATATTCTACGGGGCCCTACTAGTGAATCATGAAGGTCCAAAGCAGTGGCTACCTACACTACACAAGCCAAACAAAACCAAACATCAAAATCATAAACAAGTTTATCTAGTGATAACAAAACAAACAACATTAGCAACACGGGTGCGAGCGGCGCGGGCGGTATGGGCGGAGTCTCCGTCGCGTCAACCGACAACAAGAAAGAGATAACCGACAGAACAAAGAGTATAATAATAGTGAGGGAACCGACAGAACGCTCACCGCACGCACGGCGCGCACGCGCACTGCGTTGTGAACTCACGGAATAATAGTGCAATATCAAACAGCTTACATTACTAATAGTGCGATAGTTACAAATTTCTAACAATATTACTGTGAATAGCGTGGTACACTATCGTCTTGAAGCAAATGTCACCTAAGTCGTCTTATCTTGTTGACTAGCACTTTCGACTGGCGGAGAAATCATGACAAGTTTAGTTATTATGACAAATATCCAAGGGAATATACAATCGACACCAGAGCACGATGGCCGCACTCCATAGGTAAGTGTGTATAAAAAAATTACAATAACAACAAAATTATACCAAATTACATTAGAATAGTGAAAAAAAAAAAAATCTATATATAATAAAAACAAATGTGAAACATTTTACTATGAACCAACTATATTACACCTATCCATGCCAAAAATGAGTATATATTTGTTACATTTAAAGGTCACCCCACCCGCCCGTTTTGTGATGGGAAATGCAACCAACGCTCCCAGTAAAGAAGGAAAAGGTCCGTCAGCACAACCACAAGCACCACAGACATCCGACAAACAGCTATCATCATGCATCAGCTGCGCAATGCTATGTAGTAATAATATTTTTGTTTTCGCACACACACACACACACACACACACACACACACACACACACACGCACGCACGCATACACACATATAGGCACAAGCAGTACTTATACGCGACGCAACGACGCGCGACGCGACTATATAAGCGACGTGTTCACATTTACCATATCTAGCTTCCGCTGTGCGTCAATAAGATACCTACGCAGATGAATTTTGAAAGTGCTTATTGTTTTGAGGGATCTTATAGGTGGGGGTAAATTATTCCATATTTTAGAAGCCGCATAACGGAAGCTACCTCTAAATGCAGCTGTTTTATGAGGCAATATGGAAAGCTGTTGCGAACACTGTCTGCTAGCACAGTCGCGTCTGCCAGCAACCCAGCTGATCTTGTTAAAAAGATACACTGGCTGCCGGTAATGAACAACACCAAACATAAGGGATGCCAAGTGTAGCTTACGCCGTGATTTCATTTTCAGTATCAACCTATCATTTAAAAAAGGTGTAACGTGACTTCTACGGCCTATTGTGAAGCAGTAACGAGCGGCGGCATTCTGGACTCTCTGGATCAACCGATCCGTACGAGCTAGCAGACGTGGTCCATACACAGTGTCCGCGTAGTTCAATTTGGAGAGAACTAACGATTCTACCAATCGTACTCGCAATTCTTCGGATAAATATGGTCGCATTTTGTAAAGAATACGTAACCTGTAAAAACAGTTACGCACTAATTCAGCGACATGTTTCTCATATCTTAGATTCGAGTCAATATTCAGACCTAGGTTACGGGCTTCACTCACCCTCTCTACCACCTCGCCCATGAGCGTAATATTAAAGTCTGGTAATGAACGAAGTTGGTTTTGTGTACCAAACACCATATATTTAGTTTTTTTTGGGTTCAGAACCAGGGAATTATTTTCAGCCCACTCCACAATTCTATCGAGGTCCTGCTCTAAACTCGCAATAGCCATAGCATACTCATTAGATTTAAATGACACATAGACTTGAATGTCATCAGCGTAGATATGATACTGCGAATTAATTATACAGTTAGTAATGTCAGCACAGTACAGGATGAATAGTAAAGGTCCCAGGATTGATCCCTGTGGGACTCCCCGCACGACCGGACTAAAATCAGAGGCCACCATTTCCCCGTCAGACAGACGCACCTCCACCGCTTGCCCGCGGTGTGACAGATAACTGTTGAACCAATTGACCGTTCTGTTGTCACAGCCATAGTATTTTAATTTAGAAAGAAGCAAAGAAATATTTATGCTTTCGAAAGCACGTGAAAAGTCTAGAAGAACTAGTAAGGTGCACATACCCTTATCCTGTGCAGAAAGAATGTTATCTGTCACGTCAAGCAACGCGGTAGCGGTACCACGGCCTTTCCTAAAGCCCGATTGATGTGTTGGTAATATTTTATTATCTTCTAAGTATTGAGAGAGTTGCCCACTTACCACTTTCTCAATTACCTTTGACAAGCAAGGAAGAATACTTATAGGCCTAAGGTCTTTAAAATCATTAGGGTTATGATTTTTTGGCAGTGGCCTCACTATAGCCAATTTCCAGGTGTCAGGGAAGGTTGCCGTCTGTATTGATGAGTTAATAATATGAGTAATTGCTGATAGTGAATAAGGCTGAGATAGCATCAACATCTCCAAACTAACACCGTCACAACCCTCTGCATTAGATTTGAGTACAGATAGATATTTAGTAATAACTTCAGGGCTTACAGGTAATATTGAAAAGACGGCATCGCTATGTTTATTAAATTCAAAAAATGTCATAGCCGAAATTTTGACTACTGGATTACCTGGTACGTTTAAAAAATGGTTATTTATTAAATTTGGGTCTGAAAGGTGAGACGGAAGGTCAACATTTTTTTTGTTTGGCAATAAAGTGGTTTTAATATTTTTCCATAATGTTTTCGGGTCTTTAATTTTACTATTAATATTAAATTTAAAATACGCTACTCTTTCATTGTATAAAGACGACGAAACAAGTGATTTTAGCTGCTTATAATATGCTTTTTTGCTTTCTGTTTTACAATTATGATATGCTTTTAGTGCGTTATCCCTCAGTTTCATCATAAGTTTTATAGTGTCTGTAACCCACGGATATGATCGTTCTCTAATTAGAGCCGTCTTAACTGGCGCGTAGGCATCAAACACTGCAATAATGTAGGCATTAAAAGTGTCAACCATCTCGTTTACCGTATCCAGTTGCAAAATATTGTTCCAAGTCACGCGAGAGAGACTATCTTGTAAACATTGTAAATTGACGTGTTTCAGTGGTCTGTAGTGTACTTTATAAGGTTTAAGCCGCTCCCTCCGTAAACCAAATTCACATAAAATCAACGAATGTCCACATATATTTCCAAAGGATTCGGTTGAAATTTTTTTAGCTCGAAGATTAGTGCAAACTAGGTCTATCAGGGATTCACTTGACTCTGTGAAATGTGTTGGGACGGTAACGACTTGTGAGAGGCTAAGGCTGCACAAAAACTCCTCAATCACCTTAGTTCTGGAGTCCGTCCCATTGAGCAAATTGACATTGAAATCCCCTAATAAAACGCAATAGTCCGAGTTAGTAAGTGACGCCACTGTGTCGGTCATAGCATCTAGGAAGAGACTTAAATCGAGCCATGGCGGCCGGTACGCGGTTCCAATAGTAACCCTTTGCCCATTGAGAGTGATAGTAAGCCACATCTGTTCTATTGACTCGAACCTAGGATCGACCGCTATAGTAAGTATGCGCACGTTGAGACCCCGCCTGATATAAAATCCGACCCCTCCACCTCGGCCCGAGCGAACGCTGGCTGGCCGTGGTATATGACGGAGATAATAACCGGGCACCGTAGGAGCTCGCTCGTCTTCGCCCGGACGCAACCACGTCTCGTTGATAGCTATTAAGTACATCTAATTGGTTTCGCTGCATCAAAGCAATAAAATCATCATGGTTGGTGCCTAATGAACCTATATTTATAAAACCAATTTTAAAATGTTTCTCACCCATTATGTAACAATGTATATTTAAACATTTTCGCACATGAACCAGTGCAATATATTTGGTTGTCTTTGTATAATAAACTAACAATAAGATAAACTTGTTCTAGTGTGATCAATGACGTTAAAATATAATAAAATTGTACGTACACACATATATATGATATATTATCAAAATTATTATGGTATCTGAAATTACACTTTGACCTCGGTGATAGAACAGTTGTGAGATAATGTACAAACATAACAGTGCTAATACAAAAATAGTATTTCTTTTTAAAAGAAATGGCCCATGACAACCGAAACAGATTAGGGATTTTACGCATTAAATGTAACTTGTTGTTTTGAATTAAACTATTACAGGGTCGGACCAAAAACACTCTCAAAGTCCGTGTCTTCCCGAATAATAATAATAATATTCTACCACATACACACATCACCATCTAGTCCCAAGCTAAGCAGAGCTTGTGTTATGGGTACTAGATAATGGATAAACATACATATATACTTTTTTTTTGTAAATACATACATATTATACATAGAAACACCCAGACCAAGACAAACATCCATGTTCATGCACACAAATGTTTGACTTGAGCGGGAATCGAACCCGAATGCAATAAGCTTTGTCTCCCTGACTCTTACGCACATAGGTACGTCCCCGTCGGCACCAGACATAGTTCCAGCCGAGGTCACGGGCGACAGTCCGCGCCCTACGAAACAAATCCCGGTTCTTTTTCGTAAGGCGCTCGTTGATGTAGAAGCGCCGTGCAGGACCGGGGATACCCAAGTCGGCGGACGTCGCACCTCGGCGCACACGCGCGCTCGACAACAACTCGTCACGCAAATTGCGACAAGCCAGGCGCACAGTGAGGGGGCGGGGCCTACGCTCCGGGCCAGCGGCGTCCGTCGAAACGATGTGGCGTGGACCAACGCGCTCAGCGCAAGCAATATCGCGTTGTTCTATTTTAACGCCAAGTTTTGCGGCTATCTGCAAAGCCGTGTGAACCGCATTCTCACCATTGACCTCGGGTAGGTTCGAAATCTCGCCATCAAACGCCAATAAATCCTGGTCCCGGTCATTGATTTCGCGTTTGAGTTGAGCAACTACGCCATGCATGTCTAATTGATCCCTTACTTGCACCTGCTTTTCTATAGCGACTACTCGCTCATCCAGTTTTTCTAGGTGACTCTCACAAGCCCTGACTGATGCTCGTATCTCTGCCATCTCTTCCCGAAAGGCCAACAGTTCCTTATTAATGCTGCGCATATTGTCGCGAAATATACGCATCTCGGTCGTGATCTCCTCATTCAGACTATGTGCAGTTACTGACGTCCCGGTCGTGAAAACGCTGTCAGACAGCTGCAGGTCGCCACAATCAGCTGAGGTGGACTGCTCCGAAGCATCACCGGGGGGACTCCTACCCACAGTCTGATAAGAACCGCTGCCCCTTACCGGAGTATCGGCTTTATTGTCCGTTGGCCTGGTTTTTTTACACTCAGGGCATTGCCATGACTGAGCTATCAGGCCGGAGGATGGTAATGCCACACAACGACGATGATACATGGCGCTACACCTGTGACATCTCGCGGCGTCCGCCGGAGATATGAATCGACCGCAACCACCGCACTTCGACATGTTGAACTGTTGTTGTAGCAAAGTTGAGCTGAATGAAGTTGTAGGTGATACACTAGTGGAGCGTTAGATGGCGCTGCAACGGTCGAATTGATAAAAGTGTGTTTACGGTAGTAAATAATGACACTTAGCGCTGTGGATGTAAGCACTAGGCGGTCTAAGGGTGCGCACACACTAGAAATAAGTCACTGACGAATAAAAGTTATATATTTGTAAATTCACCTTATTTTCACCAAAGTACGGGTAGATATCACTGTTCCAGAAGGTCAATATATTTACATTTATTGTTTCTGTCCTTACACAACACATAAACTCCTTCGCACAATTTATGTTGTAGCAACTTAGTTTATAAGTCTTTCTACAATAAAAAATCACTAGTTTGAACTGATTTTAATTTTATTTACGTTAACAACAACAAAGGTCAATCCACTGATTTTGACATTCGTGACGTCACCGCACGTTATAGGCTACGCAGAGGTGGTCAGGTCATATCCCACTTGTTGTTCATGGATGACTTGAAGCTGTTTGCTCACACCAATTCACAGTTGATGAATTTACTAAAAATTACTGAAAGTTTTAGTAATTCTATCAAAATGGAATTTGGTGTGGATAAATGTGCAGTGATACATGTGAAACAAGGAAGGACGGTGGAATCTGAAGGGATTCAACTCTCAGATTCCATTAACCTCAGATCACTATTCTGCGAACCAATACCTATAAATACTTGGGTATGTCACAGGCCTTATGTATTAACGAGACAGACATGAAGCAATCGTTGCAAGAACGTTTCTTTGGCTGCCTGACAAAAGTACTGAAAAGTCTTCTGTCAGGTGGTAATAGGGTTCGAGCTTGCAACGGTTGGGTCATGCCGGTTCTGATGTACTCCTATGGTATACTCAAGTGGACTCAGACTGAGTTAGACGCCCTGGACAGAAAGGTGCGTACCATGCTGACAGCTTACCGGATGCATCAGCCACGCTCGTCCGTAATGAGGTTGTATATTCCGCGGAAGTGTGGAGGTCGTGGCTTTTTAAATGTCAAATCTCTAGACAACCGCGAAGTATGCAACCTCAGAGAATATTTTCTCAACGCGAACATGGATATGCATCGGGACGTTGTCGCAGTGGACGCCGGATTAACCCCGCTCAATTTATCGAAGGACAACTGGCGCAGACCTGTAGTGCTTAGCACTGACGATCGCAAGCTTGTTTGGCAGAGCAAGGAGCTTCATGGCAGGTTCTACCGGGCTCTACATGGGCCGGAAGTAGACTTATTAGCCTTGGTGAACTGGCTACGCTTCGGTGACCTCTTTGGGGAAACCGAAGGGTTTGTCTGTGCAATTGCTGACGAAGTGATCAAGACGAATAACTACCGGAAATATATCCTGAGGGATGGCACTACTGATATTTGCCGTGCGTGTCACCAGCCTGGTGAATCCCTCAGGCATATTATTTCCGGTTGTTCTCGTCTTGCTAACAGTGAGTACTTGCACAGGCATAACCAAGTAGCCAGGGCCATTCACCAGCAACTTGCTCTGAAATACAGGCTTGTAGATGGTGAGGTGCCGTACTACAGGTATGTGGCGGAGCCTGTCCTGGATAATGGTCATATCACGTTGTACTGGGATCGAACTATCATCACAGACAGGACTGTTGTTGCCAACAAACCTGATATTGTGCTGATAGATCGATCAGAGCGCCGCGCAATAATTGTTGATGTTGCCATCCCTCATGATGGCAATCTCGTGAAGGCTGAGAAGGACAAGCAGATAAAATATCTGGACTTGACTCACGAGATTGTTGACATGTGGGATGTTGATTCAGCAATTATTGTGCCGATAATCGTTACAGTGAACGGTTTAATACCCAAGAGCCTTGCCCAACATCTTAGGAGGCTCGCGTTGGAACCTTGGGTCAGGGGCCTGATACAGAAGGCAGTACTGCTGGACACGGCACGCATAGTGAGGAGTTTCCTTTCTCTTGAGCCCTAACCACCAGTAGCTTGGAGCCTGTTCCCGATACTGGTGGGTTTCCATAACATAGTTTTATATTTTTAAATGTATTTTTTTATGTATCATATATTTAAAAATGTATGAATATGTTAGGAGATAAATATGAAATAAAGGTGATAATAATAATACATTTATTTATTGTTTCACAAGTTACTACAATTATGAGACACATTTATATTATCAACACATGAAGTTGCTACTATTTATGTGCGGCTAGTACTTAAAATAGGAAAACCTGAGCCTTAAGTACCAGCATCCTTCCGATGACACGGTTAAACAACTTACATAATTACTGAGACACTACAATATACAACAATAGTAAAGAATTAAATTTAACAAATAAAAAGTAATAAACTAATTTAAGCATAATATTTGCCTTTAGCACATTTAAATTTAAATTAACCTTGCATTTTGAGTGTGTGTGGGTGTGCATGTGTGTGCGTGTGTGTGTGTGTGTGTGTGTGTGTGCGCGTTAATGTATTAAATGGTGAGGTGGAGTAGATTCTCCGTCTCGTCATATGATTGTTTTTGAAGCCATTCACTTATGATGGTTTTGCAGTCATGTTTGTTATAGTAAACTATTGTTAGTACTTTATTTAATTTATTGTAACGAAAACGTCCAAGAAAGCAGAAAAACCGTTGGCTGAATGAAGTTCTACGGGTCGCATCAAGTGGGAGTTGATGGCTGCGAGTATTTGGCTGTTGAGAAGAAGGTGAGGTAGAATGGCCGGATTTAGAGAGGTATGAGTGTTGTCATAATACAATTTGTTGAATAAAAAGTTGTCTTACTGTTACGACCTGACAGTATTCATATAGTTCCCTGGTAGGGTGTCGGTATGGTTTAAAAGTGGACACTTTCAATACTGCTCTCTGTGCTCGTTCCACTCGTAATAGATGACTTTTGGGTGCCCCACCCCAAGAGGAGATACAATAGCCTATCAAAGATTGGCAAAGAGCATAGTAAACCGTCTTGAGGATATAAGGCTCTGCCACATGTCTTAGGTGTTTAAATACAAAGATAAGTTTACGAATTCTGCCCGTCAATAAGTCAATGTGTTGTACGAAACTCAATCGATCATCCAAAATTACACCCAAATATCTTATGGCTGTAGCGTTTTTTAATTTCGGGCACTCACATGTGGAATGGTTATTCAATGTGTGTTTGTGTGCAATACTAGAGTATATTGTATTGTCCAATGGTACTGATGGCTTTTTAATGTTAAATAATAGATATTTAGTTTTTTCCACATTCAGTGACAGAGAGTTTAGAGCAAGCCAATGGGTTATTTTATCAAGACCAATCTGTGCTGCATTATATGCTTGTTCCCAAGTGCGTCCCGTAAAGATAAGGCCTGTATCATCAGCAAATGCAAAGAGTCTGCGATGTTCTAATTTTATTTTGCACATCTCGTTAACATAAATCAGAAAAAGTATAGGTCCCAATATGCTGCCTTGGGGCTCGCCATGTTCGATTGGCAGATAATTGCTGAGGTGCTCTCCTATTTTTATGCATTGGGTTCGGTCAGTTAAATAGCTCTGAAACAACTTCAACTGCTTGTCTCTTACACCAATTCTTTCCAGTTTTTTTTGTAGTGAAGGAATAGAGATTGTGTCAAATGCCTTCGCCAAATCCAGAAAAATGCCCAAGCATTTGTCACCGTTATCCAATACTTCCACAAGATGATTGGTGAGATCATGAACAGCATCATTGGTTGACATATGATTTCTGAAACCATACTGGTTATTAGACAAGATATTATTAACATCAAGATAGTTTTTAAGTCTACTGTTCATGATTTTCTCCAACATTTTGGATAATGCTGGGAGCACGGAGATAGGTCGATAGTTAAAGACACGGTCTCTATCCCCAGACTTGTATATAGGATGAACTACTGCCCTCTTCAGTAAATATGGGAAATCACCGTGGTGTATACAGAGGTTGAAAATATAAGTTAGAGGAGGAATCAGTGTAGTTCTGTATTGCTTAAGAAGGCTGACAGATATACCATCATTCCCGATCGCACAGTTCGTGCGCAATGTTAGAATTATACGCTCTACCTCTGCCTCATCGGTTTCCAAGAATATAAGTGAGTGAGGACGTGACGAATAGGATGGTGTATCGTTATTGTTAGTTATAGTGCTTCTACTGGCCAAATCTCTTCCTATATTGGTAAAGGTTACATTAACTTCATTAATAGATTCATCAATAAGATGATAATCGCCGTTAAACAACTTAGATGATGGCTAATTTTGACTAACCTTTTATTTTTGAAATAATATCTCTATTTTGATAATAAGGCGTATTTCACTAAAACATTTAGAATGAAAAAAAAATAACCTTCTTTAAAAGCTTATAATCATCTGTCTACGTCCAGTGTTTTAGGAGCACTCGACGAAAACATGTTTTTTATTTTCCCTGTAAAGTTGCATTTTTGTAGTTATCATTTTATTCTCCGGGGACGGCGATATTTGTCACAGACGAATGTTATGCTTTGCAATGTTTTCTTTTTTCTGTGTCTGTGACAAATAAATAGTTTTTCTCTTTCTTTCTTTCTTAGTAAGTAGCCAACAGTATTATGGAGGCATAATAATTGATTATAATACAAATAAATAAAGTAAAAAGAACATAAAAACAAAATCCAAACCGGAACAATTTACATTGTGATGCGAGTCATACTCTTAGCCAATGCGCCAAACGTGTCGTCAAAGATGTGATAAAGTTAAATATTGGAAGACTTTGTCCTAACATGACGTGTATAGAATTATCCAAGATAATCAATAACTCAGTACAAACGTTTATACAAACGTTTATTTTTTATAATTACGATAATAAAATCTTCTAATATATAATATATTTAAGTAGTAGACAATTAGGATTCTTGATGATTTATATATCTTAGTCTTAAAACAAATAGCACTTTAAAATACAATAAATGTTAGATTAGGAATCACTTATTTCTTATAAGATTATTTAATTACTCTTTTAATAATAATAATTATATAAAAACAATCTGTTTGTTTCATTTCCCAACGTTCAATATTCACCCAGCCTAAATCTGTTAAATTGTAGAACGAGTTCTATAACAAAAATCACTTTGAAATCCATTGTCATATCTTTCCATTAACATTATAATGAACAGGATAGCTATATCTAACACAGCGTTTGCGACTTGAGAGTTTAAAGAATAAGGCAAGATTTCTCAATATGACAAATAACTACCAGAGATCTTATTTTTACTGGTTTCTTATATGTTTGTATGTATTCCACCAGAGTTAGTTCTTTTACGACTTTCGTCTCAAGTTGTCTCCAAAACTCTTATATGGATAAAGTGCTGTGAAAACACTTTCCATAACTAGAGTATTCGAAAGCATTCACATTGCGAGTTCAGTATGAGAAATTAATAAAATAAAATCGACTTTATGTGCTCAGATGATAGAGATGGAATTCTAATAACAAATGTTGTTTCAATTAAATCTTCGAAGTAATTATTGTTGGAAACTAACACTAAGGCTTGAGAAATGAGGTCTCTAAAATAAACATCTGAGATATTAGTCCCTTTTTTTATCATTGTTGTGCTGAAGTGCATTTCACTGAACTGTGAGTTTAAATTTGTTTGTGGTGGTTTACAAGCGTTGCAGAAAAAGTATGTGAGTATTATATTTTAATAAATTTTATTCAGACTGTAATAGTTAATTGTTTTACAACTGAAAATATTCAATTAAGTTTCGATAAGATATTATTTTAAGCCCAACACCTTCATCCGCCGCCAAAGGGGTTTCATTCGGGGCCCGCCGCATTCAATTCCTATGTCGTTTAAAGTTTTTCTTCTGATACTGTTATTCTATTTAATGAGATTTCTAAACATTTCTGTGAAAAGTAACAGCTAACAACACACCAAGCCCTTTGAAGAATATGAGTCCTGTTGTTTCATACTGCTAGGAATGCAACAAAAAATACTTATTGCATTTTAATAATGTTTTCAGGGCTCATTTGGTAAATAACGCTTTTGGGTTGAAGAAGAAGACTCCGTGCATTCAACGTCTCGAGCAACAAAAAACCGGCGGCATCTCAAAAAACAAGGCTATGAAGAGAGATAAAAAGTGTCTCAGAAGAAGAAGGCTTTGCTTTCTAAAAACCCCATCGCTTCAGAATCAGAGTCTGATAGTGACGGGCTGACAACAAACAGAGTGAAAACGGAATACCGTCGTTTCAGAGTCTGAGGTAAGATTTTTTCAAACAATATGTTAAATTTTAATTTCATTTAAAACATTAATTTTCAGTGTATGATTTTCTCCATCAAATTATACTTATTTGACGACATAAGAGTTTAAATAGATTTTTCTAATAGCGTTGCTATAATTATCTATAGGTAATTATGGTAACGTATGCCATAACTATCTATAATTAATGGTAACGTAGATGAGACAATGTAGAAGTCGCAATATTTATCTATTTTTTAATACTCTCACGTTTTATTATTTTTAATTAAGACTATAGAATCTTTCAACACCAAATATATGATAGCAGTTCCGAATACAGATATTTATAACATGTATTTTAAATGCTCTGAAAAATTAATATCTACATGTTTAGAGTTTGAGCTTGCTGAATCTGGTTGGACTATTAATAGTATAAGTAATTTAGAAATAAGCTTAAACAAGTACAAGTCCTTTAAGAGCTGGAATATACTTAGAATTGCCTGTGGTTATAAAAAACACTAACACCGGAATTCAATATTCGAAATTTAGATAGATCTGTAGATTTTAGATTAGTTTTAGACAGTTTTTGACTTAAGCTCCATACAAAATATGTCAAACACGAGGCTGAGATCTGCAGATCTATCTATAGTTCGAATATTGAAAATGGCCGTTAGTCATGTTTGAATATACGCAACAATGACAATTTTGTAAGCCACCACAAACAGATTTAAACTCACAGTTTAGTGAAATGCACTTGAGCACAACTATGATGAAATTTCAATACTTTACCTTCGGGCATTATAGTTCAATACTTTTAGTACGTGTAAGATTTACTCTATTTGTTCTATTTATCTAAAACTAGAGGACGCCAGCAGGTACGCCTGCATTTTTATTAAATTTACCCGTTTTGGCCAATCCCGTGGGAATTTCGGGAAATCCCTTCTTAGTGCACCCCTACGGTCCCCAAGGAACATACATGCCAAATTTCAGCTTCCTGCGCCCAATAGTTTCGGCTGTAGCGTGTCTGTCAGGATTTTATATATTAAGACTAGAGGACGCCAGCAGCTACGCCTGCATTTTTTTTTAATTTACCCGTGTTGGCCGATCCCGTGGGAATTTAGGGAAATCCCTTCTTAGTGCACCCCTACGGTCCCCAAGGAACATACATGCCAAATTTCAGCTTCCTGCGCCCAATAGTTTCGGCTGTAGCGTGTCTGTCAGTCAGTCAGTAACGCAATGATTTTATATATTAAGATAACATTGTAATATACCTACTTATAAAAGCTAATTACAATTGAATTAAATGTGTAATAAGTATATTATTATACTCAAATAAAAATATGTGTAATAAAGGAATGTAACTAAGTATTGTAATAATCAATTAACTGTGTATTTTTTTTTGTTTTTATTTGTTATGAATTAAGTTAAAAATGTTTTTATAAAATAAATGTGTATTCAAATAAAGTTGTTTTAATTTACTATTCTATACCTAATTTCTATTTTTATTAATTAAAAATTAAATGATAAGAATTCAGCTACAACATTTATTTAACTTTTACATAAATATAAAGCATACATACAAACATTGACTCATAACAATTACACATTTTTAAACAGATAACATTTATTTATTTTTAGAAATACAACTAAACTTAAGTAAAAACATTATCTTAAGACTACTCAGTATCACATAATTTCTTACTTATTTTTTTTATTAATGTCTCTGTGATATTCATTACATCATCATAAGGCTCCTCAACCACATATTGTGCACTTTAGCAAGCCTCGTTTTTTTATTTTTGTCTACATGATCTTATTCACGAATATCTATCTTAATTAGAAGACGTCCTTGCTTAGGACGATTTCTTCGAACAATGTACGAATTTGCCCATGACGTAAATAAATTTTGACGCTTTTTAGACGGTGACAATTTTTTTAACTTTGTAGGAAAGTTTGGTTCAATGTATGTTATGCCATCGTCTTGAGTGGAGAAATATGGGCTAGTAACCTGTAAAAAATAAATCACACATAAATATATAATAATGTGGACGTGCACGATAAATGTTTGTAAACATAAATACATTTTATGTAGTGCTTACCTGATCAGGGGATTTGTTCCGATGCTTTTCAAAACATTCATAATTTCCTTGAAGGTAAAAAATGGCTTGTGTTTTAACTGTCTACCATTCTCTGCCATGGCATTGTCCTGCAATATAATAACATAAAAAATATAAATGAAAAGTTCATAACTATATGAATTCAACTATGAGGAATAAAATAATATTTACTAACCTCTTGTATTTCTGTCTGGTCAACTTCGTCCAAAGGACTTGGGATTTGAGAATCAACATTATCAAATCTGTTAAGTCCTCCAATGTTGAGAATGCTGTATGACATGATTCTGGAAATAAAACTAATGTAAGATATCTAATTATTCATATAATAATATAATATAATATTGTAATAATTTATAACATTAAAAACGTACTTACCAATAAAACTTGATTTCTCTGCTAGCAACAGGTCCTGTTTCGACTGACTATGACAGCATAATGAAATAAGGAATGAAATATTAAATCTGTATGATATTCAATACCAAATGAAATCAATTATTAAAAGTATAATATTGTAATACGAGAATACAAGCTTCCTAACTTTCTAGACCTGTACAAACATGTTAAATGCTGTTAGTTATACTTTATGATATATTTAATTTAGTGTTAAAGGTTAAAGCTACCTATAAATATGTGTGTTAGACACTCATTACAGTAATTGTCAAAATGAAGTTGATCAAGCAACCCATATCTTTGAACGTTAATAATATAGATTTAAATAAATCTTCTCACCAGATCAGACATAGTTCTTTATTACCGAATACGATTCGATGTATAATGTGCGGTCCATCGAACTGTGGTAAAACAAACGTTATGATTAGTTTGTTGTTACATGAAAATGGTCTAAAATTTAAAAACCTTTATCTTTATTCCAAAACTTCATTTCAACCAAAGTAATGTTTCTTGAGTGAAGTATTAAGAAGAGTCTCGCAGATTAACTTCTACAAGCTAAACGATGATAAAGAGGTCATTTCTCCGAGTGAAGCTTTAACAAATTCTGTGTTTATTTTTGGTGATGTTGCGTGTGAAAATCAAGTAAATATCCGCAATTATTTCTGTATGGGTAGACATAAACAAATAGATTGTTTCTATTTATCTCAAACCTATTCCAAAATTCCGAAACAACTGTTGCGTTACAATGTGAATTTTCTTGTTATATTCAAACAAGATGATGTGAATTTAAAACATATGAAGAGCATGTTACTTCTGATTTACAGTGGAAAGAAATTAGAAATATTTGTCAAACTGGAGTAAACCTTATAATTTTCTACTTATTAATAAAGAATCGTCATTAAATAATAAAAGGTACAGACAGAATTTTTATATGTTTTTTAAATTTGACTGACTGTTTATATGTATATATATAAGTAATTAACGTGGCAAATCAAATTCAGTATAATTTGTTCTTTAGCTGAATACAGTTGCTAATAAGTATAACATGGGGGAAAATATTAAAATAGAATTAATGAAGTCTGTAGAGCTAGGATTCCCGAAGAGACACCAGGCGGCCGCCATTTGCAAGAGAGAAGACTGACGCGCTAGGTAAGGTGTGCTCCCTTACCCCCGTCTCCTATTCCTCCCATGAAACCAATTCATTCACTTCTCATTTCCTAGGCGATAAGAACCCACATCCTTACAGTTCACAATATTAATAATTTTTCCAAATCGCCTAGGAACATTCGGTTTCGGTGTAACGCCGAACCAGTAACATTGATAACAACTCGTATGTCACTGTGTGAAAAGCAGCTAAAAGAACCTGTTATTACTTGGTATAACTATTGTATTTTACTGTAGGCAATAAAACAAGCAAAAATAAATTGAGTCCACAAGAATTTGAAAAATAAATTACATATTAGAATTCAAAAACAATATTTGTGAAACCTTTTTGCAACTCAGCCTGTTCCGTCTTTCTACGAGGACTTGGCCCGCTTTGGAAAAAACACGCTCCGACGGCACAGAAGTGGCTACAATGCATAGCCTCTTTAAAAATAGTTTGTAGAGCCTGGGATATGCATCTTTTTTTGAGAGCCACCACTTTGCAGGGTCACGGTTTCGCGGCAAGAGAGGTTTCTCCAGGTATTTATCGACTTCGATGATACTACCAGCAGTGGGATTGGTGGTTTTTAAAATATCACCCACTCTTTCGTCAAATTCGTCTCAAATACTCCGCTTGCGTTTTTCAGGTGGTGACGAATCTGTAGGTTCGGCTCGGGCCTCGTAGCATTGTATTTGAATCTGCCCGGCTAATGCTTTCAAATTACTACATGCCCTGCCAAAAGCATACTCATTTAAAAAGCCATATTTTTAACGCGGGTCCAGAAGCGTGCTTCAGCAAATACGTTATTATTTTAATTTTAATAACCGAAAACCGGGTACTTATTTCATCTAACAAAGTTTGAGTCATTCTCAAGACCGTGTCAGGATGAGCCCCAGTTAAAACATTAGCACATTTCTTTTTAAGAGCATTTGATATCAGTATTACCTGAAAATAGAAAAAAGTGTATAGAAATAAAAGCATTAGGTAATACTAGATTTAAAGAAAATCATTATACAATGCAACTTTATTTTAATAACCATGTAGATACCTCCGGTATGGTGACATTTCTTTCGGAGCTCATCTCCTCAGATTATCTTTTAAAAATGATAGTATTTGGAGCGCAGATTGTATTATTTCACACATTAAATTGTGTCATTTCCACATCTGGGTAACCGATGGCTATTGTTGACATTACGCTACTTTTAATTTTTAATATTCGTTCATACATGTCACACGTGGAGTTTCAACGTGTGGCAACGTCCTGTTTTAATTTTAAAATAGGTTCGTCTAACTTCTTCTGCATATTTCTTAGGAGAAGGAAAACTCCGAAATTAAACCACTCTCTTTGGGGGGATGGACCTCGTCAGCTTTGGATGGCAACCCGTCTAGGAGAAGGAAAACTCCGAAATAAAACCAACATTCAGGGAGCATACCGAAAAACAAACCCCAATCCAAGGTGTCAACCGACCCGTGGCGAGGGATTCATGGCCAGAGGGCAAGCTGGTCGCAAACGGAGGGTGCATGTGTTGGTGGTCACAGGGCACAGCTGGAATTCCACCTTATCCCCGTAAAGGGCTCTGCGGGGACGGACATTTTTAATCCCTTATGCTCGTGGGAGAGCTCGTGAGAACTGAAAATAATATTTCTCCAGACGGCGGTGACGCGGTTCGCAACCCATCACGTCTCGTTTCCCGCGAGGGCGAAAAGCGGCCTACGGAAAGCCGGTTTGCAACATTAAATGTTGGAGGAGGAATGGATGGTAAATTGAATGAAGTATGCCAGATGATGGATGATAAAAAGATTGATGTTCTTTGTGTGAATGAGACAAAAAGGAAAGGTTGTGGCCCCACCAAGCATGACAGCTACACGGTTTATTGGTCTGGGGTAGACAGTACCACCAGAGCCTGCAAGGGAGTTGGTTTAATACTGTCTGCGCGAATGAATGAGTGCGTTAAGGAATATGAATGTGTAAATGCTAGACTATTGTGGATGAGAATGAAAGTAGGACTTACTCGTCTCTTTATTGTAGGGGTTTACGCCCCGGTCAATATAGTAGTGGGTATGTCACAGCAAGAACAAGACGAAAGGCAGGAATTTTGGGAGAATTTAAGAGCGATTTTTGAGGAAATGTAAGGATAACGAAAGATTGATCTTGTTAGGTGATTTCAATGGATGGGTGGGAGTAAAACGAGATGGATTTGAAAGGGTTTTAGGTGGATTTGGTGATGAGAGTGTGAATGAAAATGGAAAAATTTTGCTTGAGGTTTGTTTAGAGTGGAGCCTTTGTGTGACAAACACCATGCTTGATCACAAAAGGATACACATGTATACGCGTGAGGCTAAGAATGTTAGAAGAAGTATGATTGATTTTGTAATTGTAGATGAACGTTTGAGAAAGAATGTGTTAGATACAAGGGTGTATCGAGGGATCGGCATCCACACAGACCACTTCTTGGTGATGAGCCGGATAAGTGGACTCTTTAAAGGATGACGACACCGAGAACATAATGAAAATAGGCTCCTAGAAAGAATAAAAGTAGAAAATCTGCAAGAAAAATATGTGAAAGATGAGTATAAGCGAAGATTGATAGCAAGATTTGAGAGGTTCGATGGCATAAATGATATGGAAGAATTATGGCAATCTTTTAAAGAAGAGATAGTATGTGTAGCGTCTGAAGTATGTGGTGTGATCAAGAGAAGGAAAATACGAAAGGTTAAGAATACATGGTGGGACAAGGATGTACAATCAGCAGTGTCAGAGAAGAAGAAAGCTTGGTTAGATTGGTTGGCTGCCAGAGCAAATGAAAGAATGGGAAAGGCAACGAGTGATGACATAGATGAAGCAAGAAAGGAGTTTGTTAGGTCAAAAAAAATTGTGAAAGAAATTGTTAAAAGGAAAAAAGAGGAAAAGAAAGATGAGTTTCATAGCAGACTATCTGAAGATTTCCGGAGAAACATAAAGTTTTTCTGGAAATCCGTTCGTACAGTTCGAGGAAGAACTCAATCCTCAGAATACACGTCAATCAGAGACAAGAATGGAAAGATACTGAATAGTGAATCATGCGTGCTGAAGAGATAGAAGGAGTATTTTGAAGGTCTATTTGAAAGAACGGCGATAGAGACATCGATCGACGAAATGAATGGTAATAATAGCAATGATGAAAGCGATATTGGTGTGGAAGAGATTGTGAAGGCGTTGGGAAGTATGAAATTAGGTAAGGCTGCAGGATATGATAGGATTACAGTTGAAATGCTGAAGGCTGGATAGGGCATCATAGTTGGTCAGCGGCAGCGCTTATTTAACTTGTGCTGGAGCACCGGCCGAGTATCTGATGACTGGACCACAGCGGTGGTTGTGCCTCTTTATAAGGGAAAAGGCTCGCAACAAGACTGCAAGAACTATAGAGGCATTAGCCTTCTCAGCATTGTTGGCAAATTGTATGCGAAGGTACTGATTGAAAGAGTTATGGAAGTAACCGACAAGAAAATATGGAATGTACAAGCAGGATTCCGAAAGGGTATGGGGTGCACGGATCAAGTCTTTTCCTTGCGGTGCGTAGCCGAAAAATTCTTGGCCAAAGGTCAAAAGGTCTATTGCGCATTCGTGGATTTGGAAAAGGCTTACGATAAAGTGGTGAGGAATGAAATGTGGTCGGTACTGTCGATGTATGGGGTGAACAGCAGCCTCATATGAGCTCTAAAATCCCTTTATGAAGATTCTAGAGCTTGTGTGAGGATAAATGGGTCGTACACGGATTGGTTTACCATCGAGACAGGTGTTAGACAGGGATGTGTAGCGTCGCCGTGGCTGTTCAACCTCTTCATGGACAGTTGTTTGCAAGATTTGAAAAATAGTGACTGGATTAAGGATGAATTAGTTATTTGTCAAATGCCTCCTTCATGCTGATGATCAGGTTATACTTGCGTCTTCAGCGGAGGAGTTGCAGGAGATGGTAACAATCATGCATGGTGCGTTAGAGAGGAAAGGAATGAAAGTAAATGTAAGTAAAACGAAAGTTATGGTTTTTGAAAAAGAGGAATGCGTTACGGCTTGTAATGTTATGATCGATGGACAGCGAGTGGAGCAAGTGAATGAGTTTGTATATTTAGGTATGCTGTTTACAAGAGATGGTAAGAATGTAGAAGATATTGAAAGAAGAGTTAATGCAGGTAATAGATTGAATGGAGCTCTGAAGGCGTTTATGAATAGCCAAAATGTGTCCAAAAAGGCACGTTTGGCTGTCCATAGAGGGGTGTTAGTACCTACTCTTATGTATGGTAGTGATAGTTGGGTATGGCAGAAGTGTCATGAAAGTAGAATAAATGCTGTAGAAATGAGAGCACTGCGAAGTATGTGTGGTGTTTCTTTGACTGACAGAGTAAAGAATTGTGTGATAAGAGAGTGTTGTGGGGTAAAAGAAGATGTAGTGACAAGCATCGAGAAAGGTATGCTAAGATGGTTTGGACACGTGGAGAGGATGGATGACGAAAGACTGACCAAGCAGATATATAAGGCAAGTGTGGAAGGGACAGGACGAAGGGGAAGGCCTAGGCGGACGTTCTCTGACCAGATTGGAGATATCCTAAAAACAGGACAGGTTAGAAGCACCCTGAACAGAAGAGCATGCATGAGGAATCTGATGGGAGTGAATGAAGCAAGAGAGATATGTTAAGATCGTTGCAAAAAACATTCCCCATCTAAACATTACTAAACATGGAACCTACCACATGTCTGTTAAACTTTTCAATAAATTGCCAGTCGATGTAAAGCTGCTCCTATACAAGAGTGAATTCAAAATAAAATTAAAAAGCTTTTTAATAGAAAGATGTTTATATTCTCTTAATGACATGTAGTTTCGTAATTTTTGGTTAAATTCATCAATTGTTGAACTTATTTGTATTTAATTCTATAATTATGACATTTATTTAATTTTAAGTTGATTGAATTGCTGCTTATTGTTGATTTTATTAGATTGCATTATTACTATTACCTATATATTATTTTTTTAATTCAAATTTTTTGTAAGTGACATGAATGATTGTAATGTATTTTATTAATATTGATTACTGCTAGGGTGTTTTTGTGTATTTTTCTTTGCTTTGTTTTTGTATTTGTTTTTTTTAATGATCTATTTTATTATAAGCTTAATTCTACCATGACATATCAATGTAATCATATCAAACACAATGTAAAAATTGTTTGTGATTAAATAAATAAATAAATGGCGCTCCGTAGTCTCTGCCTACCCTATGTATGTATGTATGTAGACTCCATAAAGAATTAAATAAAACAAATGAAAAACCAGGAACACTCTACGAACTTGTCACTTGAAAAAATGTTAAAACCTGTCACAGATCCCCTGAAAACTCTAAATGATTCAAATAAAACATTAGAAAAAAAAAAATTTTTGAAAATACACACTCTAATTTTGAAGACGTAGAATTGGGTGACATTAATACTAGCTCATCTACTAAGTTTGATCATGACCCAGAACTGAATTCTATACTGAACGTTAAAAAGCCTCCCCAGACGGAATTACTGGATGATTTAGAAATATAATTAGAGGGTCGTGATATCCATGATATTGTTTCTTTTATTTGTCAATGATCTGCTGGGTAAAATTAATAGCGAATGTTTAGCATACGCTGACGATATTAAAATTTTTAGACGTATCTCTGATCCCCGAGATTGTGAGGTACTCCAAGCGGACTTAAATACTGTTGTCAAATGGTGCGACGAGAATTATATGTCGTTAAATATAAAAAAGTGTCAGGTAATATCCTTCACAAAAAATAAAAGTACACTTAATTACAGCTATTACATCAATGGCTTTGAGTTAGATAGCACAAAGATAATTCGTGACTTGGGGGTATTCTTCGACTCGGCTATGTCTTTTAGACCACATTACGATCATGTTTGTAATAAGGCCAACCGCATCTTATCTTTTGTGCTCCGCAATTCAAGGCCTTTTAAGCAAACTTGTTCTCTGATAACTTTATGCTATGCTCTAGTGAGAAGTATTATTGAATATTGCTCACCTGTGTGGACGCCGATATATAAAAATCATATAGACAGGATAGAGTCTATACAGAGGCGGTTTGTTAGAGCTCTATGCATGAAATGCGGGCTTAGGCGAAAACTACCTGGATATGAAGCTCGACTTCGGCACTTTGATATGGTTGGGTTGGAAAAGAGGAGATGGATAAGTGACTTGTCTACCCTGCACAAAATATTCAATGGAACATTTAATTGTGATCTTTTAAGACAATTGCATTTTAAGATACCCACACGATCTGTGCGTAATCCGCAACTGTTTCGAATACCCACTACCAATAATAATGTGTCCCAAAACAACCCGGTATTTCGAATGTGCAAACAATATAACGATATTTGCTCTCAAGTGGGTATATTTGTGGATAGTCACAGTAGAATCAAAGAATCCTTGCGCAAATTGAATGCATTGTAACACACTAATTACTTTTTCTTTCATTTACTTGTTTTTGCATATTTTTACATGTAATAATTTCCTTTTTTTATTATTTATTTTTAAGTCAACTTATTTTTGAAGTTGTATAATATGTATGATGTGTACAGTTGTAATTGGAGTACAGATTTAAAAATGTTGTTATGTAAAATTAGCTCTAAGTACTAACTAATCTGTAATTTGTCACTGTACCTGTAAATAGATAAATAAATATTTATGACCTAAACATACCATTTGGAATAAGGAGTGAAAACAAAAAAATATGAATGGGTAATTCAATAGATTCGTTTTCTAAAATACATAGTGCAAATAATGATTATACCATTTTAATTAAAATTGGTGACAAAAGCTTCAATTTAACCCCTGGTTTAAAAGAACTTTTACTTCGAATAAAACCTGATTTGAAACTAATATCGAGCAAAGATAAACTTGTCTATAAAGATATGTTGCATTATACAAATGCTCATTAGAGAGATTTCAATCCTAATGGGCAAATTAGAGGCGATAAAGGTATAAAATATCGTGAAATAATCAAAACATTGTTTTTTGAATCGTCAAATAATAATATTGTCACTAAATTTGGAGGAAGCTTACCAACGTTAAAGAAATACAAAAATAGCACTGACTTGGTATATTGGGACGATCCTAACGAACTGGTTGACAGATTGAAACTATTAATTGCTTCCCGAGATGCCGGTAATACAAATCATGATAATGAAATTTTATCAATAATAAGTTAAAAGAAGCTGAGTCCTAATAAAATGTTTTTTATTCAGTATTATAGCTGAATTTGAGACAAATATACCTACTGAGTTGTGAACATGAGCAAAGCTGACGTGGTAAACGAAATTTATAAAAATGCGAGTGTGAACTATCCGCGAAGACATGTTGTCGTGAGAGATATAGATGATATGTGGCCAGCAGACTTAATTGATATGCAATCAATTTCAAAAGAAAATAAAAATTACAGATATATTCTTACCGTTATTGATTCATTTTCGAAATATGCTTGGGCCTTTCCTATGAGAATGTAAAAGCAAAGAAGATGTGTAGAACTCTTTCAAAACTTTGTTGGATAAAGGGCGTGTTCCTAAAAATCTGCAAACCGATAATGGAACATAATTTTATAATAACAAATTTCAAAAGCTTATGAAATCGTATCATATTAACCATTATTCAACCTTCTCAACAAAAAAAGCTTCAATAGTCGAACGATTTATCAGAACATTGAAATCTAAAATCTATAAGGAGTTTAGTTTAAAAGGCAATAACAATTGGGTAAATAACACCCTCAATAATGTTATTTACAAATACAATCACACTCACCATCGCACTACTAATGAAATCCCTGCTAAAGTGAACAATATTAATAAAAAACTGATATTAGAAAGGTGTTAAAAGTTGCCAAAAAATGATAATTTAAAAAGCAAGTGCAAAGTAGGTGATTATGTGCGTATCAGTAAATACAAAGGTACATTTGAAAATGGTTATACTCCCAACTGGTCAACAGAAATATTTAAATTTCGTAAAATACAAAAAAAACAACTCCTATAACTTACTTAATTGAAGATACTGTCAGATGTCTGCCTATTTTAGAGGCATTTTATACACAAGAACTTCAAAAAACAAAACATCCCAATATATATGTAGTCGAGAAAGTTCTTAGAAGAAAAGGTAACAGGGTTTTAGTAAAATGGTTAGGTTTGTCTTCAGCTGAAAGCAGTTGGATTGATAAATCGAATGTAATATTATAAACAAAATAACGTTAACAAACTCTAATCACATAACTATTTATTAAAGTATTCAAACCGGAATCATCAATCTTATAATGCGTTTTGGAGAGAGTAGTCTTCTCAATTGGCTTATTAATAATTCACCATTTGAATTACACTTACCAGGATATAATTACTGTGGCCCAGGTACTAAATTAATAAAAAGACTAACAAAAGGAGATAACGGCGTAAATAAGTTGGACGAATACTGCAAAGATCACGATATTGCATATCACAAGTCATCAAACTTAAAGGATCGACATAAAGCTGATTTAATTTTGTTAAAAATGGCGAAAGAGCGAGCGGTTGTTTCCGATGCCAGTATAGCTGAAAAACTTGCGGCACGCTTAATAAGTAAGGCTATGTCTGCAAAAATAAAAACTGGTTCTGGTTTGGACAAAAAGCATTCTCTAAAAATTACACCTGGAAAAGGGTTAAAAAGTAAATTAAAATCTGTTATTACAAAAGCAAAAAGGCATATCAAAAAATTAAAACCTAAGAGCAAGAAAATGGCAAAAGAATTAGCTATTGCCGCTACTAGAGAATTGGCTGATGATTCATCGATTAAGCTCCCTCGCGTTATTCCTATTCCAAAAACTGGGGGAGTATTACCTTTGATTCCTATTTTTGCGGGATTATCAGCTGCGGGAGCTTTAGCAGGCGGTGCAGCTGGTGTTGCTAAAACCATAAATGAATTCAAAATGGCTAAAAAGCTGTATGAAGAATCGAGAAGACATAATGAAAAAATGGAAGTTCTATGTATTGGGAAAGGACTACACCTTAAACCACATAAAGGCGGCCTTGGAATTTTCGTATCAAAAGAAAAAAAACTAAGATATCGGCTACCCAAACAGGCCTTAACTAACTTTGACATTTTAAAGTACGGGAATAGAATTCCTTATTTAAGAGGTGTCTTAATGAGAGATGAGCTCCCTAAATGTCCTTATAAAAAAGAATGTGGAGTTTTTAATTTGGATAGTTCAAAAAATCCTGGTTTTCATTGGGTAGCCAATGCAAAATATAATGATTATGTTGAGTATTTTGACAGTTATGGAAATCTTAAACCTCCAAAGGAATTTATAAAATATGTAGGTTCTTACATTCAATATAATTATGAAAATATACAACGTGATCACCCCTTCAATTGTGGACATTTATGTTTAAATTTCTTAAATAATTTTTGGTATAATTATGAAATAAAATAAACAGGATCATCTAAAAGTGTTCAGTATGCAAGCATGTCTACTACGGTTACCATCTCTGGAAATAAATCGGAACTGATTTCGTATTTTCAACCACCTCTCCATTTATCTGATCAGTACGAGTGCGGTTTACTATACTTTTCAGTATTAAAATCAAGACCGAATGTGCCCGTTAATAACAGCAGTTTAACAGCTGTTATTAACGAAGAATTGAATGTGATCTTGTGCACGGTTCATACTGCAACGGATTACCGACTCATTTTATTCATGAATTTATATCTGATACTGCTCCAAGTCACGGCTACATAGAAATACCTCAGAACGTTATTTACTTTCCAGTTAACAAAAATATAATTTCATCCATATCTGTTAGGATTGTAGATCAGTTTGGTTACTGTATTGACTTTGGTGAAGAACATATTCAATTACGTCTTCATTTAAGAAAAGCAAAATGATAGTATGTTATAAAAACCCTTCAGTGAAAATAAAACGTCCTACTCCGTCAACGACCATTAAGGTGCACAGACGTAAGAAAAACGTGAAGAAATTGACTAAATCCAATAAAGATTTTCTTAAAGCTTTAGGGTTTAAAGTATGAGTATACTACAGATTACCGATTTACCACACTTTGATAGTTCAATCGAAAGTTATGAAATCTATTAATACAATCCCTACAATAACAGTTTTAGAGAAAACGATGAAATCAGAATCCCCATACACCAGCAAGATATATACGTGCTACCATCAGCCAGTTCAATCTACATCGAAGGTCAGGCAAAGCTATTCGGTAAGGATGGGCATCCGATCAAGAAAGCTGTTACGTTTACTAATAACCCTGTTATGTACTTGTTCCAAGACATCAGGTACGAGGTGAATGGAATTGAAATAGATCGTATAAAAAATTCTGGAATAACATCAACAATAAAGTCATACATCTCATTTAATGAAGCAGAAAGTAAAGTTTCTGCATTATGGGGTTGGAATTTAAACGGATTCCAAAGTGATGGACATTTTAGCGTTGTGGTGCCCTTAAATAAGTTTTTAGGGTTTGCAGAGGATTACAATAAAATTGTGATAAATTGTAAACACGAACTTAAATTGAATAGGAGTATTTCTAACTTAAATAGTATTATTCTTACTGATGAAGTCGTTCAGCTTCAAATAGATATACAGAGAATTCAATGGAGAGTACCACATATAAAAGTTTCCGATCGAGAACGTTTAATACTTTTAAAGCACTTAGAAAGAGATAAACCTATTCAGATGGCCTTTAGAAATGGGGATTTATTTATTTATTTACATTTTGCACAAACAAGGTGTACATGGTTGGACATAATGCCATAAGGCATTTTCTACCTGTCAACCTTAAGGTGGAGCAGAGATAAAAGTGGTAGGTGCATTTTACTGATAACATTGAAAAATAATGTTTTCTTAATAAAATTTAGTAATAATAATTATGTAATATATAGTATAATAAAGGGATAGAATTCGTACATAAAGAATATACATCCAAATATACATACATAACACATACATGTATATAATACATACATACATACATACATATATATATATATATATATAAACGACTGTTTGCGGACTTGGTTGATCACGCGGTATTGCCGTTCCTTAGTTGATCCACCTTTGCACTCGAATAAAATTTGCTCTATGGAATATATTTTAGATTTTTTCACAATGTTGCCATTCATGACAAGACGTTGCCAAACATATTCAATAAAATTTTGATGTATTCGTGATGAATTTGGCTGAAGTTCCGAACAAAACTGGATCCGTAACGGCCATATATCTCAGACCGACGTCAACTTTTTGGCTCCGAATTATATGCCATACGTGCGTTCTTATTTGAATCCAGACGTGACATTATCATTATGTGGTTCCAGGGACAAGTTACTTCAGTACTTGCTCTGTGTAATAATAATAATAAATGATATAACCATTTTATACATTCATACCAGCACTATAATGATCCTATTTCCACTTGATAATTGAAATACTATTTAAGTCCGATATTTTCCGTTTCTTGTATACTATTTGGCTCCATTTATGCTGTATAATAATTATGCCAAATCATCACCATACTCCGAGTGTTATGCCAGTTGCATCTAGGCCTTCGCGATGGAGCCCGGGCTCCGCTTTCTATTCTAACCAGATTTGACAGAATATTACCATTTCCACAGAGCGACTGCCGTCGCTATGGGATAGCCATATTCTATGGTTTAGACCAGAGTCAGGATGTTCGCGGGTACTAATTCTTCGTAACGATTGTCAAGGATCTTTTTGATGACAGCTGGAACCGAAGGCTTAACGTGCTCTCCGAGGCACGGAAGGTGTGACTTTTTGTGGCCGGTCACCCATCTATAAACCAGACGGTGACGAACCCGCTTAACCTTGTGAATCGATAGATTCAAGCGGTCGCCACTTTGCCACGGGCCGCTCACTTTATACGCCACATGTGCGTACTTATTTGAATCCAAAACTATATATTATATTAGACCTGCTGGTTTACATTATGTGGCTCCAGGATTATGTTAGTTGAGTATTTTTGTTTGAATATTTTAGTTGACTATTTAACGCATAATTGTATACCATAATCTGTATATTTATTTGGCTCCTTTAAGACATACATATACCCGTCAATCAATACTTAATGGTTTCACATTACAATTATTTAAATTTTAGTTTTCCATTCATAAGATGTTCCATTGAATTTATATTCATTACGTCCATACATTGTCAAATCCGAAAGCATACTATATTGATCCGCTTTAAATATTATGAACTGATACTGATAATCTTATGCACAAAAGCTTATGGATATTATGTGGCTACATTACTATACACGCCGCGCCATATCTGCGTGCTTATATGAATTTGGGTCGTTTGGCTTGTATGATGAAATATCATCAATTCATCATCATATCAGCCAAACGACGTCCACTGCTAGACATAGGCCTCCCCCAAGGTTCTCCACACATACCAGTCTTGAGCCGCCCGCATCCAACTGCTTCCCGCGTTCTTAACGAGATCGTCGATCCATCTTGGAGGATTTCCTCTGCGGCGTCATTCGGTATGTGGCCACCACTTCAGAACCTTTCTGCCTCCACGGCCTCAACTTCGAGATATGTGCCCGACCACTGCCACTTCAGCTTAACTATCCGGAAAGCTATGTCTTTGGTTCTCCTGCGGATTTCCTCATTTCTGATTCGATCTCGCACAGGAAACCTCTAAAATTAGCTCTCTCCATTGCCCTCTGAGTGACCTTGCGCCTTCGGATAAGGCCCATAGATATTTAATATCATTAGATGAAATCCCTATCTATTTCCATACATAAGTTGATCCAGAGGAATTATATTTATTAAAACCATGCATTGTTAGATCCACGAGTGAAATTATAGCAGCCATGGAGTTATTTGCTAGCATTATGTTGTAGATTTACGTATTATTTAACTCTGATTACATGCTCCATCGTACGTACTTATTTGAATCCAGTAAACTTATATAAAAACAAATCAATGTGATGTGGCTCCACATTATACTTTACATGCTATATCTGTATACTTATTTAAATCCAGTCATAATACTACCAGCTATCCATCTAATCAACCGATCAATACTACGAAGCTCCAGGATTAAGTTCATTAATTGCACGATTATTAGTAGACTTGGTTAATTTTATTTATTGCATTAATCGGTGGCTGACGAGTCAGCGGTTTACTTGATGGTAAGCTATCTGTGGCTCATACATATGCCTGTGTTTTCTCAGCATTACAAAAGAAATAGCAAAGAAACACATCCAACTCGCTGCCTACCAGGAGGAAGAGAAGGAGGGAAAAGAAACAGGTTGAAAGGCACTGTTCAAATTTTTATCAGAACCCTCTCAGGCACTCTCAATTAGCTGAGCTGGCCTCAAATGATGACTTCTTTAGATTTTCATGACATTCGGGTTCCATGACTTGAAATTATTTTTCTGACGATCGGCGTCGAAACTAATTATTAAGAATCTTAGCAAAAATTGGTCAGTCCTACCAAGGAAACAAACCCGACCCGGAACTCATAATCAGCAGTAGTAAATTTTCCGTAGAACAATGAGGCAGTTAGATAAACAATATATGTTATAATTATGCACAAATTACATCCAGACATAGAACTAACACTTGTGTTTATGCTTATCACACAAGGATTTGGTCATGAATACCTATAAATCTTTTTTAGGGTTCCGTAGTAAACTACAAGGAACCATTATAGTTGCACCATGTCCGTCTGTCCATCCGCGGTTTTACGAAACACCTATAACCACTAGAGAGCTGAAATTTGCCATGGTTATGCATTGTAACCACGCGGACAAAACTGTACAATAATTTATTTTGAAAAAAGTAATGTATACGGGTAGCTCCCATGGGTACACTACATAACGTGAAAACGTGGCCCGACACGCACTTGACCGCTTTTATACAGTAGAGGTGGCAAACGAGCTACTGTCTGCCCGCCTGATAGTAAGCAGCTATTCATAGCCATGTAATACTAATAACACCAACTAGACATTATAAGCGCGTTGTTTTATCTTCACTGTCCTACTACCAAAACTACCACGTGGAGAGGCTTAAGTCCTTTATTGGACTGCAAAAGGCATCATCAATTTATTGTGACCACTTTTCTACACTATCAAATCAACATTTAGACACCAAAGAAGGTTATATACAATAGCGGACATTGTAATAATAATAAACCACCTACTACCAATCATCATTCTCGGAACGTTATTCCGGTAATATGGTAGTTTTGGTTGACTACTATTACCGTTTTCTACCAAAAACAATTTCTTTTAAAACTACCAAACCTACCATGTCTACATTTTGTGTCATTACTAACATTTCTACCAAATCTACCATTATCTCAAACCAACCATTTGTGCCATAACAACTATTGCTACCAAACCTACAATTTCTACCAAAACTACAATTTCCATTAAAACTACTAATCAAACAAAAACAACCATATCTTCCAAAATAACCATTTCTTTTAAAGTAACTTTTTTCTACCACAGATTCTGCCAAATTTTCTACCAAAGCTACAAGTTCTGCCAGTCACAATTTTCTACCAAATACTTAATTCCTATCACTTTTAAATGATGATATTAGTACTCTATATCTATATTATTCAATAGAACTTATGACGTGCAAATTTTATTAATGTTGACCTTTAATTTAAAATGTGTCATACAGTGTGATGAACAGTAAGACTTATGTAATAGCACTAAGTATAGTATTCAAAATTATATTTCATGTAAAAGGAACATTTGTACGCCGATGACGGCAAAATACTATGGACTTAAAAACAGTAAACAACTTTGTAAACAGTATTCCAACAAATAAACTATTATTTTCTATTCTGTAAATGTTTCACATTAATAAAAAAGATGTCCGAAGGAACTCCATCGTGGGTTTTGTGTTTCGAAAGAAATTTCAGAAACATTTTCATAATAATTACCTAGACTTGACAGAATATTAGCTTTTTCACATAGTGACTGCCGTCTGACCTCTACAACCCGAAGGCGTTTAGACCAGATATTTGAGGGCACTGATTGCCCTAACGACTGTCAAAGATGATAACCGAAACCGATGGCTTTACGTGCTTTACGAGGCACGGAGAGATGTGATCTTTTGTGGCCGGTCACCCTACATAGGGTGACCGGCCACAAAAGATCACATCTCTCGTCCAGCAGTGGACGTCGTTTCGCTGATATGATGATGATATTTCATATCATAATCATAACATAACATAATCCTGGAGCCACATAATATTGACCAGCAGGTCTATATTAAAAAGTTTTGGATTCAAATAAGTACGCACATGTGGTGTATAAAGTGAGCGGCCCGTGGCAAAGTGGTGACCGCTCGAATCTATCGATTTGCAAGGTTAATCCTCGCAAAAACTTGCGAGGTAACACGCGTTCGTCACCGTCTGGTTTATAGATGGGTGACCAGCCACAAAAATTCACACCCTCCGTGCCCTAAATTAAATGGTAATACATGTTATAGTGAGAAAACAGTGGCTCTGTGGAAAAATAATATTCAGTCAAATCTGGTTAGACTAGACAGCGGCGCCCGGGCTCCAAGGCAAAGGCCTGGATGCAACCGGGATAACGCTCGGATGATGATGACCCATCTATAAACCAGACGGTGACGAACGCGTTTTACCTCGCGAATTTTTTAAAGATTCGAGTGGTCGCCACTTTGTCACGGGCCCCTCTTGTAGGTAATGTACAGTCAACAGCAAAAGTAGATGATCAAAATCAGAAATTCAATACTAATGAACGGAGTTCGTGTCAAAACTATGTGGCGTCGAAGTGATTCAAAAGTATGTGATTGTAAATTATACCAATCATTTACTACTAGTGCAGCTGCCATATATTCGTGATCAGTTTTGATTCCAAAAGTTATAAATTTTTCAAATTCACATCAGAACTAAGAAGTGAAAAAAAATGTTCAAAAGTAGTCAACAGTTAAAATCAAATATAAATGATGAAACTGAGGCCACGTTTTCATGAGGCAAATAATTTATCCATACTTATTTTTTAATTACCCCAGTAATTTAATTTGTTATGTTTTACGGAAAAGCAGCTGAATTGGATAAAAAATTGCATATTTAATGTAATTTTTTTAGACTTACGCCTTTATACCCGAAGGGGTAGGCAGAGGTGTAATATAACACTCATATTTCGACACGAACTTTTAGGTCCCACGTAATAGGGGCCGAGCCTATTACCGCTACCGGGTACATTACCAGACTCCGTGCTGCTACTGAGAATTTGAAAAAACCCAGTAACACTTTTGCCCGACCCGGGAATCGAACCCGAGACTTCCGATCAGCAGATCCATACGCTAACCACTGGACCACAGAGGCAATCTTTGTATATTTAATATAATTATGCCAAATTTCATCTCTCATGTATTTTGCTTTTTGTAACTTCTGTCAAAAGTTCAAAAGTAACTGATGTGATACAAAACGATAATTCAATAAATATTATTATCTTTGCATGTTTGTGCATTTATGTCAATGTTCAAAAGTAGCTGATGCGATACAAAATTATAACTCAATGATTGCTTTTGCCTAGTCGGCTACAATATATCTGTCACAGTACACAATGTACCTATCTGTCACAGACTATGCCACAGTATAAAGATATTATTAGACTGTGCTAATGCTATGCCTTGCGTTTTGTTTCTTTTTTTATGTTGTCCTTTTTCTGTGTCTGTGACAAATAGTTTTCTATAGGTATGTATAAAAACCGGAAGGTAGATTGATAATTTTATCTTAAGGGCATTATTTATATTGACTTCGCGCTTTTGTCACACTGTTAGCAAGAGTTCTGTTGGAATAGTGCAAAAATCCAAGTATCGAAACTCTTTAATGTCAATCTGTAATTTGGATGTCACGTACAATAATATAAATTTGCATTTAGAATACAATATTGATGGATTTTACTGATAACGAATATATGGCAGCTGTACTAGTAGCAAATGATTGGTATAATTTACAATCACATACTTTTGATTTACTTTGACGCCACATAGTTCTGACGCGAACTCCGTTCATTAATATTTGATTTCTGATTTTGATCATCTACTTTTGCTGTTGACTGTACCTACCTAGTACCTACTACAAATATTTAACCATAAACTCCCAAGTAAAAAAAAAAGTGCTGGAAAAATGGACAAAGAAACCAAGTTTATTTAAGAAATGCCGCAAGTTATGAGAATTGATAAGAAATACAGAATAATAATACATAAAAGTGACCAAGAACCAATGACTGCCCTCCGTGAAGAATACTGCGCTGCGATTGGCCCATTTGAATCGGATCAAGTAAATCTAAAATATCTAAAGTGTGGATTTGTATAAAAGTGGCGTAATTATTATTAGCAACGAAGTTGGCGTTAGTTGATCCGAAGGGAGCAACATGAGACTTGGGCGCTCGCAATGGATCAAGAAATCATGGCCGGATCAACAAGTGAAAACGGATCAAACAAAAACTACTTATATTGCACGCTTGATCAACATTGTGATGAAGGGGATATCTATATATATATATATATATATATATATATATATATATATATATACCGCTATTTTTTAATTAGTACAAAAAATTTAACAGGGCACTAAGTATCTTTAACTGATCATAATTGTGTAGTTGAAAAATAAAAACACTAAGTCCCAAAACTGTCTCAAAACTGTCCACAAAAATACGTGATAATTGGTAAATGCAATACTAATACTATGGCCGACCCGTGTACTATCGTACCATTGATAAATAACCCCCCCCCCGCCCCTCTGCGCCTGCGCCACGCCCCGACGATCCGACAGACAGTACTAAATTACTAGCGAAAGTCAGCGTATCTAATTTCGTTGCAAAAGTTAATTGTTTGTCTACGTTTGCCCGACGCGATGGCCTATCATATCAGTTCATATCACGGGAGTATGTAGCTATGCTTCGTGCGTACTTTTTGAGTGGAAAAATCGCGAGTGCAGCTGTGTACCCATGGACATCGTATTGTGAGTGTACAAAAGTGACCGGGTCAGTGTCAAACAATTAAAACAGTGCATATTGGATGCTTTTGACGACGGTGGTGGACATTTCGAAGGACAATGGAAATACTTGTAAGTTTAGTAAATAATACGTACTTAAGTAAATAATAATTTGATGCAGGCGCCTCAAAATCGATCTGTGTTCTCCACACACCTTGAGGAAGGCCTATGTCCAATTTGTAAATAGCAGATGATTCTAACTTCATAAATACGCCAAAATTACTCTTTTCTTTTAGTCCAGAACACCATCTTTTATTTTGATATTTGTTTGATTTCTAATTACATACCTCCGTATTTAATTACTTGTTAAACGATAAATTTTACCGGTCCTACGCCCGAATGAAGTATGAAGGAGAGGGTAGAACTAACAAAATTAAAAAATAACTACCTACATTTATTATTTTTCTTCATTTTATTTTCTATTGCTACCTACATCATAAGTGCGACAGAGAGAATGCGAATGAGCAGGATGGAATATTATCAATGAATTAGTGAATGGATTGTAAAATATGACTATGATTTAAGTGAGATTTTCTACAATAAACAAATGATAATAACTTTGCTCTTTATTGATATTATGAAATTCTTACGTCACATATATGATAATAATATCTTCACTAATCTGTCCTTAAAGTTTTTGTACTAATTAAAAAATAGCGGTGTATATATATATATATATATATATATATATATATATATATATATATATTTATATATATATATACATACACAAAATATGCATATATATACATATAAATAATACATATACCTATATATCTAAATATACATACACAACAAATACATAAATACTTATAGTAATGGATGAGAGTGATGAGCTGATTCCGTCAATCTCTTCAAAAGAAGCTCTCGTACCTTCGCTTTAAATGCATAAAGGTTGGTGGACAATCTGATTTCAAGAGGTAGCGCGTTCCAGAGTAGGACTGACTGTACGACAAAGGAAGAGTTGACAAACCCAGAAGAATGACTGGGGCACGAAAGAAGAAGATTCTGCAAAGAACGAAGGTCTCTCTCATGTGTAGATGATAGGTATTGGAAATACTCGGAAAGATAAGAAGGAGGAGAGGGAGACTTAAGAATCATGAAGAGAGTAGTGAGAGCACGCAAGCACCGGCTTTGACGAATAGGCAACCAATTAAGTTCTGAACGATAAGTAGAGACGTGGTCATACTTACGAAGATTAAAAATGAATCGAATGCATTTATTGAGAAGTCGGTCATATTTATTGAGATATTCTGCATTCAGGTCATAATAGCACATATCACCATAGTCGATTGTGGGAAATATTAAGGCCTGCACAAGCATTGTCTTAGTCTTGGAAGGAAGGAAATTCTTGAACCGGTAAAGAGCTCTAAGAGTTCCAGTGACCCTCTGACTAACTTTAGTCACCTGCGCTTGCCAATTGAGAGTGGAATCCATGTGCAAGCCTAGATTTTTTACGGTTATACAGTATGGAATAACCAAACCATTAAACATAATAGGTGGTATCGTATTTAGGTCTATCCTGGGTACTAAGCGGTGACTGCCTACAATAATGGCCTGGCATTTTGTTGGGTTAACGGCTAAACCAAATTTATTACACCAGTCCATCATAGACTCAAGGTCCCTATTCATATCATCAATGGCCACCGTTACATCTTCCACTCTCGCTTGGGAGTACAACTGCAAGTCATCAGCATAAAGATGATACGAACATCGAAGATTAGGAGTTAATAAGTTAATAAAAATAGAGAATAGTAAAGGAGAAAGAATGCCACCCTGAGGAACACCAGAGCTAATGTCTCGCCAACTGGATGACATTTCATCACAGCGAACAGACTGCTGGCGTTCCTGAAGATACGATGAGAACCATTCCAGTGCAGCAGGAGAGATCATGATATAGGAGAGGATAGATAGGAGGATATCGTGACTGACGGTGTTAAAGGCGTTCGAGAAGTCAACCAAAGTCAACACAGTTACTTTAGTGTCCTCCATGCCTGCCCTAACATCGCCAGTCACTTTGAGGAGTGCAGAAGTCGTGCTGTGACCTGGCCTGAATCCGGATTGTAAAGGACTAAGCAAATTATTTTGATATACGAATTCAGACAACTGTTTATGTACACAAGCTTCAAGCACTTTGGATAGGAAGGGCAGAATAGAGATTGGACGGAAATGGTTAGGGAGAGAAGGGTTCGTAATCTTAGGGAGTGGAATAACAAAGGCTTTACGCCACAGGTAGGGGAAAGAACCACTGTCAATTGAAAAATTTACAATGTGGGATATAGGAAGGAGGAGATGATTCAGGATAGGGATTATCATGCGGCGGCTGATAGAATCAAACCCCACAGCGTTGGATTTAATAGACTGGATAATCTTCTTAACCTCACCCGATGCAACTGGAGAAAAATTAAAAGCTTCAATATTAGGACGGGGAAGTCCAGCAATATAGTCAACTGTTTGACGCCTGGTTTGATGATCCAGTTGAGAATTAGATGAGAAATGGTTGTTTAAATCATCCAAACCAATCGTAATTTGAGGAGTTGTGTGTTGCTGTTTGCCAATACCTAGAGTCCCAAGGAACTTCCAGATACTAGCAGAAGAAGAAGAATTAATATTGTCGAAAATATGGCGGCGTTTAGCGTTGCGTATCATCTGATTACACCGATTCCTTGCAGTTTTGTACAGACTCCAGTTCTCGTCAGATCGCTCCTTTTTAAACTTACGGAATGCTCGATCTCGGCGCCTCATGGCCATTTGAACGCCCCTGGTGAGCCAAGGAGCAGGAGGACGTTTTAATTGAATTCTCCTGATAGGAGCATGCTTATTGTAGAGGCCGAGTAGAGTATCGTTCAAAATCGAAACCTTTACATCAACGGTGTTGGCTGCTAACAAAAAAGACCAATCGAGTTCAGCAGCATCCCTTTGCAGCTTCTCGCTATTCATACGTCCAAAACAACGCATGTGAAGGACCTTAGGGCGAGGTTTAGGAGGTTTAAGGTGATAGGATAGGTAGATGAGGTCATGGTGGGAGAAACCGGGAGCAAGGTATTGGCCATGGGAATGTACCAGGGATGGGGCTGAGGTAATAATCAAGTCTAACCAAGTGTCTTCACCTACGATATTGTGGTGAGTGGGTTCGAGAGGAAGAGTGTGTAGACTGGCAGACTCAATTAATTTTAGAAGGTTCTGGGAGCGAGAGGAATTGATGGCTAGAAGGTCAGTGTTGAAATCTCCCATGATAATATGGTGTGCATATTCCGACCCTAAAGATTCCAGAATCGATTCGAGACTGGAGAAGTAATTAACGGAGGGAGGACAATATACAACTCCGAGAACGGTTTTCGCTCCACTGACTGAAACCTCAAGAAAAAGATACTCAGAGGAGGCAGAATGATTAGGCGGTGATGATGTGAGAATTTTGTACGAGAGTGTACTACGGAGATATATGGCTACGCCACCACCTCTCCTATCCACCCTATCGTTGCGAATAAGAATAAAACCGGGGAGGGGGTAGGCAGTAGAAAGTAAATGAGGTTTCAGCCAGCTCTCTGAAATCAGAATGGCATGAACGTTAGCATCACGGAAGGTTTCAAACAGGTCGTTGTAATGACCAGGGATGCTTTGCGCATTAATATGACAGACATTCAGCATGTGCTTTGAAGTTTCATTAAATTTTCGCTTGAGAAGGTCACCAAGCGAATCAGTAACGGAGCAAAAGCTGTCGTTGTTTGAAGAGTTGCAGGAATCATTAGCAGAATGGAACGATTTATATGAGTATCCTTTACTACCTAAAACCACAAAACATTCTTAGTCAGTAAAGACTGCTTCTCAATTAGAAAAGCCTCGGTATGTAATTTTTTGCTTGCAAACTAATAGAAAAAATAATAGAACTAAAGACAGTTCGGTATTTGATCATTGTGAGGGGACAAATGTTACGCTCTTTTTAAATTCGCAATATTCTCCTTATGAGCCTTTATCTTTAAACTTTTGTGAGAATAAATAGAGTATATTATATGAAATGTATGTGAAATTTCGTCAGTCGTATAACAACTCTCCGGTAGACCCGTTGCTTGATCTACAGGATTTCAAAGAAAAGGCCCCAGTCTTCATCTTAGACCACTCAAGGCAAAACGATAGTTTAAAAACTGGTCCAGTGGATGTAAGATTGGAATTTGAATGTTCAACACAAATACCAGATAAGACAACTGCATACTGTTTGATTATAAACGACCGACTTGTGGAATACAAACCTCTGAGCAACATCGTGCGTAGATTATCATGACTGCTATTATAGACATCCAAGGCTTTAAAACAGAAGCAAATCAATTTATAATAAAAGAAATTGCTATATGGTGTAATCAAAGACTGCAAGTGTTTTTAATCAAACCGCCATTTCCTTTTTACGATTTGACTAAATCGGAAAGAAAACAAGTTTTCTGGATTGAGCGTAATAGAAAAATATACTGGAGCGAAGGATTTATACCTTACTCAAATTATCAATATTTAGTTTTAGATATCTTAAAAGATAAGTGTGTTTTCGTTAAAGGTCTTGAAAAAGTGTCATGGTTGAAAAATATTTTAAATAGTGTTAATGTAATTAATGTAGAAGATAAAGGTTGTCCTAATTTGTTAACCCTATATGATCGCTATAAATATTCCGGAGATTTGTACAATTGTATCTATCATGACTCAATATGTGCTTAAAAAAATGGTGCTTTGATAAAAAACTATTTTTAAAAAGATAGAATATGGATTGTTTCATTTTACTTAATCATTTCCTATTCTCACTAACATACCCATTTAGTTTTAATAGATACTATGATTGGAATATTACAAGAATTGATACACATTCATAAATACAATAAAAAACTCAGCAAAGAGAACAGTTACATTAGTCACTAAGACAAGGAGTTAAATTCCTAACCTGAAAATATAATGTTAATAATCTATATTGTGAATAAAACGGATCGCAGATAACAACAGTAGGGTATTATTGGAGGCGTCTGCGTCGCGAAACGAGCGAAGCGAGTTGAGTGACGCAAAAGTCAGAACACATTTATATTAATCGATCTCGATTATAAAATTGGGGCTTCGGTATCACACAGCTCGAGCGGCGACGCGAGAGCAAGTGATGCAGAAGCCCCAATTTTACTCTACTGAGGAAGTCGGTCTTTTTGTGTGTTTACGTTACAAATACATTCATTTGGAAGCAGTTAGCGATTTAAGTAAAGATGCATTTGTACACACACGCACTCACAAACACACACACACACACATAGACACACACACATACATGCGCATGAGAGACTGGTAATCTGTCATACAGGTTCTCCTAGTTCAGATACCAGTCTCTCACACGCCTACTTGATTATGTAACACTTAATTTAAGACCTGATTGTTAACTATTCTGTGTGAGAGAGAAATTAATAAACCTTTTTATTTTATTTGTGATGACGTTAAAAAGGTTCATTACACGTCTCTACGTGTATCTCTATGTGTTATCGCTAAACGTTTTCAGAGGAAAACCATCAGAAATATTTAGCGATAACAGTCGTGATTTTGTTGCTGCCGCGAAGGAGATAGGCAATTTTATTAAACAAAATACAGAACCTATATCTGATTTTGCAAGTCAACAGGGTATTAAGTTCAATTTTATACCTTCTTACGCTCCTCACTTCAGTGGCATTTGGGAAGCCGGTGTCAAATCGGCTAAATACCACATCAAACGGGCAATAGTAATTTAACATTTGAAGAATTCATAACTTTGTTTGCGCAAGTGGAGGCCATTCTTAATAGCCGTCCCTCGTGTCATTTATCATCCAGTCCTAATGACCTCCTCTCCTTATCCCCAGGGCACTTCGTCATAGGTCGGCCGTTAACTGCGCTGCCCTTACCAGCCTTGGAAAAGAATTATGGCAACCAATGAGACAGATATAAACGCCTCGAAACAATACGGCAACATTTCTGGCAGAGGTGGCAGAAAGAGTATTTCTCGGAGCTGCAGCAGCGAACCAAGAGGCGCAAAGAAAATGCTCAGCTCAACGTGGGCGATATTATGGTACTATTGGCAAAAGATAATACGCCTCCACTAAGCTGGCGTCTTGGTCGAGTTCTGCGGCTGTTTCCTGGACCAGATGAAGTGGCACGAGTTGCTGAAATCAAAACTCCGCGAGGGTGCGTTCGTCGTCCGTTCACCCGCCTGTATCCGCTGCTTACCGCCGAGGACCTAAATGCTTAAAAGGAACCTTTCAAGGGCCGGGAATATGTTGCGTCTATTGCCTAACAGGTCGTCAACTAGCTGCTAATGGTGTTTTGCCAGGCGTATACAAACTCCGCGTCACCGTATTCATTGTCAATTTATTCCGCTATCGATTATCGGTACGCACACGTTGTACGCACGATTTATAATAAACCGTTATTTTTTGTAGTTGGATTTTGATTAATCCCCAGTGTATAAGCAAAATATACAAGATCAAAATAATGTACCACAGTATGGTTCACCTTAAAAAAGTCTACAAAAAAGTCCCCGATTGTATATGTCTATCTCTAAAGGATAACCCATAATAACCATTTTTTAACTTTAACTTTTTACGAGGAATAAGAGGCTTATTTTCAAAGTGATTTTATGCAATACAATATTAATCCTTATCCGATTAGGTAAATAAAAACAAAACTTTGAACATAGGGTGCATAGGGTTCCCACCAAGAACTTAGGGTCCCAAGCCAACCTCACCTGCAAGTGGTGCACCTGCCGATCAACGGACGAGGCTCTGGCAAACAAAATGTCCCAATAAGCGGTAATAGGCTCGCCACCTATTACGTGGGATCAAAACACTGGCGAAAAGTGGGCGTTTAATATGCCTCTGCCTACCCCTTCGGGGAAACAGGCGTGAGTCTATGTATGTATGTATGTATGTACTTTGAACCTTTACAGCGTGTAATTTAAATGAATATTTTAATCATAATCATAATCAGCATTTATTTGTTAAACATAGGTAGGTACAATAACAGTGGTCTTAAAATTAATATAATGCGCCATGTTTTGTCATGGGACATACAAATATAAAATCATGCATGAAATACATATAAAATTAAGCATTATTCAAGGTGATTCCATTTTTACATAATTAATTTTAGAAATTATATTAAATTATTACATCATTTAAGTAGTCATCAATACAATAATTGCATTTATTAATTAATAAATTACATAAAGATTTCCTAAATTCCGATATAGACAGGTCTTTTATTCTGTTGGGTAGTTTATTGTAAATCTTCGGTGCCATGCCAAAGAAGCTCTTCTGCATTAATGCTGTCCTACAAGTCAAATTGTAAAGTTTATCTACATATTGGTTACGTATCGGAGCCCGTCGCACCTCAGATACTTTAACAAACAACTTCATGTTATTTTTAACAAAAAGAGCTGTTTCCAATATATATAGCGCTGGTAACGTTAATATTTTTAGCGATTTGAAATATGGTCCACAGCTGTCGGTGATCTTTAGATGACACATACAACGAATACACCTTTTCTGCATTTTAAATATTAATTCGCGATCTGTGGACTGTCCCCAGAAGATAATTGCAAATCTTAAAACTGAAGCTACTAATTCATGATACGCCGTTACTAAAGCTTCTTGACTAACTATTTTGGATAGCTGAAGAAGTGCATATGCACATATATTTAGTTTTTTACATACTTCTTCTATCTGCGGCTTCCAAGTAAGCTTATCATCTAACGTTATACCTAGAAATTTTGTCTTATTTACTTCCTCAATTATGTCGTCTTTATATGTTATTTTAATTTTTGGTGGTTCACAACGTTGGTGAAAATGCATTATTTTAGTTTTCGTTCAGTTAATTTTTAGGTTGTTATTAACGAACCAATTTATAATGTTATGAAGGCAATCATTAATGTCCTTTTGATATTCGGTCAAATTAGAGCCTTTTATCACGCACGTACTGTCATCAGTAAAGAGAACCATGTTATGACTTGTTACTTTTGGAAGGTCATTTATATAGATGAGAAATAATAACGGACCAAGCACGCTACCTTGCGGTACTCCATATTTCACATTCCGAGGCTCTGATATGTATTTTTTTTCTAATTTCGTTCTTAAACACACTCTAGTAATTTCGGTGCTTTGTGACCTGTTACGTAAATATGATTCGATCAGATTAAAGAGGTTTCCCCTTATGCCATACCCATGCAATTTAGCGAGCAAAGTTTCATGGTTGACATAGTCAAATGCCTTTGTCATATCGGTGTATATGGCACAAACTGGTATCTTTTTGTCTACATAAGTCATAACATTATTTAATAGATCATGTATAGCCATATTTATTGTGCTATTTTTTCGAAAACCTTTTTGTTCCTTGCAAAATAAGTCATATTTCTCAAAGAAACCATAAATTGAGTTATATATTACCTTTTCAAAGATTTTCGAGAATACTGGAATTTTAGCTACGGGTCTATAGTTTTTCATATCCGTTTTTATGTCTTTTTTATGGAGAGGCCTAACTATAACCTTTTTTAAGCTTTTTGGATATGTACCTTCTGTAATACTTATGTTTATGATATGTGTCAACGGCGGAGCTATCACTTCTTTTGCAAATTTTATCACCTTTGTACACACGCCATCATAACCGACAGTATTAGTATTTTTAAGGCTCTTGATTATTTGTATAATGTCATCATTGGTAACGGGTAATATAAATAATGATTGCAATGTCATATTATAAAATTTTTTATGATTATTAGAATGATTATTATAAGAATTTTTACTATTAGAATTATTATTATTAGATTTGTTACTATCAGAATTATTATAAGAAATGTCAAAATTAATACAATTAGAAATGTCAGAATTAATACCATTAGAAATGTCAGAATTAATACCATTAGAAATGTCAGAATCAATACTATAAGAAATGTCAGAAATAATATTATTAGAAATGTCAGAACCAATACCCTTGTAAATGTCAGAACCAATACCATTAGAAATGTCAGACTTAATGTTATTTTCAATGTCATCTATAAAATAATTATGAAATGCATCTGCTATGTCTTTCGGGTGGGTAATTACTGAATTATTTAGGTTAACACTTACAATTTGGTTTTGTGGCATATTAAAATTACTTTTATTAATTATTTGCCAAGTGGCTTTTGATTTATTTTGTGACGTATTTATGAAGTGGTTATTTTGCGCTTTTTGAGTCAGTTTTATAATTTTTTTGTAACGTAAACTGTATTCTCTGAAATAATTTTTATTTTTCAAGGTAGGTTTCAGTCTGTAATTCCAAAGCAATCGTCTTTGTGTTTGACTGCATTTTTTTATACCACGCGATATCCATTTTGATTTTTTGTTAGTTTTTATTGTAATAATTTTTTCAGGAAAACAAAGTTTATAAAGTAAGGTAAAAATATCCATAAAAATATCGTAAGCCTTATTTGTTTAGTTTTCATTATAAACTTCTCTAAAAGATAAGCGCTGTAATTGACTTTTGAATAATTTTAAATTTTCTTTACAAATGTCTTGTTTAATTGTTCTCCAGTATTTTAATTTACATGTTTTATTAACAGGCACTGTCAATAATTGGGACGTATGGTCTGACAATGCAAAGTCTATTATCTCAGTTTTACACTTCATTCGGGGATTGTATGCAAAATTATCTAAACATGTGTTACTGGCTAGTCTAGTGGGTTTGTATAGCGATAATTTAAGATTGTAACTTAGTAAGAAGTATTCAAATTCCATAGTTATATTATTTCTCTTTAAAACGTCAATATTAAAATCGGCACATAATATTAGCTTTTTGTTTGTAAGTAAATTAATTTTAGACAGTATGTTATCCAGCTTTTCATAAAATACCTGATAATTACAAGTAGGCACCCGATAAATACAGACAATGATCATCCCATGCGCTATAACTTCTATGGCACAACACTCGAAAATACCTGCAACCGATTGTTTGGACACATCTGTAAGTTCTCTGTATTGTATTCCCTGCCTGATAAATATACTTGTCCCTCCGCGCTTTACATTTCTAGGAATCTAAAGAATGCAGCTATGCAAAAATTTGGAATAGACATGAAATGTTCACAGCCAGCATTTACAAAATGTTCAGTTACACAGATAACATCTATTACTGTACCGTTGTTATACAATTCATCTATACATACAGTTAGTCGGTCCGATTTGTTAATTAAGCCTGCAATGTTTTGATGTAGGATGTTAAACTCATTATAGAAAAAACTCAGAATCCTCGTGTGTATGCGCAGCAATGTTTGTATCAGCTTTCGAAATAGACAACTTTTCACTTTGTCGCCTGTCTTTAATCTCTTCGAAATCCGTTTGTGTGCTAGCGTTTATCATTTTACTAGTCTGCACTAAGTGATATTTTTGTTGTCTAATATACAAATCGTAATTGATTCTATAAACCGAGCTAAGAATTTCTTTAAGTAATCGTTGAGATATATGTAAAGGCAATCTACTGTAGTTAGGCAAATATGCAGAGTAGTTCATGTCTAAATAAGTTGTATTCGAGTAGCGAGAACATAGAAACTTTAGGGTATAATTAAGTTTTTTTTCATTTAAGTTTCTGTTATGTGGCACCTCTGAAATGAATACATTTGTTTTACTAACATTATTTAAGAAACTATCTAAACAATATTGCAATGAACTTGGGTTCTTATCATTTATGCCAGCCAGAACGATTACAAAATCATTTTTATCGTAAGTACTCAGTAGAGTATTCTCCATACGTAAAACTTCCTGTATATGCGCTTGCGGCTTCCAGAAACAGGTGACCTTAAAGTTATCACCTAATAGATATTGCAAATTGTTTTGAATGCGGCGCCCCTGTTCGTCGGCTAAAATAATAATCTTCCGTTTATATGCTTCGTTATTATGTTTTTGTTGAGTGTTATTCGACCCATTCTTGGTATGCTGTGCAGTAGGTGTTTTTATTCCCAAATCAGTAGTTAGGTCAGTCATTAGATTTCTTGCGGCGCTAGTTATTTCATCCAATTTCCTACTAACAGAATTGCAATTGTTCTTATTATCATTGATTGGTGTGATTGTGATCGATTGCTTATTTTTTGCATCAGGCGTTTTTTCTGTTTCTATTAATGATTCGCATAATTTTGTAGGTTCTTCGGAGTTGGCTTGCTGGGTATTTGCAAATTCTTGCGAATATTTTACGGCAGGTGTTAAGGTTTTATTTACTTTTGGCTTCCGTTGCTTGCGTCCTGACAGTGATGTTAAAGTGTCTGTAATAGTTACCTTCTTGTATGTTTCTACTAGCTTGATATATTTATCTAAATCTACCTTGAGCTTGTAATTCTCCGAGTTTAGGTTTTCAATTTCTTCGTGCGCGCTTTGTAACTCTTTAGAGGCCTGTTTAAGTTTTTCTTGTAAGTCAATCAGAGTTTGACTAGAATTTAGTGTGGAATCCGGTAAGCTCATCATTGTCGTATCAAATAAAGTCGAACTGTCATTCGGTGTATCATCCAGCGAGATTGTTTTCGTAGGTCTGCGATAAGTGACATAATCGTCCAAATTTAATCAAAAAATGAAGAAATAAATGTCAAAAATATTTAAATAATTCTTTGTGTGATATATTATTTAAACGTTTTACGTGAAATAGCTGTTTAGTTATTATGTGAATTTAAAAGTTATTATACTGTCATTCTTGAGTTGTAAAACATTAATAGCGCTTCTATTGAGTGCTCTGATTGGTGGGAACTTCAATGTCACTTTGGTTTGAATAAAATTAACCGTCTAGTCTAATTTCACTCTGTATTTGTCTATAAAACTGTTTTATTGTTCACGATATACTGATATTATTTCACATTTATGTAGTTTATGTTGTTTACTATTATGTTTATGTACAGTTTTGCTGTTTAAGTTCACTGAACGATTTTTTACATTGCACTTTAAGTTCACTGTTTATTTTGGCTGTTTATTCACAGAACTTTGCTAAAACGTTGCCACACAGTTATTGTCACTATTGTTGTAATTTAATCACTGGTTAAGTTGTTAAAACGTTTATTTACTATTTTAACGATTTAAAATTCAAGGAGCTTATGTTGACGTGACGAGTGGCGCCACCTTTCTTCCAAGAAGAAAGGTGGCGCCACTTGTGCTGAATCTATTCGCCTTCTAACCGTGTAATTTTTTTTTCTACATTTGAACAAGTACTTGAAAACTTAACTCCTTTATATGGTCACACTATAGTGATGGGCGACTTTAACACCTGCCTCCTTAAACAGGATTCCCGTGCTACATAATTTCGTCATGTCGCGGAATCCTGCAATATGTCAATTTTAAATCTTACCGCAACTCATCACTTCCCTAATTGTACTCCTTCTCTGCTAGACCTCATTCTAGTATCTTCCCCTAATCTCATTCACAAGCATGGTCAATGTACAGCGGATGCATTCTCCTATCATGACCTTATTTATATTTCATATAAAGTATGCACTCCCAAAACGAAGCCCAAGATTGTATTGCAGCGCAACTTTTGTGACATTGATCATGACAAATTGCGTGCGGATAGCGTTAATTTAGCCTTTGTATTCTTCAGAGTGCATGGATTCTAAAGTCCAAATCTTTTCAAATAATCTCATCAAACTTTACGACGTCCATGCGCCAATCCGCTCCATCAAACTGAAACATTTACCGGTACCTTGGCATTTGGCACCCTGAAGACATCAAAAAGATTATGCCCAAAAAATCTGCTGCCAAAGCTAAATTGAAGAACAAGCCTACTCTTCTGAAGCAAGAAAAATACGTTGCCATCAGAAATCTCTGTAATAAGGTGTGTAGGAATTCGCAACGCTAACACATTCATTAATCCGTTGAACACGGTGATCCAGCTAAGGTCTGGAAATTTCTTAAATCTCTGGGAGTTGGTAAGACACGGCATCAATCCACTCCAATGGTAATATGAAAAAAGAGCCACTTTACAACATCTTTCATCTTTGCCAACACCTGAGTATTCTCCTTTTAACTTATCGCCATTTATCGCTTGTGACGTTAAGAATAGTATATTGGCAGTTACATCCAACGCAGTCGGTAGTGACAGTATCAGTCGCAAAATGATCCTTCCCATCCTAGACGAAATTCTTCCAGTCCTTTGTCACATCCTAAATGTTTCCATTGCTTGCTTTGCATCTTTCCATCGGACTGGAAAGATGCCCATATAATTCCTTTACCAAAGAACCTCAAGCCCAGTTCCTTCACAGATTATCGTCCATATCCTTACTACCCTTCCTGTCGAAAGTCCTTGAACGTCTAGTCCACTCACAGCTCACTTCCTATCGATGTGAAAATGCGCTCCTATATCCTTATCAATCTGGTTTCCAACCTGGTCACAGTACTGTCACTGCTCCGGCTCGCGTTACTGACGAAATAAGGCTAGGTATGGATTGTGGAAATGTAACGATTTTGACATTACTTGACTTTAGCAACGCGTTTAACACCGTGGATTTTCACATCATACTGGGCATTTTACGCGCTCTTAACGTATCTCCATCGGCAATTGGCTGGTTTCGTAGTTACCTGTTTGGTCGCCGACAACGTATACACATAGAAGACTCTTATTCCTCTTGGTCTTACACTAATGCCGGTGTGCCGCAGGGTGGCGTGCTATCTCCTTTACTCTTCGCCATATTTATAAACTCCATCTTAAATTAACTACTTTCATCCTACCACCTTTATGCAGATGATTTACAGATTTACACGCAAGCTTCTATAACTAAGTTGGCAGAAGCCTGTGTTACTATTAACACAGACTTAGAACGTATCTGCGAATGGACCAAGAGATATGGACTGATAGTTAACCCTGATAAAACTTAATTAATTGTTATCGGAAGGTTTCTAAAATGAACTGGGTTGATCTTCCACGAACCAGGTTTGATGGAAAAGATCTTCCTAAACCATGTCCGTTAATTAATCGTAAAGTCGTAAATTATTCGCATCGGAGGGCTCGTTGCGTAGGCTACGCAACTTTCTTCCAACTGCTACTAAAGTTGCACTTGCCCAATCTTTGCTTTTGCACATTATTGACTATGCTGACGTCAGCTATCTTGATCTCACTGAAGAGCAGCTTGATAAACTTGAGCGTCTCCAAAACTTTTGCATACGATTTATATTTGGACTGCGCAAATATGATCACGTTTCAGATTTTCGCAATAAACTCAAGTGGCTTCCAATTCGTCTTCGCAGGAATACTCACATTGTAACATTATTGTACAATGTTCTATTTAATCCTAGTACTCCCTCCTATCTTAAAGAACTTTTTATGTTCGTTCATGACACACATGTGAAATGCTTGAGGTCGTCTGAGGATCTAACACTGAGGATGCCAAAGCATTCCACGAATTACTTTTCAAAATCTTTCACTGCTCAAGCGGTGCGTCTGTGAAATGCTTTACCACTGGAGATTCCAAAAGCAAAATCGTTAAATATCTTTAAAACTTTGATAAAAAATCACTATCTTATTTAAATTGATGATTTTCTTGTTACATTAGCTTTATTTACTCCATCTACTGTATTGTCTGTCTTGACTGTCTCTTATATTTCTATAATGTATGTAAGTATATTTTATATTTGTATTTTATTTTATGTAATATTTTATACTTAGTTGTATTTTATTTATGTACGTATATTCATCGAATTATTATGCATTTATATATGTATGCATGTATGTATATATTATCTAAGATTTTCGTATTATTTGTAGCAACTACAGCACCGCTCCACATTTTTGCTCATATCATTCCTGTCCACCGCAAGGTTGCCTGGAAGAGATCGCCCTAGGCGATAAGGCCGCCGATTGTACATTATCGTAGTTTTAAGTCTCTTTACAAAATATGTACTGTTTAATGCTATGTTGGTGTGCAATAAAGTGTATATCTATCTATCTAACCGTGGCTTGGACAGCCACGGTGAAGCTAAGCGGGATGCTGGGAGTGGATGCTCCACGTGGGCTTGGGTGACGCCTGCGTAGGATGCGTCCAAGGTTGCGGGGGACAGTGCTCTGTCCCTCGCAGTCGGGCGCGGTCGCGGGAGAAGAGGCGTGTCAGTATTGCGTTGCCGCGCACCCTATCTCCCGCGACCAAATGGGGCGCACTATTTGCTGCGTTGCGGTGGGGCCGCAGAGGAAGAGGAGATGCGGTGTTGTCAAGTTGCCGGCCTCCCTATCCTAAGTGGCCACTGGGTTTTAGTGCCGCTGATGGCAAACGTTGGGGCTGCTCCCCGTCCACCAAAAGGCAAGGAGGCGGCGTAGTGTCCGCGCCACTTCCCAAGGAGACGGGGCCTGCCAACACCAACGGCAGGCCAATCCCGGGCGGGGTCGCGGAAAAGTATGCTATCCGTGAATCGCGTGACCCCGCCAACATACGGCACCCGTAGTGACACCGTGGTGGATTTAATGGGTATGCCTCGAACGCCTTTTTTTTTTTTTTGTTTTATGAGGTGGAAAATCCCTTCGGATCTCCGACTCTTGGGGGAAATAAGAGCCGGAGTACGTGGTGTTTCCACTAAAAACCACCTCGACTTCTGCCATGTACCCGTGTGTCGGAGGGTGGGGCCATCACCAAAGCACTCGTCGCCACCCTCGGACGGGTATTGGCCCGCCACATGGTCAGGCGGGCCCCGAACAAAGCCCCCTTGGCGACGGATTAAGGTGTTGGACTCCGCCGCCAAAACGCCCAGCGGCCGCAGAGGATAGGGAGGACGGCAACGCAACACCGCATCTCCTCTTCCTCTGCGGCCCCACCGCGACGCATCGAATGGTGCGCCCCCATTTGGTCGCGGGAGATAGGGCGCGCGGCAACGCAACACCGACACGCCTCTCCTCCCGCGACCGCACCCGACTGCGAGGGACAGACAGAACTGTCCCCCGCACCCGCACCGTTGTACGCATCCTGCGCAGGCCCCTCCAAGCCCACGCGGAGCGTCCCCTCCTGGATCCCTCTTAGCTTCACCGCGGGTGACCAATCCACGGTTACTGAGCCCCCCCACCACGACAAGGTGGAGATCCCACGGGGGGGATGCCCCGAACGCCTGTAGGGCAGAGCCACCACATACCTCCTCCTCCAGTCCCATCCCCGGTCGATCACACTCACGGCCGGGTTGGCGTTTTTTTTTGTTTATGTAACGGGTCTACATCGCGTAATTATTTGAAAATATAGGTAAAATAACTTAGGCGTTTTGGCATGGGTTATATCAGCCGTGGTAATGAAATAACTCGTTTCAGTTATCTCAAAAACCTATATTTATTTAATTAAACTTTATGTACAATACATTTATGTAGGTACAATGGCGGACTACATGCTTTATGACTATGAGGTATCAGTAATGTTCTCTAAAGGCGTGTGAAGTCTGCCAATATGCACTTGAATAGCGTGGTGGACAGTGACTTAACAATTATCATAATGAGAAGGGGCGTGTGCCCAACAGTGGTACCGAGTAAATACAAGTAAATGTGTGAGTTTATAATTTCAGTACATAGCGGTGAAAATAAAGTTATAAAACATATAAAGCTGACTTCTAAAGATGATAACAGAGTAGTTACCTGTCTTGCATTTTTGCAATACTATTTGTATTCTAAGCGAAATGTTCGGCAAACAAAAAGTGTGGTGTTTAGGCAGACTAATACCTTCGCGACCGTCAAGAAACCCTCAGCAGCCGGCAAGTGAAATAAATTGAACAGTAATTTTACTTACAGAGAAAAGGCAGAGACTCGAACTTGGAAATAAAACTCATATACGTTGTACGATACAATAGTTATTTTTATTGACTTAGTTGCCTACAAAAGTATCTTTATCATATACATAAAAAAAGACTTAAAAAGTAAACAAATTTTATAATCAAATTCAGCGATTTCCCAGGTATGATGCCGAGGTGAAAAATGCTTGTAATGATTGGTATAATATGTCATGTTCGTTTTTAGGGCTCCGTACCTAAAAGGTAAAAAACGGGACCCTATTACTAAACCTCCGCTGTCTGTCTGTCTGTCTGTCACCATGCTGTATCTCACATAAACCGTGATAGCTAGAAAACTGAAATTTTCAGAAATTATGTATTTTGGTTGCCGCTATAACAACAAATACTAAAGTAAAAATAAAAATATTAAGGGGGGGTCCCATACAAAAAACGTGTTTTTTTCAAAATTACGAACTGTAACAGCTAGACGCTTTAAATTTTCACTGAATATGTAGTTGTATATTACCTTCAAAATAAATAATGAAATAAAAAAAGTAAATAATAAAGGGAGGCTCCCATACAACAAACGTAATTTTTTAACAATTTGTTACTCGATCTTAATAAACAAGTAGAAACTTATAAAGTATTTAAGTATACATACAACGAACGTGATTTTCTTTTATAGATGATGGTACGGAACCCTTCATGTACGAGTCCAATTCGTACTTGCGAATTTGACTTGCTTTTTTCGTGACAGTCGGGCTTGACGACTTTACGACCTCTCTGAGTCCCGGGGCAAGTCATATTTAACAATTTAATATGTGCATAACTTCGAAAAGTTAGAAATGAGGGCCCTGGGTTTGGACTCGATTGAAGCAGACTTCAAATTGGGTATTTGTAACAAAGTATTAGTATAGTCCAATATTTATAACATAAATGCTGCCTTCATTAGGCCACACATCCTTCGCAGATCTAATGTAACTCAAAACCTGAACTGCTGGGATGGGATTATTTAGGCAGTTTGGCCTTCATCATTCCAGCCAGCAGACGTCCACTACTGGACATAGGCCTCCCCCAAGGCTCTCCACATGGACCGATCCTGAGCCACCCGCATTAATCCGCTGCCTGCGATCCCAACAACATCGTCCACCTTACAGGAGGCCTACCTCTGCTACGAGGTTCGGTGCGTGGTCGCCACTCCAGAAACTTTCTGCTCCAACGGCCATCGGTTCTTCTGGCTATGTGCCCTGCCCAATGCCACTTCAGCCTGACTAGTCGGAGAGCTATGTCTGTGGCTGGTTCGCCTGCGGATCTCCTCATTTCTGAATCGATCTCGCAGAGCAACTCCGAGCATAGCTCTCTCCATCGCCCTCTGAGTGACTTTGAGGTTTCTAATGAGGACAACACGCACTTGACTGGTTAAAGACCTTACTTGGGTCACTGCGGAATATCGGACGTGAAGATATGCCGAAGTTTCCCTAACGTTGGATTCTATGAATGACCTCTTTCTCGAACTTGGACCTACCTAACCGGATCATTTATCCCAGGTATATATACTTGTCGACAACTTCGGGTGTCGAGTTCTCAACCTGAATGGGTGCAGGTACGACATGGACGTTAGACATGATTTTCGTCTTGTCCATGTTCATCTTAAGACTCACCTTTTGGAAGATTCTACAGAGGCCACCGAGTATTGTGCTAAGGTCTTCTATAGACTCAGCCACAACATCGTCAGCGAATCGAAGGTGAGTGATGTACTCGCCGTTGATGTTGATGCCAAGTCCTACCCAGTCCAGAAGCTTGAAGAGATATAACATCTCCCTGCCTCACCCCTCGCTGTAGTCGATTAGTTTTCTTGCTCTGATCCTGGAGGCGGAATTACATGATGGCGTTTTCGTACAAAAACTTCATCACCTCGACGTATCAATAGTCGATCTGGCACCGTTGGAGAGACTGCAGCACTGCCCAGGTTTTGATTGAATCAAAGGCTTTCTCATAGTCCACAAACGCCAAGCATAGATGCTGCTTATACTCCTCGTACTTCTATATAACCTGCCGCAGCATATGTACTTTAGCCTTTTCGGAAACCGGCTTGTTCGCGAGGCTGGAAGTCGTCTAGCTTTCAAGCGAGACAATTTGTGATGACCCCTGGAAACAGCTTAAAGACGTGGCTCTAAAATGAGATGGGTCTGTAATTCTTTTAAAGGGTTTTGTCAACCTTTTTGAAGAAAAGCACCACCACACTTCTGTACCACGCCTGTGGCGTTGTGCCCTCGTGTATGACGGAATTAAAAAGCTTACAAAGCACTTCCATTCCAAAACTCTGTCGTAATCCCGTCATCACCCAGTGCATTGTTGTTTTTGAGCTGTTTTAGGCCATCACTTATCTCGTGTACGCTGACGTCCGGGATATCTTCGGTATAGTGTCGGGTCAATCCAGCGCTAGGGTCTGTCGCTGGGTTAATTGCGGGTGGTCACGTGGTCATGTATAACTGTCCATAGAACCATTCGATTTCCGTCTAAAGCTAAGGTCTGGATGACACAACCTTGCCATTCTCCGTCTTCAGCTTGGTAAGCTGACTTTGCCCAATAGTCAGATCTCTATGGAATACTTAAGAGCAATTGTTCCTAATTTGGCCTTAGTTTGATATTTCACTATTTTTTTTTTCAGCTGCTTACAGCATTAATTTAAAATTACTACCATGAACTATGCGTAAAAATTACAATTTTTTTTTATCCAGCAGTCGACTATGGCATTCTGATGATAATGACAGCGACCAGTTGCATTGCATCGAATTTTTTGTCAAAAATTTTAGTTTGGACTTCTATGAGAGTACAGCGGAGCACGATGTTACGTTCACCACCCCTCATACATGTGTATGAGGGAGTAATTTACGTACTTTACGGAATCCACACGAGACAACACTATGCTTCATAAATTGTTGTTTCGAGTTTGGGTGTTCATTGTGTATGTTAATTGCATATTTATAAAATGCCCAGCGACGAAGGATTAATACTAGTGTGTGATTTTTCTGTTTTAAATAAAGAAAAGAAGAAGAAGAATACATGTCATTTTTGTTTCAGCTAATTCGAGGACACCCCAGGTGATAAGTGACTTCAGGCAAAACTTAATGTACGAGGCACGTGATAAAACTACGATGTCATTAATACGCTCTGTCGACTTTCGTTTTGAACTATTAGCTCGTCAATTAAGTAGTAAGTGCATTTTACTACAATACTTGACTGCCGTATGCGTCTACATCAGTCAAACCCCTTGATCATCAAGGGGTTCGATTCTCGGATCGGGCAGTGTTACTGAGTTTTCCGACTTCACAGTAGCAGCACGGAGTCTGGCAATGTGCCCAGTAACGGCAATAGGCTCGCCTCCGTTTTTACGTTGGACCTCCAACTTCATAACATGGCGTATAATATTACACCTCTGCCTACCTCTTCGGGGATACAGGCGTGAGAATATAAAAAAAAATACTACAATGCCTTTACAAACTTGCATTACATTCCCGAAAAGTTGAAGATTCTTTGTTGCTAAATAGTTTAAGATGAAATATTGCACGGTGTGATGAAGAGAATGAAATGTATTGGGTATCGCGGGCACACATTAAAACGGTTTTAAACCTGTTTGTTTTCCACGTTTAGATCGTCTTGCACCGAACGTAGTCACGCAGGTATTTAAAACTTGAATAAGTTAATTTTACAGTACTCGCCAAACTTTATGGCCGCTCCGAACATAGCCGCATTGCGCTGCGCAGAACACAAAATCAGGTATCAGCGAGACGTACGCGGGGTGTGGAGGCAGGGCACGCCCGCGCGCGCTGTCTTCCACCCGCTAGCGTCCTCGCCTCCCGCACGTTAGTGTGAGTGTGCTACGTTCGTACACGACTCACATAATCGCTGAGCTCTGACAGTATCGTCGCGTTTAAAATAGTTTCGTAGTGTTACTTCTTTATTGTTTCTCGTTGCTATCGTTGTTTCTTGTTGTTATTTGTACTGATATAGTTAACATTGTCATTGACCATGCCTTGCGGTCGTTTTTATGTTTTACGTCGCCAAACACGAAAAATAGTGTATGACGTAGTAACGTTTATGAAGAAGGAAAGAAGTCTAGGCTTAAAAGTCCCTTCACCTAACTGAATTTACATTACTCGAATTTGATTGAATATGTAATTAAACAATATCATATGGCTTTCATTTTTTTTTTTTTTATTTTCAATAATTACAAATATATTATCTTGGTTATGACATGTCCACCCGACTGTACCATGCGCAAGTTCGTACCGATGGCTACATTCAGAGCCGCCATAAAGATTGGCGAGTACTGTACGCGATTAAGACCCGCTAAATTATGTTGTATGACATTGAAACGTATTAGCCTACACTCAGATTCTTGTGCTTGTGCAAATTTTAATAAACCAGATCGATATTGTATGCACAATATAATATTATGTAGTTATTCTTAAATATTGTTACTTTCTTCGCTTGCGAAAATCTTGATCTTAAACCGATGACATCCCATGCAATTTATATAGCTTTTTTGTCTTCATTTAAAATTATGTTTTGTTTGTAATTCATTGTTTTTATAATGTCTTCTTTTATTTATTTCATATGAAATGTCCATTGCCTATACAAAATATATTTACGACCTTTTTTTTGCACTTTTTTTCAGACGAACTGCATTTATCTCTAAATGTTTCTCGAAGCAATGATGTTATCGAACTGTACCGCTTGAATGGCAACTGGTTGATTGTTTATAATTATGAACCGGGAACCAAAGTGGCACTCAAGTGTTCATTCATACATACATACATACATAGACTCACGCCTGTTTCCCGGAGGGGTAGGCAGAGACTACGGAACGCCATTTGTAACGATCCTGACATACCTCACTTGCTTCACTCACTCCCATCAAGTTTCTCATGCATGCTCTTCTGTTTGGGTACTTCTGACTTGTCCTTTTTTCAGGATGTCTCCAATCTGGTCAGAGAACGTCCGCCTAGGTCTTCCCCTTTGTCCTGTTCCATTCACTCTTGCCTTATATATCTTCTCTGTCAGTCTATCGTCATCCAACCTCTCCATGTGCCCAAACCATCTTAACATGCCTTTCTCAATGCTTATCACTACATCTTCAAGTGTTCATACTAATTATATTATTATAATCAGAAAAATGCTGCATATAATTTGAATTTCAATGGCACAGGTATGTTTTTGTGTATATACGTCATATTATAATAGGTCCTCAACTTTATTCAGTCCACAAAATTGTAAAGAAAGGAAGCGGATTATTTATTTTCAGACGCTTCCCTTAAACTTCTGATTACAGTTCTTCCCGCTAGACGGGCTGTTGGTTTTTCAGTACATCTTATAAATATGGATACACAAATAGTAGTACAATTTATATGACACTATTCACATTTAGACAGACCGAGATAGTCCGTCATAATGGAAGGGGTAGACTAGTTAGTAGACGCTTTCCGGTTTGTCGATAACAATAGCCAGCTCTACCTCTAATTCATAAACCTATAGGTATTAATATACACATTGTGCATAGACAATTAATAGAAAATACAACATTTATACCAATCTACACAAATATACAATTTCAGAGGACGGAAAAGCATTATTATAGCATTATCAAACACATAAAATTATCTGCCGCGGATGATCACAAAACACTTGATTGTAATCTAAAGCAAAGGAAATTGGATGCTGAAATAAAGGACGATGATACTGTGGTTAAAACAATACGAGTGTTGTTCCGTCAGATTATCGCAACGAATAATACTAAAACCAGAGCAGGTGCAATTGGTAAGTAAAATTTCAATACCGTACTGATCCCATCATTCCCATTTTTTTATTTATCTTGTCTAGTCATATCAAGTATACTGTGGCGTTGCTGAAAATACTGCTCCTGTCTTTAAATGTACCCTTATACCTCTCAACTTCTCATCTGCACACCACATTAGAGTCTCATTTGCGCACAGTTACTGCAGTTTATATGAAGATCTCACCCTAGCTTTACGATATGTCACAAACGTCAACGTTTCAATCTTCTCTTCAGAACAAATCCAACAATCCAAGTATTTTATACACGAAATATAAAAAGCCAACAAACAACCTTTTTCTTTATAGATTTGCCGTCGTAGAGTGCTGTGGTTGTGGTGAGTACCATATCTACAGTGAATGCTGTTGGTGAAGAGGACGCCATATCCAGTTGAGGCTATTTCATTTTTGCATCTTTATCTGTCTACAAATACAAACTTCCTGTTCTTTTACGAATTTATTCAAAATTGAATTGTACAGGTCTTGTCATATTTTGTGCTATATAAAGGAAGGTATGCAAATTATATTTTTAGTAATTAATAAATAAATATGGCATTCAATTATAATGTCAGCTAGATCCATGTAATAATTTAAAAAATCCTTTATGTATGTATGTCTAAACTTAGAAATTGGCAATAAATATTTAATGAGGTTATTAGATATCTGTCATGAATACATTACGTTGCCGTTGTGTACAGACGTGCTCAATAAAAATAATATTAATTAACGTTGACCTAGATTGTGTGTTTTTGATGTGGAAGCATTGTCATTACAAGTAAATCAGTGTGTTTACATAATGAAATTACAAATAGAATAGAAGTACCTAACTACGTCAATATGGATAGTCTCTTTACTAGGAGTGATAGAACACTCCGCTCTCCACCACCGACACCAACACCGAAGACCTCTCAAAAACAGGGACAAGAGTATGAAGAGAAAAGAGAAATTATCTCAACACCGGAGTTACAGAACTGGTTGGGAACTATTGAACAGAGTTTGAATGATGTTTGTGCTATTGCCTCTGAAGGTAAGCTGAACACCGAGCAAAAGTTGAAGATCAATACCAACTGCCGTAATATTGCACAGGGTGTGTCCCGAATGATCATTCAGTATCAGTCGTTGAAGCTAAAAGCCTTACAAAACCACCAAGCCCTTACAGCTCTGACGGAAAAGCAAGACCTTATGGAGGAGCTAGCCCAGATCAAACAGACCATCCAGGAATCGAAAGCCAAACAGGCTCCAGTTAGTACTTCGTTTGCGGATATGGTGAAACAGGGGGCCAACAACTACATTCGACCAAATAATCTGAGCTCGGTAGCTATTTACCCTGGCGATTCTTCCAAAACAAGCGAGGACACGAAAAGTATGGTTCAGAAAATCATAAAGCCCGAAGAAATGAAACTGCAAGTTCGTGGAGTACGAAAGACCAGGAATGGAGGATTAATAATTAGCACAGAAACGAAAACAGACATTGAAAAATTGAAGCAATCTGTACAACTAGCTGCATCAGGTCTAAAGATTGATGAACCATATAAGCGCAAACCACGCATTATTATAATAGGAGTCCCGACAACAATGCGCGAAAATGAGGTCTACAAATGTATTTTTGAGCAGAACATCGCTGATAAATTACCAGGTATGACCCTAGATACATTTTTGTCTGCAATAAAACTGAGTCACAAATCTGGCAAGAGAGACTCTGAATTCTGCAATCTTATATTAGAAGTAACAGCCGTAATCCGTAAAGCCCTGATCACACAGAACAGAATATTCATCAACTGGACCTCCTGTCCGGTAAGGGACTTGACCAGGTGCTATAAATGTCAGCAGTACGGCCATGCGGCTAAGACTTGCAAGAATACGACCTCTACGTGCGGGCATTGTGGTGAAGAAGGACATACGATCCAGAACTGCAATAAAAAAACGCAAGCACCTAAATGTGCGACTTGTCTGCGCTTCAAAAAACCGAGCAATCACTCTACGGGTGACGTCGACTGCCCGGCTAGAAAGGCTGCCGAAATCAGGTATATTAATACAATAGACAATGAAGGCGCCTAGGAGCGCCGCAACATAGCTTTATAACTTTATTATATAAATATCCCATTGATCATCATACTGTTGATAACGGAAATGCCTTATTCCTTAAGTAAGCTTGTTACATAGTTAATTTAGTGTAAGACATAGATGTGATTTAATCATCCTACGTAATTAATTTAGGTACTTGTAATATTCATCTTTCTGTTCAATCATAATAGGTAGTTATTTTATGTACTTAACAACATTCCATTAGCATAGTGACCTACTAACATTGTAATATTGTGAATAAATTTAGTTTTATAGAATACATACATAGATTTATAAACGTAATTAATAATGATATTGCTTAATGCAGTAAGATTAACACTATTAACAATTTCGCTGACCCACTGTTTTATACATAATTGTGATGCTTTTGCTTCTTTCATAAAATGATTAACAAGCGAAAATAATGATCAATTTTTATTGTTTATTTATAAATTAGAAACTAAGCCTAATATCTTAATTTAATGATATTGTTTACTTTTGAATACTGTACTAATATTGTATCTCTTTAATATACCTACCTACAAGTAATTTTGAAAGAGAGACCCAATCTCCTGTGATACAGTTTTCTAACTAGTACAGGAGACTGGTGTTCTTCCCAATCAATAAGAAAACTGTAGCCTTAAGTTTAATTATGTATGAGTATATTTTGTAATGCCGTGTGGTTGACGGCATAGAATACAAGTGTCACCACCCCCTATCTTCCCGTGGGTGTCGTAAGAGGCGACTAAGGGATAACACGATGCAAATACCATCTTTGCGTAGAGACGGAAAACTCGACATCAAACCCTATACGACTGCCTCGTTGGTCTCGCGGCATAAATGTGCGCGTAGGATCGGGAGGTCCCGGGTTCGATTCCTGGGTCGGGCAGTGTTATTGGGTTTTTCTGTCACGAAATTCTCAGTAGCAGCACGGAGTCTGGAAATGTGCCCGGTACGGCAATAGGCTCGCCCCTTATTACGTGGGACTAAAGTATATCTGGCGAAAAGTGGGTGTAGAAATACACCTCTGCCTACCCCTTCGGGGATAAAAGGCGTGACGATATGTTTTTTATATTTTGTACCTTTGTGTTTTCTGATAAATAAATTATTATTATATTATTATTATTATATTATTTATTTGCATATTAGCTTTACGTTGAAAAGCTTTATCTAAAGTTTTACTTCACGCAGGGATGTGACCCCGCCAACTTCCTGACTTCGGACTTCTATTGGATAACGCTAACCCCCGACGGGTATTGGCCCACCAGATGGTCAGGCGGGCCCCGAACAAAACCCTCTTGGCGGCGAATGAAGTATTGGGCTCCGCCGCCAAAACACCCAGCGGCCGCAGAGGATAGGGAGGACGGCAACCTGACGACACCGCATCTCCTCTTCCTCTGAGGCCCAACTGCGACGCAACAATGGTGCTCCCGCATTTGGTCGCGGGAGATAGGGCGCGCGGCAACGCAACACCGACACACCTCTCCTACCGCGATCGCGCCCGACTGCGAGGGACAGACAGAACTGTCTCCCGCACCCGGCACCTTTTGGATGCATCGTGCGCAGGCCCGTGATCTCTCTTAGCTTTACCGCAGGTGTCCAAGCCACGGCTACTGAGCCTCCCCACTACGACAAGGTGGTGATCCCACGGGGGAGAGGCACGGGCCACTTCTCACTTTGTGATGGGTGCAGCCACCACGCTGGTCAAGTGTAGTACAAAATAATTTCCAAGACATTTATATTGTTATATTTAACTTATATCACATCTAAATTATTACTATCTAGAGCCTAGACAAATATTTGTGCCAACGAAAAATATTATTATTAGTATTACAATTATAATAATTATAATCAAATTATACACATGTTTACGTCATAATTTAAAAATCAATCGATTATAGATCAATTTAAAAAAATAATTACATACAAATGTGTAAGACAAGTAAATTGTTCACAAAGATAGGAATGCTGCCTTGGGATTGTGTGTGCGTGTTTTTCTGTAATGTAACATTAACAAGCATACTTATTACAAATGAATGTTTATCAGTGCCTTAAAATTCGTATTGGAGTTATTGGTAATCAAATTAAATCGTAAACCCGTGACTTCGCATTTCAAACATCTACCTATATAATTGTCTATCTTTGACTTTTGTGTCCATCATGGCTATGTCCTTTGTCTGCGTTCGATAACGATCTCTCGTCCCGCAGCTGGTTTCACTGTGATATCAAATATCAGTTCCAGTTTACTCACATCTCCTGTCCATTTGTAATTACGCACAAGATGCGCTAGTAACACAGTCATTGCTGTTATAGCATACGTCATACCTGTAATGACAATCAACTAGCATAATTTAACTATTAACAAAAAGGTAATAAAATCTCGTACAGTTTTTATTTAACCGAAAGCAGATGTAGACGAAACTAATCATATTTTTTTTTAATTGAAGGCTCTCTTCAGTGCTAACACAGTTTTGTGTTGAGTGGAGATACCAACAGGCTGCCAGATCTTTTTTAATTTTTGAGTTCAAATCCAAGACGCGCACCAACGACTTAACGAGTTATGTAAAAATTTGTTGATTGTCGCTCGCCGCGTGCCTCGGAGGGCACGTTAAGCCATCGATTTTATTTTCTTCGAACTTTCCTTTATCTTTTTCTTCAGGCATATTGAGCCAGTAAACTTGAATGTACTGAGCTATAGAATACTTTTGAGGTCTAACGGCAGTCGCTCTGTGAAAAAAGCTAATATTCTGTAAATTCTGGTTAGGCTGGTAGACACCGAGTTTCAAGGCAAAAAGTTTTGGATGTAACCGGGATAGATCTTGGACGATGACTTTGTAAAAAAAGGACACAGAAATTTTAATATGCAAGCAAAACCATGGTAAAAAGGTAAAAATTGCTCAAACCTGGGCAAGATCTTTTTCCAAGACTGAAACCAGCGAAGCAGTTAGCATTTGTCGGCAGTGTGGCAGGATCCAGCCAACGTTCTGGTTTGAACTGATCAGCGTCAGGACTCCAAGCAGCGTTGCGGTGTATACCAAATATAAAAATGGCACACTGGCTGTTAGCCCTTAATGTATAATTCTCTGCGAAATACAACTGTAGTTTTAGAAGAAAAAAATCTATATTTCATGGAAACTAGGTATACATAGTATACACCGCTATTTTTTAATTAGTACAAAAAATTTAACACAGCACTAAGTATCTTTAACTGATCATATTTATGTAGTTAAAAAATAAAAACACTTAGTCCCAAAACTGTCTCAAAACTGTCCACAAAAATACGTGATAAATGGTAAATGCAATACTAATACTATGACCAACCCGAGTACTACGAGTATCATAGTGAAATGAACCATTGATAAATTCTCTTCCACCCCGCCCCTCTGCGCCTGCGCCACGCCCCGACGATGCGTCAATCAGTACTAAATTGATAGCAAAAGAGAGCGTATCTAATTTCGTTGCAAAAATTAATTGTTTGTCTACGTTTGCCCGACGCGATGGCCTATCATATCAGTTCATATCACGGGAGTATGTAGCTATGCTTCGTGCGTACTTTTTGAGTGGAAAAATTGCGAGTGCAGCTGTGTACCCATGGACATCTTATTGTGAGTGTACAAAAGTGATTCGGTCAGTGTCAAACAATTAAAACAGTACATATTGGATGCTTTTGACAACGGTGCGGTGGTGGACATTTCGAAGGACAATGGAAATACTTGTAAGTTTAGTAAATAATACGTACTTAAGTAAATAATAATTTGATGCGGGCGGCTCAAAATCGGTCTGTGTTCTCCACACACCTTGAGGAAGGCCTATGTCCAGCAGTGGACGTCTCTAGGCTGACATGATGATGATAAAATAATATTTGTAAATAGCAGATGATTCTAACTTCATAAATACGCCAAAATTACTATTTTCTTTTAGTCCAGAACACCTTCTTTTATTTTGATATTTGTTTGCTTTCTAATTACATACCTCCGTATTTAATTATTTGTTAAACGATAAATTTTACCGGTCCTAAGCCCGAATGAAGTATGAAGGAGAGGGTAGAATTAACAAAATTAAAAAATAACTACCTTCATTTATTATTTTTCTTCATTTTATTTTCTATGGCTACCTACATCATAAGTGCGACAGAGAGAATGCGAATGAGCAGGATGGAATATTATCAATGAATTAGTGAATGGATTGTAAAATATGACTATGATTTAAGTGAGATTTTCTACAATAAACAAATGGTAATAACTTTGCTCTTTATTGATATTATGAAATTCTTACGTCATATATATGATAATAATATCTTCGCTAATCTGTCCTTAAAGTTTTTGTACTAATTAAAAAATAGCGGTGTATATGTTTACCTAGTTTCCATGTAGTACCTTGAAATCAAATAATGGCGCTGATACACTTGAGCATTCGCCTGTAATGAGCATTCTCGCGAATGTTACAAAACAATAGAGTGTGTTTTAGTGAGCATTCTCACGAACATTCGGGCGAGCCTTAGAATATAGATAATACATAGAATTCGCGCTACAATGGCGGTTAAACCCAATATATTTACTTCACTTTGACTTATGATTTTAATCAAGGGAAGAATTTTCGTAGTTTGTCACTAATTTTAACTTAACTAGTGATGGGCTTACTCAGAATAAATATCGATAAAATATCGATAATGTTTACAATAGTCCTTAGATTTGGTTTACTCGGAAGTAATTTAATAGAATGTTGATAAACTCTCGATATCGGTAAATAGATTTGAACGTAGGAACAGACACTTCTGTGATTTATTAAAGCTGTTCAAATTAGTTCAATCTGCATTTTATTATTTAGAAACGTCATTTGTTTATGTATCTTACTCTTATTCTAGAAATAATTCATAAGATAAACTGAAGTAAACATATTGGGAAAAACTGCTGTTGTAGTGCGATTGCTATATTTTTTCTATATTCTACGGGCTATTTGAATTTAGAGTGTTCGCTAGAATGATCGTGAAAATGTTCGGTTCGACAAAACAGAAAACGGCGAATGCTCGCTGTTCTGTTAAGAGTGATTGCTCAGGTGTATCAGCGCCATAATAATAGTCTAATATCCTAATTTTATCAATTTTGTAGCGAACTACGTATATGTATGGACTAGAAGGAATTTATTCACGAGAGAGAAAAATGGAAAGATCTTGTGTTGGAGGCCAAGAGTAACTTAGGGTCGCTGCGCCACCAGGAATGAATGAATGTATATGATACATTTTAAATTTTGAACATAGAAGAAGTCTTAGCACCAACTATAGTCACTTGTTTTCTGGTATTTGTTATCGATTTATACGTTATAAACTTGTGCGTCATTTGGTCATAATAATAATTATTTATAATCACAAATAACCCCCCAAATCTCATATGCACCACATAGGTGCATAACGAGATGGCTATTATTGGTCGTTGATATTAAACGGTTTTTGCACTTGTAACACGATCTGCTTATATCATTTGATTTATCGATTTCCGCTTGACCAATTTTAAAACGTTTTTTTAAACTTGAAACGCACGTTTGGGCAAACAGCCTTGAACACGTAGGACGATAAATTGATACGAAATGAAATGTAACTCAACTTACTATATAGTTTATTTTTACGAGTATTGCACTTACTTAGTTTAACATCTTTATCTATTTTTCTCATTACTACAGGAGCAGTTGGTATCACTCGTAGAGATTCTTTTATCACTGATTTTGTGTAAACTAGTTTCTGCAGGACATCTTTATTCACATCTCCGTCTTCTCCCAATACTTGAATGAATCTGTAAGTGCATACATGTGTCGGCATAAATTTTATTGCATTAAGCTTTAACTTTTTCGTAGGTATTTTTACAATGGAATTCATTTACATCGTGTCATAATTTTCAGTACAAAATAGTATTGCAATGTTCATGACGTTCAATGATAGTCACGTCTTATTTTAGGATATTACACCGGCAAAAAAATAGATAAATGATTTCAAGAATACTAACTCAGAGTACATCTTTTCTTGTACATCAGGATAGGTGCCCAAAAGTACTGCCATGTGCAATAGCGTGTACAGGGTTGTCTCGAAAGCAGCTACTATATTTGTATCCGTTTCTTCCCTGATTTCGTCGTCTGTGAGTAACCCATCCATTGACAGCTCAATTAAATGATCCACAAATGTCTTAAATTGTAGCTCTGAAAAATATGTAAGTATGTTAAGAGCACTTGCTTTATTTTTTAATTTAAAACTGAAAAATTGAATAAAAATGTCTGTATCTAGTTTTTGATACAGGACATTCTGGTATTGCTTATTTCTATAATAATATTACTTGGCTGAAAACTTAATATTCTGACCGTTTCCGCTGCTAAACAAATCAATTCACCAAATTAAAATATGCAGTAATTAATGAAAGATATTTATATAATTACGATACCTGGGTTGCTTACAGATTTGAATTTATCAATAATGTTTAAATTTTTCATCGCTGCCTTCTTTTCTTGAATTACCTGTGCAAAATCAGTGCTCATTAGTTTTGTAGTTTTTGCAGTGCTATATTAGTTCATAGTATTTACAATTCTTCTTAATGTTATTATGTCGGTCTGTGTGGAGAATCTTGAGGGAGGCCTATGTCCAGCAGTAGATGTCTCTAGGCTGACATTATGTTTATGATGTTATCTGCAGCTACCTTAACAATGATATAGTTTAAGGCGATAATTTTTAGTTATTGTAATGAAGCACATTATATAACAAACAAATAACTTCACATCCACATTACTATAGGAGTCAAAAGTTCGTTGCCGTCCTTTAGGATGGGTGTGGGATAGGTGGATGAGCGGGATAAGAGAGAAGGTAAAGGGCAATGGTAAAAGATTAGTTGTTGATACCAGCATTCAATTCACTCATTTAAAAAATCTGTAGTATCTTTAATTATCAGATATTAGCCTAGCTTAGCTACACAAGTAACATAGTCATCGACACGGGGATACAAGAGATCTTAAAAAATGATTGTGTTTAAGTAAACATTTTTCGTCTTATACTATATTTTGAGAATAATAATATTGCAATCTGCAAACCTACCTTGGTAGACAATTTGTGGACGTTTCTTATGAGAACGTCTTGTTTTTGTGATTGTCCAGATAGCTTATAACAAAAATCGGAATGCAGATAAAATTTTTGCATCCTTTGTGTGATCATGTGTAGTAATTTATCAACAGCAACTGTGTAGTTATGAACGAAATCCTTGTCTTTTATACTCATTCCGAATGTAGTCACTGAAAAACAGGAATAAATATTGCACAAACCCTAATATTGCTGATTATGACGCTTTACACTCTTTATTTATATATAATGACTTAGATAACTTTTCTTGGCTAAAACATTATATGATATTGACAATAATTATTAATTGGGACGAGATACTTAGGTACTCAAAATCACGCAAATGTAAGTTGTATAAGTGTTGTATGAGCGCAGTACAGTACTCGAAAAGCTGCATTTTTAATTTCTTTTTACGTTTTTTTTGTACATATACTACTTAGACATTAAGATTAGATTAAGCTACATATAGATTATAAAATTATGTTTATTTAATGTATAATTATCTTTAACTAGTTTTAATTCTAAATGCACAGATCCATGATTGTAGTGTAGTTTGGTTTTACAGCGTTTTATGCTGAATCTTATGTGGTAACGTTTACTATATTATTATCTGAGATACATTTTGTTGCACACCATTGGCATATACAGTATATATCTGTTTGAAGAAGGCGTGAGTCATGCTCATTTCCTATCACGCAGACGACGAAATTAAAATATTATTTAATTTATTTAATTTCTTGTGTTTTTGTACCTTTTTATCATTTTATAATAGACAATTTTATTTTATAAGTTAAATTACAAGTCAGCGGTGACGGGACGCGACGCCAGCCGTCACCAGCTAAACATCAGGTGTATGTAAATAAATAATTTGATAATTTTTAAGATATAACTAAGTTAATTATACAATATTTATGTCAGCAAAAAGTGACGGCATTAGTGATGCGGATTTGAGTGCGAATCAATCTGCCACATCGTCGCAGAATAACCTAGTGCGCTGCCCAGCATGTTCCCAGGCTCGTTTTTTCAAAGGTAAGCGGGGCTTGAAAGTACATTTTGGTTAAGTTCATAAAGACCAAAATGTGCTTCCTGGCCCCAATACCATTTTACATCCTGTTCTTACTCAAATTCCTTTTTGGCAGTACTTAGGTACATTAAAAAATTCAATTCCGGTTTTAAACAGAGTTCCACGCGGTGCGAGACCATTAGTAGCTCACAATTTATCTCAATGCATTGGTCTCGTTGTGCGTGAGAACTCCAAAACGGCTTGGGAACAGTTACTCACCTATCCCTATAGGATTCTACACGTTCAATGTAGCCAAGCAACATCAAAATCTTTGACAGCCCAAATTAAAGACCATTGTAATCATCCTGCTCACAATTTTGACCCTAAATTTAGTTGCCATAGATATAAGAAAACAATTTATCAATGTGTAGAATCCAAATTGAGGGAAGGTGACATTCAAGGGGCGTCTAGGTTATTGTTTAGTAGCGATGTGGTGGCGCCTTACTCTGTAGACACACTCGCAGGTCTGCAGAGTAAGCACCCAGCGCCAGCTAATGACCTCTCCTTTCCCGACATGCCGGACGAAGATATTGACTGTCTGAATATTTCAGCCAAGGACGTATTTGAAGCCGTGTGTTCCTTTCGAAGTGGATCCGCTGGCGGTCTCGACGGCTTAACCCCCCAGCATTTGAAAGATCTTCTGGTTGCAAGTGCTGGAGACGCTAGAGATGCACTTCTAAAGGCACTGACGGCTTTAACTAACCTTATGCTCTCCGGCAATGTGGCCACAGACGTCACCGACTTATTGTACGGGGCCAGCTTGTGTGCTCTGCGCAAAAAAGATGGTGGCATTCAGCCAACTGCCGTAGGGTGTACCTATAGACGTATGGCAGCCAAACTATGCTGTAAATATTACAGTGACATCTTGGCGGACAAATTTCAGCCAATCCAGCTTGGCTTTGGTTCCAAGGGAGGAGGCTGTGAGGCTGTCATACATGCACTGTCTACGTACCTTGGCTGCGGTAAAGGTGAGGTCATTCTAAAGATTGATTTGAAGAATGCCTTCAACTCAGTGAACAGGGACACCTTGTTGACACAGGCTAAATTAGAAACTCCCAAAATTTTTAAATTCCTTTGGCAATGCTATAGAAATCGATCAAAATTAATTTATAAAGACAACGTTTTGGAATCTGCTGTTGGTTGTCAACAAGGTGACCCTCTCGTGCCAGTCATTTTTAGTTTAGCCACTCACCCAATAATAAAACAAATAAATTCTAAATTTAACGTCTGGTATTTGGACGACGGAACCCTGGGAGCACGTTAACACCGTCTTACAAGACTTAGAGCTAATAAAAACTAAATTTAAAGCAATTGGTTTGAAACTAAATTCAGACAAATGTGAATTTTTTATTAATGACAATTGGGATAACCTTTCGATCTTAACAAAAGAACAATGGCCACTTTTCATACATTGAATGACCTGATAATGAATGATTGCGTATATAGATAAAATGTACGAAAACAAGTAGCTCTATGATCAAGAAATTATACTGTAAAGACAGTTTTTCTTATAAAGGTCTAGGAATTACTTATTACACCGAAATTAGTTCGTATTAATTTGACAGATTCTCACATGTCCAATGTCACCGGCGGCGTCTTTATGTCAAAAACGTTCCGTTGCATTCTTATCCAATGTTTTCAACGGCAGAAATACATTTATATTTATCTTTTTATATCTTTTGACATAAAAAATACATTCAGTTATGATCAGCTTTTAACAACTTGATCCAATTTATATATAAAATTAAGTTTTCTCGAGGTTTTGACAAAACCAGTTGATAAAGATGTGGTATAAGTGAAATGGAATGTAGCTAAACAAGAAAGTATTATCGGGCATAGATAATATAACAATGCAGCGAATAAAAAATATTTTGATAAGGATGCGTTAATGAGTTTTAGAACATCTTTACAACCCAAAACTTTTCTTTTTTCCTAGACTTCTATAAAATATAATTGTTAGTGAAATCATTACACTAAAAATAACCTTAATTTTAAAACAAGTTTTATCTCTATACATGTTTAGGTCAAAAATGGCCATTCTTCTTTAATTCTTTGGCGCCAAATATTAAAATCATCAATAAATGTCCCTTCCACCTCCTTGGGTCCCCTATTTTCGACGACGCTTTTGGATCTTTTATAGATGAAAAACTACAAAATTTCTGTGAAACTTCAGAACGGCTTTACAAAATTAATATTCATTCGGCTTTCACGATTATTCGGCACTGCCTATTTGTTCCAAAATTTACATATTACTTGCGATCCTCTCCTTTTTGGAAACATTTATCCCTATTGGAAAACATTGATAATATTATTCGGCACACCTTGAGCAAAATTCTAAATCTTGACATGAACGACCGAGTTTGCCTTCAAACGACTTTTCCAGTTCGTATGGGCGGCCTCGGCGTTCGCAAAATTCCCACTGTAAGCCTACCAGCGTTTTTGGCCTCGGTCCACGGCACTGAGAAATTGACCAGGAAAATTCTAGAACCCACACTGGTTAATTCTGAGGTGCCGTGCAAGACATGCCGGGCAAGCCATTTTCCAAGCGTTAATGGCATCAGCCATTAACGCTTGGAAAATGGCTTGCCCGAGCTCTGACTTACCCCAATATCTATCCTCTCAGAGGCAATGGGACGGGCCGCTCTGTAGCAAAATGAATATCTTTTAAGTACTGCATCCAGTGTTGCAGAGCGCGCCCGTTTGTTGGCTGTGGGAGAGTGGGAATCGGGGCTATGGCTTAAAGTACTTCCATCGTCCAACATAGGAACTATGTTGGACGATACAACTTTCCGCATCGCTTCTTGCCTACGTTTAGGAGCTGTTTGCAATTTTCCGCATCTCTGTCACTGCGGTGAAGCTGTCGACAGTTTTGGCCACCATGGCCTATCGTGCAGCAAGAGTGCTGGGCGTTTTTCCCAACATGCCCCTATTAACGAGATAATCCGTCGAGCTCTTGTCACCGCCGGAGTACCAGCTCATCTTGAACCTAATGGTTTGGTACGCGACGATGGGAAGAGACCAGACGGTATGTCCTTATTACCTTGGAAGATGGGCAGGCCTCTGGTATGGGACGCGACATGCGTCGATACCCTTGCGCCATCACATCTTCCAAGCGCAGCTGGATCGGCTGGCGCTGCTGCTGCATCAACAGAGACCCTCAAACGGCGCAAATACGGAAACCTATCTGGTAATTACGTTTTTGAGCCGTTTGGGGTCGAAACGGCTAGGCCATGGGAGCTTAGTGCACGCGCTCTGTACAAAGAAATCGCTAAAAGGCTGATCGACGCTTCCCATGACCAGAGGGCTGGTTTATATTTTGCAGAGAGAATAAGCATTGCCATACAACGTGGCAAGGCTGCCAGCCTTCTGGGTACGCTACCAGCCGACAGCGTTGCGGAGGAATTTTTTGACGCCGCGTAGTTTGGTTTTTTGTTTTGGTTTTCCTCGTCTATTTTGTTAGTTTTATTGGTTTAGTTTAGGATAGTTTAGTTGCATAAGTAGTTTTATTCTGCTATATATATATTTTTTGTTACTTTAATAAATATTTCTAGCAAGAAAAAAATATTTAATGAATTAAAATTGATATGTCTGGCAGGTTAGCTATTCATTAAAAAAACGTAGAAAAGTGGTCCCATTATTGAACCTTATGGCTGTAAATAGTTCTGACTTATCTCTGTCCAAAACGACTGAAGAAAGTCTGCTACTTAGGTAAGATTTACACCGACTGAGGGTCGTATTAGTGATTTCCAAGAATTGTAGCTTGCGGAAGAGTAGACTGTGATTGACCTTGTCAAAAGTCTTTGAGTCTATAAACATCATCAATTTGCAATCCCTGGTCAACAGCAGCAGCTTTTTCAATGATGTAGCTAACAAGATTTGCATAAGTTGACTTATAAGTTATAAAACTAACTGTAAGACAAATATGTATTATAAAATATTGGATAGACTGTTGATCCAACCACCTTAGATAGAGTTAATAAAGTAGAAATAGGTCGATAATTAGAAATTATTTTACGATCGCTACTTTTAAAAATCACTCTGTCACGATCCTAGCCTGTATCCATGTACTTGCAAAATTCCCAACTGAAGAGAGGCATTATAAATACATGAGGCATTCAAGTGAGATTTCCGAAAACCTATAAAATATTCTCTACTGTCTGTTTATTTTCTCCAACGTAAGCTTGAATGTGTTTCTTAATGTTTACTTGTATTATGTAGTTATTTATAACTAGAGGACGCCAGCAGCTACGCCTCCATTTTTTGTTTTATTTACCTGTTTTGGCCGATCTCGTGGGAATTTCGGGAAATCCCTTCTTAGTGCACGCCTACGGTCCCCAAGGAATATACATGCCAAATTTCAGCTTCCTGCGCCCAATAGTTTCGGCTGTAGCGTGTCTGTCATTCAGTCAGTAACGCAAGGATTTTATATATTAAGATAATATGTACTCACGACATGAAGTCTCGAAGGCACTATTTTTGAACAGTGCAGATGGATCGAAAGGACCCTTTGAAGAGTGAACATCCATCTCAGTCACTAGTTTCCTTGCCTGTTTATTGAAGAGCTCGAGATAGTTATGTACAGCAGATACGGAATGAGCAGGAATTATTAACTTTCGATGACGTTTGTATACTTCACCTAAAATGGGAAAGATCATTTCATACTTTTGAAACTAAATAAAAATCTCCGAAAAGAACAGGCATAATATTTGAATCACTCGATCTGTGTCATACTGAATTAGGGGTAATTGAAATCAATAACATTTTTTATCGGCTTACTAATTATTAGCATTAAACATTGGCGTGGCGAAATTATCAGCATAATGGTCACTAAGCATAAATATTTTCCATAATGTTTATTGTCATTTATACCATAGGTATAATACATATTAAGCATAATGTTATACACGCATTTCATTCTTTGATAATATTTTTTTGGCATAAAAATAATAAGCCACAATAATAATTTTCACCGTAACGCGTCACCATACCATTTCATTCTTTGGGTGACGTAAGAGGCGACAAATGAAAATACACGAAACAAACAGTATCTTCTATCTAACATAACTAGCGAAGTGTGGGTGTGTAATCCACCTCTGCCTTCCCCTTCGGGGATAAAAGGTGTGAAGTTATGTTATGTTAAATAGTATCTTTGCGAAGATATAGAAAACTTTACGTAACCCTATACTGACCCAAAGTGGGAAAAAGAAATTAGAGTACGTATTTGTTTTGAAATCGTTAACGGAAATGACACAGATACCAACCTGATCCTGTGATCATCCCTTGACCAACCCATTGTTTAAAAAAATCATAAAAGTGATGTTTCTGCAAACAGTATTAGCCACCGTTAAAGCATCATCAGGATCCGTTATCCCTGTAATAAAGAAAATAAAATGAGCACATGCATTTGCGAAGACACTAATTTGGAATCACCAAAATGATCATGTCGTTTTTTTTAAAGAGCTCTTCTGCACTATGAATTAATACTGTGTCGCGGGGGACTTTACAAACATACAATGAACACCCAGACTCGAAACAACAATTTGAATATAATGTATGGATCACACAAATTGAATATAATGTATTATTGCCGCGCCATAATTGAATGTTTTAGAACTATTTTCTATATTTTTTCTTAGCGCAATAAAATTGTAAAGCTTTTTTTACCTGATATAATTATTAATATGTTGCATTTATGTATCATTTTTATTTTCACTCTAAAATTGATTTAGTACGATTCTAGCGCTAAAATAGTAATGGTTAATTATTTTGCTGTGCTTGCAAATCTCTGTGTTCTTTAATGCATATCTAAGGAGATATTATCTCCTTAGATCTTCATTATAATGATATAATGTAAAGGACGATTTCTATCAACATTAATGGATAAATAACCCGGTCAATTGCGAGTCGAACTCGCACCCCGAGGGTTCCGTACAAACCTGTAGGTATATATAATTATTTAACAAAATAAGTATGTGATGTAACTAAAAATTTAAGGTATTCGAAATTTTTCCTATGTGCTACAAAACGTTGCTTTATGCCAAATTCAAGATTCTAGATCGACTGACGTACCCTTTAATAAATAATTAAATTAAATCTTTATTCATATTAAGTACAACAACATGCGTTCCTTATTACTATAATAAATTTTTGTGAGATCTTGTAGTTGTACATTTGTGATAATCAAAATAGAGTTTGCTAGCTCCTATACTAAGCAGAGCTTGTATGATAGGAGTTAGTGATTCTCCTCATATAAATATTTGAGATGGCAACCGGTTTGTGGAATATAATTTTCTTATCATCATCATCCTCTTAGCGTTATCCCAGTTATAAGAGTATATAGAAAATAATTTGCTTATAACTACACTTAATATGTATTTTACACTTAAATTTAAACATTAAAAATACTTACTTTTACTGAGTAATTTAGCTACTAACTAGGAAATACACATTATTCTGTATTTTTTTTATTTTAGAAACAGCTTGATAATAATATTTCAGTTTAATCATAAGTCAGGTAACGTAACCAAGCTATAAGTTTGTTTTTAATTTCATATTTATTTAAATGGTATATTGACAACCGCTTATTTATTCTATTACATAACCTTGCTCCCATTGCATCAAACTGACGGCTTGCAAAAGCAGTTCTACATCTCACACTAGGGCTCTCATACTGCAGCTTTGGAACGCTTCTGTGGAATATTGCTAATTAGTCCCAGTTTCGTGTGGTTGCGCAGTGTTATGCGGAGAATGTATAACTGTCTTACAGTGAGTACTTGACATTCTTTATAAAGTTGTGAAGTAGAATAGTAACGAGGCCCACTGTGCTCGTTCTAACCCTAGGAAAAGCATCTTATACGTGCACCCCCATACTGGTATACAGTTGGTTATGACAGACTGACAGAGAGCAGTATAAACAGTGGAAGAATCGGCAGATTGACGCAAGGTTTGCCATAAGCTTCCTGACTCTATTGGCAAGGGCCAGAACATGTAGTCGCTAATCTAAATGTTCATCCACCAGAACTCCTAAATACTTGATGCAGTTTACCTGCCATATCTGAAGACAGTCAAAATAACCAGGACACCAGTCCTGGTTATTTTGACTGTCTTCAGATATCGTGCGCTCGCAGAGTGTTAGTAGTAAGTGGTGGTTTCGGAGAGCTTGGAATGTAAAAACGTACGAATTTAGTTTTATCGATATTTAAACTTAACCAGTTTATAGAGAGACACTTCATTACTGTTTCTACCCCGTTTTCTGCATTACGCTTTGCCGATTTCCAATCTATACCATATGATAACAGGGCAGTGCCATCTGCATATGTCAAAAACTCTCAGTTTTTGAAGTGCAGGCTACACAGATCATTGATGTAGATTAGGAATAGGGTAGGACAGAGTATTCTCCCTTGGGACACACCATAACAAATTTTTTCTTCATCACTCACAACTGCACCTATCCTAATAGCCCCCTTTAGTTTTGACTTGAGCATTTGATATGAATTTTAATTTTATATCTCTACGGGTTCATGAGGAACGGAGTAGTACCTTTAAAATTTAATTATAAAAAATATTTGAATGATATATTACGATGTAACTTAAAATTTAGGGCTTTTTGCAATTTTTGTTTTATCTGCGCTATATGACGTTGCTTCGTGCCAAATTTCAAGATTCTGAGTTCAAGCGAAGTACCCTGTAGGTTTTGATTCCCTTGCGAGTAGTTGCGAGTTTGAAAATATGCTTAAATTGTTGTTTCTGTTCATTGCGTTGGCATAGAAGTTTGATTTTATTACAGCTTTACGGTGTTATAGACCTAAGCATTTGATACGAATTTCAATTTAATAACTCTACGCATTCATGAGAAAAGTGGTATTAACTTTAAAATTTAAAAAAAAATGTTTTTATTATAGGTATGATGTAACTAAAAATTTACTTTTTTGGAATTTTTTCCTTAGTCTGTGCTATAAGAAGATGTCTCGTACGAAATTTCAAGAGTAAGTTCATGGAAAGTACCCTGTAGGTTTTGATTCCCCTGTGAGTTTCGAAAATTTGCGAGAATATGCGGCATAAACAGCTGTATCGTTTGATTGCGTTGGCTTAGAAGTTTGATTTTGTTACAGCTTAAAGATATTATAGAACCGAGTATTTGATATGAATTTCAATTTAATACCTCTACGCGTTTATGGAGAAAGGGCTAGTAACTTTAAAATTATTATTATTATATGATGTAACTAAAATTTGCGGTTTTCGCAATTTTTACTTTATCTGTGCTATAAGACGTTGGTTTGTACCAAATTTTAAGAATCTGAGTTTACGGGAAGTACCCTGTAGGTTTCGATTTCCTTGTCAGTAGTTGAGAGTTTGAAAATATGCTAAAATTGCTGTTTCTTTTGATTGCGTTGTGATAGAAGTTTAATTTTGTTACAGCTTAAAGATATTATAGACCCGAGTATGTGGTATGAATTTTAATTTTATAACTTTACGCGTCCATGACAAAAGGGGTAGTAACTTTAAAATTAATACAAATATTTTTTTATATGATTTTACAAAAAAATTACAGTTTTCGGATTTTTTTCCTTTATCTGTGCTATAAGAAATTGCTTCGTACCAAATTTCAAGATTCTTAGTTCACGGGAAGTACCCTGTAGGTTTTGATTTCATGATGAGTAGTTGCGAGAAAATATGCGACTTAAATTGCTGTTTCTTTTTATTGCGTTGACATAGAAGTTTCATTTCGTTTCAGCTTAAAGGTATTATACACCTGAGTATTAAATATGAATTTCAATTTAATACCTCTACGCGTTCCTGAGAAAATAGTAATAACTTTAAAATTACTTAAAATATTTTTATGATATTGATGTAGCAATATATTTACGGTCCTTTATCTGTGCTATAAGACATTGCTTCGTACCAAATTTCAAGATTCTGAGTTCACGGTAAGTACCCTGTAGGTTTTGATTCCCTTGTTAATAGTTGCGAGAAAATATGCGTTTTAAATTGCTGTTTATTTTTATTGCGTTGACATAGAAGTTTCATTTCGTTTCAGCTTAAATATGTTATACACCTGAGTATTTAATTTGAATTTCAATTTTATACCTCTACGCGTTCATGAGAAAATAGTAATAACTTTAAAATTACTTAAAATATTTTTATGATACGATGTAACAAAATATTTACGGTTTTCGGAATTTTTCCAAATTTCAAGATTCTGATTTCACGGGAAGTACCCTGTAGGTTTTGATTCCCTTGCAAGTTTCGAAAATAGCGGAAATTTGCAGCATAAACAGCTGTATCTCTTGATTGCGTTGGTTTAGAAGTTTGATTTTTTCACAGCTTCATGGAACAGTAGACTTGACTACCTGTATATATAAAATCCTTTCGTTACAGACTGACTGACAGACAAGCTACAGCCGAAACTACTCGGCGCAAGCAGCTGAAATTTAGCATGTATGTTCACTGGGGACCGTAGGGGTGCACTAAGACGGGATTTCCCGAAAGTCCCACGGGATCGGGAAAAACGGGAAATTCGAAAATATGTGCGTGCGAAGCCGTAGGCGTCGACTAGTTTGATATAAATTTCAGTTTGATACCTTCACGCCTTTCTGAGAAAATGGGTCTTGACAGACGGACGGACAACAAGGGTTCAATTTTTTCATTTCGAGGTACGGAACCCTAAAAATAATAATGTATTGCATAAAATAGTTTCGAAAATAACTCATTATATTTTTGCAATATGTTATTAAAAATGTTTACTGTGGATTGTCCTTAGGAGATACACATATACACACATCAAAAAAGTCTAAGCAACATATACAAATTTCAATTTTACAATATGTTTTTGCATTAAATCCTGAGTATTTTCTTTTTTATATTATTTTTAATGCTTTTTTGATATTAAACAACAATAAGCCTTTTTTTTTAATAATCTTAATTAACAATAATTATGAGTAAGTACTGTATGTACATAGTACAAAGTAAGGTGCCTAATCAACTAAACTTAAACTAAAATTAAATGGTTGTACAAAAATTGCATAATTTAATACAAAGTGTGGCCTCCTCTGTTATTTAGAACTTGCTGGCACCGATTATTCATAGAATCGATGAGATTGTTAATGTTATCCTGCGGCAATCGCTCCCTATGAAATTTTAGTAAGTCCATCAGTTGTTGGGTTGTTGTCACTCCATCCAAGTCCTTTAAAACACGTCTCTGGCACATGTCCCATGCAAGCTCGATGGGGTTGAGGTCTGGCGATTGTGCAGGCAAAGGTAATAACAGGATGTTTTCCCTTGCCAAGAAGATACACAATTCCACCATACATCATTTCGTTATATCTCGATGAGCTCAGGAAGCGATTTCGTTGAAAGCTCTGAGAGGGCTAATTTTTTTCCGATACCTCCAACAAATATCGTTATATTTTAGCCAACGTACACAAAACTTGACAAATTAGTAAAACCTTCCGCTAAAATCACTCTATCCATTGGTGAAAACAAAATGAAATGGTAGGTTTTGAGTTTATCGTGAACAGAAAGACAGACATACGCGGATGACATTGTTTTATGATATGTAGTGATAGTCAATACTTTTTAAGGTCAACTCTGCTTACTTACTGCTACTGCTGGCAAACTTACCATAGTAAAGTTCTCGTCCAAATATAAAGTAGATTACTCCTCCCAATTTATTACTATAGTGTGCCACTGACTCAATGAAGTCCTGCAGCCCTAGAAATACCACACAATTTATTATTTGAGAATTGTCACGTTTAGAAGAAAATATATGTGATAGAGAAACACATATTAATAATATGTAATTGATTGCTTGCTAGGAAAAAAAATAAAGAGAATAAAAAAATCAACATTCAAATGTCGAGAGTAAGTGTGTCTTGAAATAATAAAAAGGAATTAAAACAAAACATGAAAATTATAGACAGAGCTCCATCTATACTGTAATATAAACGTACTCATTGGTGATAAACTTTTATCTTTCGCTATTTAACATTTTAAATCGAAACAGGCGTGAGTCTATGTATACAGGGTGTCACAAGACCCATCACCAAGCCGAAGTCTATACTCGTTTTGGACGTCATGCCAAGTCATACTAAGCAAAAATAAAACATGGGAAATGACTTTTTTTAAGTATTTACTTTTTTCAAGCCTCTAAAAAAATGCGCGAGTGCAATTTTCGAAATACCTACTAATCCGTGGGTGCATAGGACATCTATAGAACGGCTTGGCGGGGTAAATTCATCGATTTTGTACCTAATTACAAAAATTCCATTGTATCTTTGAGTCTCAATATCTCCTGAACCAGTAATTTCCCAGGTATGATGCAGAAGCGAAAATTGTTCGTAATGATTGGTACAATATGGGGTTTCAGTTTTCGTTAAGGGTCTTTTTACACCCTGTATATATTTTTAACTCAATTTGTGAATGGGACAGGATGAAGGGGAACACCTAGGCGGACGTTATCTAACTAAATTGGAGACATCTTAAAAAAAGGACAGGTTAGAAATATCCTAAGCAGAAGAGCTCCATGAGAAATTTGATGGGAGTGAATGAAGCGAGAAAGATATGTATACATGTCAGTATCGTTGCAAATGGCGTTCCGTAGTCTCTGCTTACTCCTTCGGGAAACAGGCACGAGTCTATGTATGTATGTTTGTAGTATCCTACACCAGAAGTGATCGGCAAACCATTTAGAATAATGTAACTTTCAGGTTGCCAAAGACAACACTCACACGAAATGTGATGAGTAGATTGTTCGCGATTATTGTCAGACGTTGAACATTGGCACAATGGTAAATCAACTAAATTAAATGAAAGCACTTTGCTCAATTTTCCGAGACCTGAGAGAAATTGAGTAACATAGGGGTTAAGCTCTAACCAGGCCTTTTCTAATCGCTCTCAGATGCATGGACAAAACTGATGACCAGATAAGCGCTTATCTAAACATGTTACTTAGCTCACCTAATCTATATACCTACTAGCTTTTGCCCGCGGCTTCGCTCACGTAAATTTGGGATTCTCTAGTTATAGTAGGTATATCATCGATGTTCGGGGTAACACAAATCTCCTTTATTGGGCGGATACTATATAACTGTAAAAAGTATTTACACATACAAACTACTTAGTACTAAGACTTAGTAGTACTCAAAATGTTTTCCTGTATCTGTGACGGTTCGCGAGTGGCCAATATGGCGACTGTGATTTGTCTGTCAGAAACATTAGAATTTAACAAAATACTCCACAATCCGAATTTTGCGGATATATGTTGTCGACTCGAAATCTTTACTTTTTAATGTTTTTTTATTCAGGTAAGGTTTCGATGTACTCCTTGACGAAATTATTAATATAAGATTTGACACTGCGATAGCAGCGCAGTCCGTCGGTTCCAATGTGAAACATTCCGAGAGCCACAACTATTTACAAATTAAAAAAGAAGTAAAAAAAAACGTTTTCCAGTGGACTAAATTGTGAATCTAAACCATTCTCAGGTTCTATTGAACACACACAAAAAATTTCATCAAGATCGGTCCAGTCGTTAAGGAGGAGTTCAGTGACATACACACGCACACAAGAAATATATATATTAAGATATAAAATAAAGTCGTGTTACTTACACTATTTATAACTCAAGAACGGCTGAACTGATTTGGTTAAAAATTGGTGGCGAGTTAGCTTAGAACCAGGAAAAACACATAGGATACAATTAATTGCAAAAAATAATCTGGGAGGGATTTAAGAGAGGTCGAAGTTTGTAGGGACAAACCTACTACCTATTGACAGTAAGAACGCACGCGCTGTAATAATTGAGTGCTGCGCATGTGCTATCTGTCAGTACTGTCACATTATACTTTGTCATATGCACTGTCATTACTGCGTTCGCTTACTTATATAAACTTTTATAATTATCTTTTTTTATAGCCCGTGAGGCTATAAAAAATCTATTCCCTGTATCCCCAAAGGGGTAGGCAGAGGTGTAATATTACACCCACATTTTGCCATTATAAACTAAAAGGTAATTATTGTAACAGCCTTGGCTAATCCCAACTAAAATTAGGTATAAATGCGAAAATGTGTATGTATGTATGTACCGATTTCACGCTAAACCGGCGGCGGCAGAACCAATATTCTCTACTCATAAATGCGAAAGTGTGTATAGAGATATATCGGACCATAGCTTTGAAATTTGACTGTATTGAAAGTGATATCAATGAATACAGATGATTTCCATTAAAGAAGCTTATTTCTTAAGGATGTCATGTGCCGATTAAAGTTGGCGTATTGACGGTTGTCATTAGTGTAGTTCGTAGTTGGTGCCGTTGGCGGCGCTAGCGTCTTTCGCCATCTGCCTTGCATTGCTTTGGCGTAAGAAATAGACAGCTGTTGCACTGACACTCACGCGACTGTTACGCCGCCAAGCGGCAATTTGGGTCGCAGAAAGTTTGTCTTAAAAGCGTCAATAAGAAAAACATCTATATAAATAAATATCTATGCTCTATGGTGATATTGTTGAGCACCTTTCGGTAGATAATGTCATGAATACTGACCAAGTTACTTCGTACCCTATAGAGTTTCTGAACTCTTTAAAATTATCAGGAGTACCTTCACGCAACTTGAGACTGAACATTGGTGTTCCAGTCGTGTTAAAGCGGAATCTTAATGCATCAAAGCTTTGTAATAGCAAACGGCTACAAGTAGCACCTAGGACGAAACATTATAAAAGCTATTCGCTATTGCGAGTCAGATTCGCTCATGAAGGGTTCCGTAGTGGAGGTATCCACTTTCCATAGCCATTATCTTCGACTAACTATTAATAGTATTTGTATAAACGACAAAGCTATATTTGCCGTTTTTAAGATGTACTTTATTTCAAAAACTGCTGACTACATATCGTTCAAACCAATTTTCGAAGTTATTTTATAACGATCTACAGCATAGGTATGTTTTTTTTTATATTTATCACTCTCTTACTTTAAAAGTTTGAGGGACACACACACCCATTTTACCACTTTGAAACCGTATGTCTTTCAAACGATTGACTTTGAGAAACAATGGTTTTAGGAACCTCAAGTAATTTTTAACGACCCATTATCCACATCAGTTCCATGTATGAAGAGCCCCCCTTAATATTTAATATTTTTAATTTTCTACAACGTCGTAAAGCGGTTCAAAGAATACATCTACCTACCAATTTTCAAATGTGTAAACTGAATAATTTAGGCATAAAGTGGCTGTGACATACGGATAGGCTGATAGACATAGCGGGTCTATAAGGATTCCGTAAATTTAGCCATTATTGACTGCAGAATTAAAAAAAAAACTGTTTACAGAAATGTTTTAAATACTTCTTGCGGTCATATTTCTTATTAGTCCCTATGAACAGAATTAAAACGAAAATTATTATCGAACGATGAAGGAGTTTTTTGCTACCCCGAATTTAACGTAAGCGAAGCCACGGGCAAAAGCTAGTATAAAATAAAATTACAACTCACATCGTTTTTCCGGAACAGTTGTAAATACATCAAAGCCATTGTGAAGCAAAAATAATGATAGCTTAGTACATAGTTGGTCTGACAATCTTTATTACGAGTAGCATACTATTTGCGCTGTTCATGTGCAAAAGCTCTATCAAATGTATTCAGAAAATAAACAAACTTGTATACTTTCTAACGCAAGCAAGTATGTAGCTTAAAAGAGAATTGCAAATGATGTACCCTTAATATTTAAAGGGATGAATTAACATTTATTTTTTCGTAATTACTTTAAGAGATTAATACAGTTGTGTTTTTGTTCGGTTTGTGCGATTTAATACCGCTTAATATGAACAGAGGAAGTTCCCGGAGAACATAGTAATAATGTACAACTAATTTTTAAATAAGATTCGTATTTTTCATAACGTACACAACACGAATTCCACGCGATTGAATATCAGTAGGTGCGATCAAAACTTTACATACGAGTATGAATATAGTGAGTTCAATTTTGCGATTTTTATAGAATCACAAATTGCTTTACCTACTGTCTATGTTATGGTTAAACACCCCACTTACCTTTACTATCAGTGTTCAGATAATGCGTGTGTCCTATGATGGGTAGTTTTCCCGGTAACACAGGGGGTAAGGCGTGAGCGTACGACTCCTTGATACGATCACGCACCACCTTTACAACAAAGATAATCAACGAAAAACTACACAGTACGATAGCCAACATTTTACTATTATTTTATCAAATAAGTACATTTTAGTCACAATGACTTCTATTTATATATAACTCAAGACAATGCAGGTTCTACCAAGGCTAACTACAATATTTTACATTGTGATTATTTTAATTGAATAAGTTTTTATGATGTACCTACATACATAGTATTACATGGCAGGCACAGTTCGGGTTCAAATGCACGACGTTGACCACCGACTTCTCAAAATGATAATCGTATTTCATAATGTCCTCTGCAGGCACGGGGCTTACAGAGCACGTTAAGCCGCCGGTCTCGACGCTCATGAAGATTTTTAACTATCTTTATTGCCAATTAGACTTCGTCCACGAGTATACAGCTAAACTTTCCTAAAGAATTACCGCATCTATTGGTGAGAACCATACAAAATGCGTTTGGTAGTACATACATACATACATAGACCTGTTTCCCGGGGGGGTAGACAGAGACTACGGAACGCCATTTGCAATGATCCCGACATATCTCTCTTGCTTCATTCACTCCCATCAGATTCCTCATGCATGCTCTTCTGTTCAGGGTACTTCTAACCTGTCTTGTTTTTAAGATGTCTCCAATCTGGTCAGAGAACGTCCGCCTAGGTCTTCCCCCTAGTCCTGTCCCTTCCACACTTGCCTTATATATCTGCTTGGTCAGTCTTTCGTCATCCATCCTCTCCACGTGCCCAAACCATCTTAGCATACCTTTCTCGATGTCACTACATTTTCTTTCTTGTCAGTCAAATAAACACCACACATACTTCTCAGTGCTCTTATTTCTACAGCATTTATTGTACTTTCATGACTCTTCTGCCATACCCAACTATCACTACCATACATAAGAGTAGGTACTAACACCCCTCTATGCACAGCCAAACGCGCCTTTTTGGACACGTATTGGCTATTCATAAACGCCTTCAGAGCTCCATTCACTCTATTACCTGCATTAACTCTTCTTTCAAGTTTCATTAAAAAACATAATGTGTTACGACAAGAACAATATGGCTTTCAAAGGGGAAAATCGACAACATTGGCGTGTTTTGATTTGGTAAGTAAAATAATTGATAATATAGACAATAATAGAGTAGTTACTGTGATATTTTTTGACATGTCCAAGGCGTTCAATCTTTTATGTCATGAAACGCTTTTAGAAAAGTTAAATAAATATGGTATCAGAGGACCAGCACTAAGTTGGATTAGAAAGTATCTAAAAGAAAGGCGACAAGCTGTACAAATAGATAATGTTAATAGAAATAAAGAGCTTGAACAATATAGATCAACCTATCTTGTAAATAGTTATAGTGTTCCACAAGGAAGCGTTCTTGGACCATTATCATTTTTAATTTATATTAATGACCTTCCTGACATTACTCCTAATCCTTGTATTTTATTTGCTGACGATGTTTCCCTAATAATGACTTGTAAAAACGATACTGACATGGATAAATTTTCTTCTGACATAAATAATACTATACAATCTATATATAATCTATCAGGCCTTTTCTAATCGCTCTCAGATGCATGGACAAAACTGATGACCAGATAAGCGCTTATCTAAACATGTTACTTAGCTCACCTAATCTATATACCTACTAGCTTTTGCCCGCGGCTTCGCTCACGTAAAAGACAATGGCAGATCTCCATACATCGAAATGTCTGAAATTAAATTGAAGCGCACAGTAATAAAAAATATTTCAAAAAATTCGGCGTTAGTAACAGAGTCTTTAAATGATTCTATTTTCACTCGGGAAACCCGGAAAAACAAGATATCGGTGTTTTTGTTTTTAGTTAAGAATGAACAATGTAGGTACGTTTGAATTATCAAATGAAATTATGTCAGATTGACATCAAAACGCAGAAGTATTCTGTAGCATCTAACTATCACAGCCAAAGACAAAAGCAGAGCTACACATTTTAAATCGATTTTATGTGAAATCGATCGATTATCATTAAAACGATGCTGTGACGTTTTTATTTGATTTAAAAGTTGTTTTGCTTCAAAAATTATTAGCTTATTGATATAATGTTTATTAAAGATTAAATAAGTGCATTTTAATAATTATATTTTAATAATTGATACGGATCAATAGCACTCACGTCTATTCCTGTCAGACCATTGTCTATGGCAACAATCAAATAATAAAGTAGGTACCAAGTTCGTAATCAATTGGAATGCTTTTTATCATCATAAAATACTCCAGCTCTAATGAGACAAAGTGAAAATATTAAAAATCGTAGAAAAAAAAAACAATTTGTTTTGTTCATATGAAGATTAAGGTCGCCACAACAAACCCAGACCGAATTCTGCCATTGTTCTTTGGGATTCTCTAGTTATAGTAGGTATATCATCGATGTTCGGGGTAACTTAAATCTCCTTTATTGGGCGGATACTATATAACTGTAAAAAGTATTTACACATACAAACTACTTAGTACTAAGACTTAGTAGTACTCAAAATGTTTTCCTGTATCTGTGACGGTTCGCGAGTGGCCAATATGGCGACTGTGATTTGTCTGTCAGAAACATTAGAATTTAACAAAATACTCCACAATCCGAATTTTGCGGATATATGTTGTCGACTCGAAATCTTTACTTTTTAATGTTTTTTTATTCAGGTAAGGTTTCGATGTACTCCTTGACGAAATTATTAATATAAGATTTGACACTGCGATAGCAGCGCAGTCCGTCGGTTCCAATGTGAAACATTCCGAAAGCCACAACTATTTACAAATTAAAAAAGAAGTAAAAAAAAACGTTTTCCAGTGGACTAAATTGTGAATCTAAACCATTCTCAGGTTCTATTGAACACACACAAAAAATTTCATCAAGATCGGTCCAGTCGTTAAGGAGGAGTTCAGTGACATACACACGCACACAAGAAATATATATATTAAGATATAAAATAAAGTCGTGTTACTTACACTATTTATAACTCAAGAACGGCTGAACTGATTTGGTTAAAAATTGGTGGCAAGTTAGCTTAGAACCAGGAAAAACACATAGGATACAATTAATTGCAAAAAATAATCTGGGAGGGATTTAAGAGAGGTCGAAGTTTGTAGGGACAAACCTACTGCCTATTGACAGTAAGAACGCACGCGCTGTAATAATTGAGTGCTGCGCATGTGCTATCTGTCAGTACTGTCACATTATACTTTGTCATATGCACTGTCATTACTGCGTTCGCTTACTTATATAAACTTTTATAATTATCTTTTTTTATAGCCCGTGAGGCTATAAAAAATCTATTCCCTGTATCCCCAAAGGGGTAGGCAGAGGTGTAATATTACACCCACATTTTGCCATTATAAACTAAAAGGTAATTATTGTAACAGCCTTGGCTAATCCCAACTAAAATTAGGTATAAATGCGAAAATGTGTATGTATGTATGTACCGATTTCACGCTAAACCGGCGGCGGCAGAACCAATATTCTCTACTCATAAATGCGAAAGTGTGTATAGAGATATATCGGACCATAGCTTTGAAATTTGACTGTATTGAAAGTGATATCAATGAATACAGATGATTTACATTAAAGAAGCTTATTTCTTAAGACATCCTTAAGAAGCGGCGCTAGCGTCTTTCGCCATCTGCCTTGCATTGCTTTGGCGTAAGAAATAGACAGCTGTTGCACTGACACTCACGCGACTGTTACGCCGCCAAGCGGCAATTTGGGTCGCAGAAAGTTTGTCTTAAAAGCGTCAATAAGAAAAACATCTCTATAAATAAATATCTATGCTCTATGGTGATATTGTTGAGCACCTTTCGGTAGATAATGTCATGAATACTGACCAAGTTACTTCGTACCCTATAGAGTTTCTGAACTCTTTACAATTATCAGGAGTACCTTCACGCAACTTGAGACTGAACATTGGTGTTCCAGTCGTGTTAAAGCAGAATCTTAATGCATCAAAGCTTTGTAATAGCAAACGGCTACAAGTAGCACCTAGGACGAAACATTATAAAAGCTATTCGCTATTGCGAGTACTAAGTACTGCAGGTTTGTGCCAGTTCTCTTTAGCCAGAGCGAGGGGGGTAAGCCCGGTATCAATTGTGACTACATCGCGATGCACATCCACACTCATCTGCAGAAAATAATCTCTGAGTTTGCACACCTCGCGGTTGTGGAGGGTCTTAGCACATAAAAAGCCTCGACCCCCACATTTCCACGGGATGTACAGCCTCATTATTGATGTGCGTGGATGATACATACGAGATGCACTCAGCATTGAACGGACTTTTCTATCCAGGGCATCTAGTTCAGTCTGGGTCCACCTGAGTATGCCGAAGGAATACATTAGGACTGGCATGGCCCAACCGTTGCAGGCCCGCACCTTGTTGCCGCCTGATAAAAGACTGTTAAGTACTTTTCTCAGGCGGCCAAAGAACCGAGCCTGCAACGTCTGTTTCATGTCAGTCTCAGAAATATTCAAAGACTGCGACATACCCAGGTATTTGTAGGTTTCAGTTGGGGAGAGGGATCTAAGTTGTATGGAATCTGAGAGTTGTATTCCTGCAGATTCCATAATCCTGCCTCTCTTCACATGCATGACCGCATATTTATCCACACCAAATTCCATCCTGATTGAATTACTAAAGGTTTCGGTTACCTTCAGTAATGCAGTCAGTTGGAATTTGTTGGAGGCAAATAATTTCAGGTCATCCATGAAAAGGAGGTGAGATGTAACATGGCCTCCTCGTCTCAACTGATAGCCTAGCCCTGAAGCCTCTAATAAGGTACTTAGGGCGTTCAGGGCAAGGCAAAACCACAGAGGACTCAGGCTGTCGCCCTGGAATATACCTCGCTCGATCCTTATTGGAGCACCGCAACCCAAGATCGATCGACACCCTGGATAGCGCAATACGGTCCTTCATTGCCCCATACACGCCCTTAAGAAGGTGCATAGAGTTGTATCTACTTTGTACAACTAGCACCCTCAAAAGCCACGCATGAGGCACGGAGTCGTACGCCTTTTTGTAATCTATCCAGCATGTCGATAGATTCTTTCGGTTACGGCGCACTTGTTGGCTAATGGCCATGTCAATCAATAGGAGCTCTTTAGTACCACGAGCCCCACTCTTACATCCATTTTGAGAAACAGATAGAATTGAATTATCAAATATATGTTTAGATAATTTCGTTCTCAAAATGGATGTAAGAAGTTTGTATAAAGTTGGTAGGCATGTAATTGGCCTATAATTCTTGGGGTCCGTGGTACTACCAGACTTATAAAGCAGGTGGGTAATGTAGCGTATGACCGGTACCTACCGAGTGTACGTCATAATACCGTCCATACGCTCGGCCAATCAGAGAAGGCCATCGTCCGCGCTCGTAAGTTTTGCCTATATTTGGTAATGCGCCGACACGAACTGATGGAGGGCCCAGTATATAAAGGGGCCGGCACCGCTACTCTACACTAACCTACTACCGCTACTAAATTCTATACCGCTATATCTATAATTATACTACTTCATACGTGTATCCTGGTCCCAGCTGTGGATAAGTTACTACATTTACTGCGTTAGCGTACTGCCCATCTCTCTACCTGCTAGCTGAGGCCGGCTGACGCCGCCTGCCTGACCCTATTGGTTGTGGCTCTCCTAATGCTGCTTTCCTTCAGGTTCCAGGTTCACGTTAAGACTCCGGCTACGCTACCTAGACCGCTACACCTGCTGCATCGCCTTCGGCGTCACCTCTGCCGAAGAGTCTGGCCTGCCCCGCTCATCGCACACACACCGCCGGCGCCTGCCAGCTGAGCCAACGGCCGCTACGCGCAGCCCTTCGAGCAACCTGCCCTGCACACTACCGGAGGGAACAGCGTGGGAGACTGCAGCCTTTTTTTGCAGTATACGTCTTAACGTATAAATAGTGGCACATACATTCTCTATAGAACCATTCACATGATGCTTGTACTGCAAAAAGTCGTACACCGTTTATACGTTTAAACGAATACTCAACGGACTTGTCAAGCAAATTGAATGAACTTTAACGTATTCGGCTTGCAGTGGCACATAGTATAGTTCTGACTCGTTCACACGGCACGACGTTCATACGTTTTTTATCAATTTAGTATGTTTTCAAAACTTTCAATAGACATCCTAAAGTAATTAAAAAACTTCTTTTCATCGTTTCTAAAACTATCGTATAACTTCTCAAATAGTTTAGTACGCCCTGTTTCTTCATTTATAGGATGTACCCAAAACCTTCTGCTCTGTCGGCGGCGAAACCGTTTGCGCCTTCGATTGTACCAATATAAAAGAACAACCAAGCGTGGATCCATCACTGACGTCTTTTCACAATCACAAGTTTGTGAAGACTGCGGCTATTCGTTTTTTACACGAAGGAAAATTTACCGTGTGAACACCCGGGTGATTGTACGTTAAGAAAACGAATACAAAGAAAACGTGCAGGATAATGTCGTATGAACGAAGCCTTAGGCTTCGTTCACACGGCATTGTGCTGCACGTTTTTTTGCAGTATACATCTTAACGTATAAATAGTGGCACATACATTCTCTATAGAACCATTCACATGACGCTTGTACTGCAAAAAATCGTACACCGTTTATACGTTTAAACGAATACTCAACGGACTTGTCAAGCAAACAGAATGAACTTTAACGTATTTGGCTGGCAGTGGCACATAGTATAGTTCTGACTCGTTCACACGGCACGATGTTCATACGTTTTTTTATCGATTTAGTATGTTTTCAAAACTTTCAATAGACATCCTAAAGTAATTAAAAAACTTCTTTTCATCGTTTCTAAGTCTATCGTATAACTTCTCGAATAGTTTAGTACGCCCTGTTTCTTAATTTATAGGATGTACCCAAAACCTTCTGCTCTGTCGGCGGCGAAACCGTTTGCGCCTTCGATTGTACCTATATAAAAAAACAACCAAGCGTGGTTCCATCACTGACGTCTATTCACAATCACAAGTCTGTGAAGACTGCGGCTATTAGTTTTATACACGAAGGAAAATCTACCGTGTGAACACCCGGGTGATTGTACGTTAAAAAAACGAATACAAAGAAAACATGCAGGATAATGTCGTGTGAACGAAGCCTTAGGAGAGGATTTTACGCGGCTAACAAGGAAAATCCGACTAGCTGCGTTAGGTCTATGAGTCCGCTACTGTCCAAGCTAAGACGGCATATAGAGAGAAGGAAGGGAAAGTCTTCTACGGTTTGTAACAAATAGTTAGGCACCATAGTGTATAAGTTTTAGGTCCTTTATGTGCCAAAACCCAATAGAATTTCCAGACGCGTCCGACAACTCGTAAACGAGAGGCAACTTTTTATTAATCACTGTACACTTCACAAATTTAGGCGCTAGTTTCTTACAGAAGGACTTATCCTTGTCGCTCTGATAAAAAGTCCGTTTCCACACAGTGTCTCCCACATTAAACTCAGCTGGTTTACGGCGTAAATTATACGTTTGGGAATTCCTAGCATGAGCTTGAATGAGGAGTGCCTGAACTTTGTCAAATATGCCTGATAAGTGACCTATGTTTTCTGCGTAATCGTCCCTAGGTATGTATACTATATCATCAGCGTCCGTGTCGACATAGTGTGAGCCGCATGGAACTAGTTCACGTCCATAGACTAAGAAACTAGGTGTATAGCCCGTGACTTCATTAACTGCAGTATTTAATGCAAACTGCACCTTAGGTACGAGAGTGTCCCATAATCTCTGGTCATTTCCTACAAACGCCGCTAAGGTAGAACCAATGGTTTTATTATAGCGTTCGACCGTATTGACATGTGGGGAATATTTAGGAGTATAATAAAGATTAGGGATTTTGTACTTGCGCAACATAGCTTTTAAAGTATCACTGACAAACTGTTTACCATTGTCCAATATAATTGTAGATGGTATACGATGAACTAAAAATATTTTTTCTTCCAAAATATTAGTTATTATTTCAGCAGTTGCGCGCCTGATAGGAAAAAGTAGACAGTATTTACTAAAACAACAAGTTACTACGAAGATGTAGGCGTTTTGTTTTCTTGTGACGGGTAGTGGCCCCACCAAATCTACACTAATGGTTTGGAAGGGTCGTGAACACACTTTGGGTCGTCCCATGGTTCCCAATGGTGCATGGTTCTGATGTTTGTGCGCGATACAAGTGTCGCAAGAATTTATGAACTTAACTACGTCATCGCGCATTTTGGGCCAATAGTAACGCAGTGCTAAGCGCTTGTAAGTTTTAAATATACCGAAATGCCCCGAAGTGGGTTCGGCATGGTTCTCTAATATGGCATTATTTCGATCAGAAGAAGGTAGTACTTCTTTCCATTCGAACTCCTTACGTAGCATACACCTAGATTTAATCAAACGATACAATTTATTATTTTTAATAGATTAGTCTGGATAGTCATTAGGCGAAGATAAACAACCATTGTAGGTGGCTGAATACCATTGATCAGTGTCAACATTAGGGTCATTCACGTTATTATTATTCGCGTTAATTATATTTACAGGTAGGGATCGTGATAACGCATCGGCTATAATATTATCCGCACCGCGCCGATGCTTTATTTCGAAGTTGAAGGCTGACAGACGAACCGACCACCGAGCTAATCTACCAGTCGGGTTGCTCAAGTTTAGGAACCATTTCAGTGCGGAATGGTCAGTATACACAACAAACTTTAACCCGTTATCTAAATAACAGCGCCAATATTCGAGGGCTGTTAGAACTGCTAATGTCTCCCGTTCTGTTATACTGTAGTTTTGTTCCTGTGCATTTAGTGACCTACTCATGTAAGCGATAGGTAGTTCCACGCCATCTATTTCTTGTGTAAGTAACCCACCGATGCCGCTCGCACTCGCATCTGTGTGAACTTGAAAAGGTTTCTCGTAATCGGGACACGATAATATTGGTGCGGAGCTTAACAATTGTTTTAGTTTACAAAAAGAGTCATCAGCTTCCACCGACCACTGAAATGGTGCGGCTTTCTTACCGGTAGAAGTAAGTTTGTTCAAAGGACCGGCAATAGTACTGAAATTAGGTATAAATCGCCGATACCATGATGCAATGCCTAAAAACCTTTTGACTTCTTTTTTATTCTTAGGCGTAGCATATTGAAGAATGGCTTCCACCTTACATGGGTCTACTTGTAATCCTTTAGAGTTTACTACGTAGCCCAAGTACTTCAATTTATCACGGAAGAATTTAGATTTTTCTAAATTTATTGTAAGGTTCGCCGATTTTAATTTTTCGTATACTTTATTTAATAGTGACACATGAGCATTAAAAGATGGCGATATAAGCACGATATCATCTAAAAAAACGAATACAGAGTTTTCGAACTCAGGACTGTTCGTAAACAAGTGATCCACCAAACGCTGTTGTGTCGCAGGCGCATTCGTTAAACCAAACGGCATAGTCACAAATCTAAATGTTCCTCTAGTAGGCACATAGAACGCAGTCTTATCACGATCACATTCGCGAAGAGGCGTCTGCCAAAAGAACTTAGATAAGTCTATACTACTTATATATCTAGCGTTCCTAAGGTTGTCTAAAATTTCGGATACGTAAGGTAGTTTGTACGCGTCTTTTTTAGTAATAGAATTAAGTTTCCGACTATCTAAACAAAACCTTAGTTTTCCGTCCTTCTTAGGCGTTAGTAAAATCGGTGACGACCACGGACTTTCGCATTTTTCTACCACTCCCAATGCAAGCATTTCGTCTAATTCGTCAATAATTATTTTTAATTTTGCCGGCGGTAACCTATAATATCTTTGGCGTATCGGCGCAGAATCGCCAGTGTCTATTGCATGTTCTATTAAGTGAGTTCGTCCTAAACCGGTTTTTCAGTAGAAATCGACTCGTATTGCTTTATAATTAACTTAGCCGTTCTCTGTTGTGACTCACTCAACTCACTAAAAGATTGCAAAACGTTCATGTTACTTAGCTTATTTTCACCTAACACACTACATGGCAATGTTTTAGACATGCATACGGATGCGATATGGTTAGGCAGTAATTTAAATAGTTTCCAGAAATTCGATGCCTAAAATTTAATTACTTGTAACTTCTGGAATAATATAAGCTTTCAATAAGTGGGTTTGATTATTAAAAGTAGTGGGTAAGTTGATAAAACCGCGCGGCAACAAGATTGTGAGGGGATGTTGAGCGAGCATGTGAACGAGTTCCAATAATGGAGCCTATAAATATTACTATCGACGACATAGTCAGCGCAGTCCGTCCGTTACAGAACTGGAAGTCTGCGGGACCGGACAGGCTGCACAATTCTTGGCTTAAGTGGCTCCGAAGCTCGCATGCTTGCTTAGCATCTCAATTTCAATCGTCATTGGAATCAGGGTCGCTGCCTGATTTTTTAACATCCGGCGTACAATGCCGACTTCCAGTTCTGTAACGGACGGACTGCGCTGACTATGTCGTCGATAGTAATATTTATAGGCTCCATTATTGGAACTCGTTCACATGCTCGCTCAACATCCCCAATCCAATCACCCTCTGCATGGCTAACGGGTGTCGACCAAATGCTGCGCCAAAATGTAACAGTGGCATCATCATTCGGTCGACACCCATCGCCATTACTCGTCGAGGAATCAGGGTGCTCCCATGCCTTATACACCCGCTTTTCGTCTCTCGGGAATGTGCGATTAAGGCAATACTGGTCCACTCTGTTTTTATATCGCCTAATACGGTTTGCCCATGCACAAAGTTTTTGTTTCAGAAAGTCGATGCGCTCTGTAACTCGAGATAAATAATCTTGGGAACTGATACCGGTTCCCACGAAGGCCCGAGTCACAAAGCGCATCACTCTCGGTCGCGTATTACCGGCCTTAAAAGAACATAGCTTGCCAATGAGTGCCCTAGTCTCAGCGATACGACTCTCAATCCTGCGCTGCCAAGCTGGCATCGCAGCGGCCCGTCGAGTAGTAGTATAATCTACAGGGAATTTAACTCCCGCTACTTGACATGCCGCTGCAGCCGCACAATATAGAATTGACTGTGTATCGCTGAGATTTTCACTATTCTCAAAATAAATTGACAATAGTGAATCCAGGGCACCCACTAGCGCTATGTTTTTCTTATGCATGGGCAACCGAGGCAAAAGAGGCCGAATATTTGGATTTATGGATCGGTATTTATCAATAGCACACTCCAAAGCGCTCCTTAAACGATCATTGTACTGGGTACTTACATGAGAAGTCTCGTCATCTATCTCTTCATCGGCAACATCAACCTGTTATATTTGTGCAACCGCCGTCCGAGTTCACGATGGAGAAGTGATGGTGAGACTTCTCTGCACGTCAGAGCGAAGTCTCTCAAGCACGGTGTCATCCAACAGACGACACCGTTGGATGGCCCGCACTTGATCCGATAGCCGTTGTGTTGACAGCTGGCTCAAGTGCCTGAAACAAAGGCAGCATACGATCACGGTAAGCACTGAGGTTAGTGCCTCCCTCTGTGGCCACAAAATATGCCCGCATGACCAATGAATGAAAAATTCATTGAACTCGTCCATCTCTTGCGGTGCACATCACCACCGGTAGCAGGGGCCCTGTTCGAAACCGGTGGGTCTCGGGGTCCCAACGTACAGGTTGTGGCGACGTCGGCGGAGAGAAATACTCGTCGCTCGACGAGCTCGACGCCTCAACACTCGCCGACGACTCTGGTGCGGGGGCCGGCGGCTGCGAAGCGGAGCTTAGCGTTGAGTCCGGGAGCGTTATACGTGCTACTGCGGCTGCCCTGGCTCTAGTCAACATAATTCTCTTCTTATTTTCTCTTCTTTGAATATTATTTGCAAGATTTCATGTTTTGTTGATTTTTCTTTGACAGTTGTCATCTTTGTATTGTGTATATTTTCCATAGATTATATATGGTTTCTTTCCGTAAAATTGATACTTTGCATAAAATAGATTATTGTTGTAGTTATTAAATATAATATATAATACACAGGACTATGCAAGTTATATTAAAATTTAATTATAAATATTACAGAAAAAAATACATGTTGATTTTTGCTGTGTTGCCAGGTATTATTATTATTATTTTCTTTATTTCATATTTCTCTCATAAAATATCAACACATTTTTAAATATATGATATATAAAAAAATACATTTAATAATATAATAATATCCTATGGAAACCCACCAGTATCGGGAACAGCTTCCAAGCTACTGGTGGTTAGGGCTCGAGAGAATGAAATCTCCTCACTATGCGTGCCGTGTCCAGCAGTACTGCCTTCTGTATCAGGCCCCCGACCCAAGGTTCCAACGCGAGCCTCCTAAGATGTTGGGCGAGGCTCTTGGGTATTAAACAGTTCACTGTAACGATTATCGGCACAATAATTGCTGAATCAACATCCCACATGTCAACAATCTCGTGAGCCAAGTCCAGATATTTTATCTGTTTGTCCTTCTCAGCCTTCACGAGATTGCCATCATGAGGGATGGCAACATCAACAATTATTGCGCGGCGCTCTGATCGATCTATCAACACAATATCAGGTTTGTTGGCAACAACAGTCCTGTCTGTGATGATAGATCGATCCCAGTACAACGTGATATGACCATTATCCAGGACAGGCTCTGCCACATACCTGTAGTACGGCACCTCACGATCGACAAGCCTGTATTTCAGAGCAAGTTGCTGGTGAATGACCCTGGCTACTTGGTTATGCCTGTGCAAGTACTCACTGTTAGCAAGACGAGAACAACCGGAAATTATATTCTGAGGGATTCACCAGGCTGGTGACACGCACGGCAAATATCAGTAGTGCCATCCCTCAGGATATATTTCCGGTAGTTATTCTTCATGATCACTTCGTCAGCAGTTGCACAGACAAACCCTTCGGTTTCCCCAAAGAGGTCACCGAAACGTAGCCAGTTCACCGAGGCTAATAAATCTACTTCCGGCCCATGTAGAGCCCGGTAGAACCTGCCATGAAGCTCCTTGCTCTGCCAAACAAGCTTGCGATCGTCAGTGCTAAGCACTACAGGTCTGTGCCAGTTGTCCTTCGATAAACTGAGCGGGGTTAATCCGGCGTCTACTGCGACAACGTCCCGATGCATATCCACGTTCGCGTTGAGAAAATATTCTCTGAGGTTGCATACTTCGCGGTTGTGTAGAGATTTGACATTTAAAAAGCCACGACCTCCACACTTCCGCGGAATATACAACCTCATTACGGACGAGCGTGGATGATGCATCCGGTAAGCTGTCAGCATTGTACGCACCTTTCTGTCCAGGGCGTCTAACTCAGTCTGAGTCCACTTGAGTATACCAAAGGAGTACATCAGAACCGGCATGACCCAACCGTTGCAAGCTCGAACCTTATTACCACCTGACAGAAGACTTTTCAGTACTTTTGTCAGGCGGCCTGACAGAAGACTTTTCAGTACTTTTGTCAAAGAAACGTTCTTGCAACGATTGCTTCATGTCTGTATCGTTAATGCATAAGGCCTGTGACATACCCAAGTATTTATAGGTATTGGTTCGCAGAAGTGATCTGAGGTTAATGAAATCTGAGAGTTGAATCCCTTCAGATTCCACCATCCTTCCTTGTTTTACATGTATCACTGCACATTTATCCACACCAAATTCCATTTTGATAGAATTAATTTTAAACTTTCAGTAATTTTTAGTAAATCTATCATTTGTGAATTGGTGTGAGCAAACAACTTTAAGTCATCCATGAACAACAAGTGGGATATGACCTGACCGCCCCTGCGTAGCCTATAACCTACCCCTGAACCCTCTAGTAATGTACTAAGAGGATTCAGCGCTAAACAAAACCACAACGGACTCAGACTGTCCCCCTGGAAGATACCCCGCTCAATTTTAACAAGGTCGCCACTACCCTGGATCCGTCGGCATCCTGAATAGCCAAGAACCGTTTTCCATTGCCCCATACATGACCTTAAGAAGGTGCGTAGAGTTGTATTTATTTTATACAACTCCAAAACCCTCAAAAGCCATGTATGTGGCACAGAATCATACGCTTTCTTGTAGTCTATCCAACATGCCGCCAGATCCTTTCGGTTACGACGAACTTGTTGGCTTGTGGTCATATCAATAAGGAGGAGCTCCTTAGTACCACGAGCCCCCTTCTTACATCCATTCTGGGTGTGTGACATAATTGAAGAAAGAAGTTTATAGACCGATAGCAAACATGTAATCGGCCTATAATAGGGAATATGCATAATTTTTTTTATGTTCTATATTCACTTATTAGATCAACATATATTCATACAAAATATAAATACTCTTCACAGTGATCAAATTATGCTATAAAATAAAGTTTTAAATATCGATAAAATCTGGCCTGCTAAAATGCCGCCATTTTGCCGCGGGCTTATGATGACGTCACAATGCACAGGTCACACACACTCGGTCAGTCTCAAGTGTTTGATAACATTAGGTGTTACAGTAATTTTAAAGCTATTTTCAGTCATCATAACTATTCAGACGATAGATAAAACTAAAAAACATTTTATGGGTATTGTCTTGTACCAAAATGCAAAAACAATATAAGAAGTACACCTGATAAAATATTTTTACCTATTCCAAAAGATGCGAAAAGACGAAAACATTGTTTTCGTCTTACATATTATGTAGTATTAATCTTGTTGCGAGCCTTTTCCCTTGTATAGAGGCACAACCACCGCTGTGGCCCAGTCATCAGGTACTCGGCCGCTGCTCCAGCACAAATTAAATAAGCGCTGCAGCTGACCAAATATGATGCCCTGTCCAGCCTTCAGCATTGCAACTGAAATCCTCTCATACCCTGCAGCCTTACCTAATTTAATACTTCCCAACGCCTTCACAATCTCATCCACACCAATATCGCTTTCATCATTACTATTTATTACCATTCATTCATTGCGTTTAGTAGTTTTTGAACATATTTATCGCGTTTACAAAGACAGTTAGGAAGGAAGGGGGAATTCATTTTATAATATGTATAAAAGATAAAGGCTCTAAGAGAGACAGAAAATTTCTTACTTACGAGGAATTTGCTTAAGGTACAGTGCAAATTAAATCTTTTCTACGTTTAGGGATTTAAAAAAATATATGTATTACGATGCTGTTACCCCCATTATTTCTGTAAAATATATAGCAGCACAAAGGCAGTTATATCAGATCAGCACCACCCCATGTAGAGATACAGTAACAATTGAGTGAATGACAAATTGCAAAATACATATAAGTTCCGAATTAAAGTATATTCAACTTCGTATCGCAGTGATCTAAATGTAAAGATAAGGTTTCTTACACAAGCGGAGATGTTGATGTAGTGTTTTAAGTTTAAGTTTTTCTAAAACTATCCCAAGATACTTAATCTCATTAACAGAGTTTATTTGAGCTGCCTCGTTGGTCTCGCGGCATAAATGTGCGCGTGGGATTGGGAGGTGTCGGGTTCGATTCCCGGGTTGGGCAAAGTGTTATTGGGTTTTTCCGTTAGGAAATTCTCAGTAGCAGCACGGAGTCTGGTAATGTGCCCGGTATGGCAATAGGCTCACCGCCTATTACGTGGGACCTAAAATGCATGGCGAAATGTGGGTGTAATATTACAACTCCGCCTACCCTTTCGGGGATACAGGCGTGAGTCTATAAATATAAAAATATTAAAAAAAATTGAGCTTTGACTCTGCGCTTAAACTGGTGTGATATAGTAATGAGCCAATAGAAAAAAGGCACCAATTGAGATATTAATTATTTGAGAGCCACTTTACTTGAAGGTATTCTGAGCAATGAATTAAAGTTCTGATCACATCACATCTGCAATGGTAAGTATCGTCTGTATAAGAGACAATATAAATATTAACGTAGGTCCTTCATAATTATGGGATCGAGAAATATTGTAGACCAAAGATACTCCCTTGTGGTACGCCGTAATGATTTGTGTACTGTTTACTGATGCTAATCGCTAATGTACTTCGTTGATTGGTAGATATTCGCTAACACTATTCTAAGATGACTGAACTACGCTAGCTACTGAAGCTACCTACGCTACTTTAGTACTTGTATATATTCTGTGCCTACGCATAAAATAATATTTTCATATAGAGCTTAGCTCGTTACATTATGATCTTTTTTAAATACAGTCACCCCTGTATCCCCGTAGGGTAGGCAGAGGTCTACTACATATTACACCTACAATTCACCAGGAATTTTTAGGTCCCACGTAAAGGGGGGGCGAGCCTATTGCCGTTACGGGGCATATCACCGGACTCCGTGCTGCTACTGAGAATTCTGAAAAACACAGTAACACATTTGCCCGACCTGAGAATCAAACCCGGGACCTCCAATCAGCAGACGCATATCCACTGGACCACGGAGGCAAGTAGAATGATCAAAAATTACAAGAATATTCTAGTAAGATTTTTTAGCTTCGTAGTTTTGTGAGCATGAGAACTTGAAGTGTTAACAAAGGGCATTGTCATTATTAAGCATCTTTGTAAGATTGTTTAAACCGTTACTACTACATTTTTATGTAACTAATATTATATTTTGTGGATTTGTTTAATACAATGAAGTGTCTTTATTTCTTTATATTATACGATATTTATAGGCAGCTCATTTTAATCACATTAGTAATTATTTTAATCATGTAAATTATTATTTACAATCCACATGTTCTGTCACGCGATTGTAAATAGTCATAGTAGAGATAGACGTCTTGCAAGGTGGAACGACGTGCGAGGATTTCAGTAAAATTGCAGGAACGGATGGATGCAGGCGACTTAAGATCGATCTACGTGGGAGCCTTGGAGAGGCTCTTAATTGAAGGGTATTTTGGCTGTCATGATGACGATCACTTAACATTTACGAGACACAGCTACTTTTGTTGGTAATACGTTCTTGCTGATTTCTGCTTAAACGGGCCGGCTTGACCGGGGAAGTAACAACTCTATCACAGAGTATCAACATAAAACAACAATATGTATGTCGTGGTAATTTCGCATAATTGGCCATATCATTTTCATGAAATCGTTGCGTTTCATGAAAATTATATAGTTTTTTTTCTGTGACGGTACACAATACACATGCGATTAACGTTTTCTATTATTTATAAAATCTCCGTCCAAAGGTTGCCTCATAGAAATAACTTTAAGATGTAATATGTATAATAAAGATAAAATAAATACTACATATTCCGTCTAAAAAAATCTAAAACTTGTTCGTTAAACTAACACAATAGGCTTTCGGTATATTAATCTCAAACCAGCTTAATACTACAAGTCTAAACGAAGGCACAATGTCATATTATAATTTGTAGATTAGTATCTCATCTTGCTATCCTTGGATAATACAATAATATCATCATATTTATAAAAAAAGATATCAAATATATTTTTTGAAGATGTAGTTTTTTATGTAGTAGTTGTTGTATGTAGTTTTATAACTTACATTAATCTTAATCTAATAATAATATCTAAGTATGAAAAAAATCTAAAATTTAAAAGTTTTAATACATATTTACAAGGCTTTTGCATTGGAACCACAGGAACTGCGTTGGCATAATATCCAGAATGGGTCTGTCGGTACTCTAGTTACCTACCTGCTTATTTTTACTTATTTTGTCTATGAGATATGTTTACTATTATGTACGTATTATTTTCATCACGTGTACTGTGTTTCACATTATTTTGTTTTGCTATTTTGTAACGCTTATGACGCGCGACACTATTCAAATTTGCTTACATTTTAATTTTATTATTTAATATTCTTTATTCAAGTTGTGAATCCAGTTTTGTTGTTAATTACTTTGCTGAGATTTTAGTGTATAATATTATTATGAGATGACTGTTTTTTTTATAATTATGATTTTATTGTTCATTTATTTTTAGAGAACCAAATTTTATGTAAGTATATATAACTATTTAATTCAATCATATTTTAAGTATCTTGGGTAGCCATCTACGATGCCCAACTAATTGTTCCAAGTATAAAATAATAATAATTTAATAATAATCATTATTATTTATTTCACTTTTTGGTTTACAATTATGACACAAACAGATATAAACAATTTTAGGGTTCATAGCTACAAGTACAATGAATACAGATTTACATAGAAGCGCAGTTCTTAAGGATTTTGTGTGCCGATTCCAAGTGCGGACTTTCTCCGTTCGTAGTTGGCGCCGTTGGCGGCGCTGGCGTCGCTCTCCGTCTCTCTTGTTCTCGTAGTTAAGATACACAGGAGGAACGTTCGTCTCTCTTGCTTTCGTAGAGACAGCTGTCACAGCGCGACTGCCACGCCGCCAAGCGGCAATTTGGGTCACAGAAAGTTTGTTTTCAGAGCGCCCATAGGAAATGCATCTCTATGTAAATATCTGAGATCTTTGGCTAGTATAAAAAAATGTTGAACTACGACTAGCAAGGGCAGATCTATGGCTCTCGATGTCACAGATACGGCGCTTTCTACGTTTGTCTATTGGTTTATAGGGGATAGAAACATGTTTACGCAATAAAATTTGCCACACAAAAAGCTATCTCACAGTTAACAGCGATCATTCTTTATATAATGCTGTTGTAGAATTTCTGCGGGGTTTGCCTGACCTACCTCTTTGAGCTCTTTCTACTTTTAACATATTATATGTAACACATGCATCGCCCCAGACTGGAATGCAATAAGTTAGGATTGACTCTACTAAGGAATAATACAACTAATTTTAGTGTTTCTTCATCTGCCGAGGATCTAAGTTTTTTCATTATGAATATGAGTTTTCTTATACGTGAAGTCATATTCTCAACATGTTTGTCCCAGCGCTTGTAAGCATCAATATGCACACCAAGATATTTTACAGCGTTGCAAGTGTGCGCCTTTAACTGCAGACTGTTAGATGGCTGCCCAGAAAGGGAAAGAGAAAAGGCCAAAGTAAAGTAAAGTAAGAGCACAGCTACATTTAGTTTTAGACCGTCAATTTTGAAACTCTCAATTCGTTTGGTGTGTATCTACTTGTATAATAATGATATGCTTATCGCCAATAGTCATTCAACGGCAGTGTTAGTCTTACTTTCAGCAGGTAATATTTTAAATAGAATGCGGTTTTATTTTTTTCAGATTTCAATCAGATGGTTATTAGTTTGACATGGGTACCTACATAGAGAAATATAAAATGCCTGGGACTATAGTCCCAGGCAGTTTATATATAGTACTATATAGGTAGTACCAGACCATTTGTATTGTTAACACAACCAAACCAGCACAAAAAATAAAAAAGTCATAAAATTATTGTAATGCTTTTATTATTATTTTTTTGTGTAGGTTTATAAAAAAAACTACCAACCTATTTTACCCGGAGAGTTTTCATAAACATTATAACTCTTTTGCAATCTAGCATAGTAAAACGACGACAGTTTATAAAACGATGATGTGTGTTTAGTGCCATATTAAACGATTTGCCTGCGATGTATATTACAATCATATTATAAAATTAAACGATTTGAAATTACGAGTATGGAGCAAAGAGAAAAATCCGGCCAAGTACGAGTCAGATGCTCACGAAGAGTTCTGTACCATCACTATCATCATCACTACATAGTATAAAACAAAGTCTGTCTGTCCATAGGTATGCTTAAATCGTTAAAACTACGCAACGGATTTTTAAGCGGTATTTTTTAATAGATAAAGTGATTCAAGAGGAAGGTTTATATGTGTAATACATGCATAATATAGTAGAGAAACACTGACAGTTTTAGAGGTTTCTAATGTGATGTCGTAAATAAACAATTTTCTTTGCGCTTACATTGCAAACGCTGCCTGGACCCTACGAGATTGATCTGTTGCGGCTATTGCCTCACAGATCGGCAACTAACTGCTAATGGTGTTTTTCCAGGCGCATGCGAACTCCGCGTCACCGTATTCATTGTCAATTCATTCCGCTACCGATACTCTCGTTGTACGCACGATTTATAATAAACCGTTATTTTTTGTAATTGGACTTTGATGAAGCCCCAGCGTATAAGCAAAATATATATCATGGTGGCCCATGAGGGGAACTCAAAAGTAAGAAAACCAGAATAAGAAGAAAATAGCAAGAAAATCGGATGAGAAATATAAAAGTAATGATCCATCCATTTTTGAGAATCTTAAATTAAATCAAGGCAACTTAACCATTAGCGAATCATCAAGTACTCTTGGTCTCGGATGGACACCAGTGACACGTTATTCTTTCCCATTAAAGGCTTTACGCTTGATAATCAAGCAACTATCACAAAACGATTTGTTGTCAAATTCTTTTAAAATTTTCGACCCTTTAGGAATCCTCAGTCCGGTTATTATTCAGCCTAAAATCATATTACAAAGGATGTGGCAAAAAAAATAGATTGGGACGAACCGGTAACCGAAGATTTAAGGGACGATTGGCTAAAGTTTACTGATAATCTAAAATATTTACATAAGTTTCAGATTCCTAGATTAGTGTTATGTGACAAGCCTGAAATAATAGAATTGCACTCATTTAGTGATGCGTCTCAAAGTGCGTATGGTGCATGTAAGTATTTATTTAAAATCAGTAAAAGGTAATGGTAACAGTACTATTAAGCTATTATGCGCTAAGTCAAAGGTATCGCCTATAAAACCAACGACAATACCGCGCCTTGAGTTATGTGCTGCACTATTGCTACCGCTAAACACTTTGTAAATCTGTTATAGATTCACTCCGGCGCCAGCCAGGTTGGTACACTGGTGTGATTCCAGTGTCGTTCTGAGTTGGATAAACAGTGATCCAACAAAATTAAAAATGTTCGTAGCGAATCGTGTCTGTGAAATAGTTGAACTAACTAAGGCGTCTTCGTGGCGTTATGTTCCCACTGCAATGAACCCATGCAGATTTCATATCTAGGGGAGTGGATGCAAAAAATTTGATGTCCATGGATTTATGGTGGTCAGGCCCTTGCTTTTTACGTCAAAATGAATCTAAATGGCTAGTGTTAAAGGAATGTAAGGTGGATGACTTACCTGAATTAAAGGCATTCACCTCAATAGCTATTTGTAACAATTAAATAAACTTTGATAATTTAACGACCGGTTGGTGTAGCGGGAGTGTAAGCGACTGCTACGCCGAAGGTCATGGGTTCGATTCCCGCTCAAGTCAAACATTTGTGTGCATGAACATGAATGTTTGTCTTGGTCTTTCTTGGTGTTTCTATGTATAATATGTATTTATTTACAAAAAAAGTATATATTATGTATGTTTATCCATAGTCTAGTACCCATAGTACAAGCTCTGCTTAGTTTGGGACTAGATGGTGTTGTGTGAATGTGGTAGAATATTAACAACATTTGATAAAATTCGGAAACTGATTGCGCATCGTCAGCGATTCATATAATTATATAAAGCATCCGAATGACAGACGTGTAGGCATACTTACAGCAGATGAGCTGCTGGAATCATTCATTAATGCGTTATCACCTAGAGCGAGCCCTTCCCTACAGAATACGATTTACTTGTCAGAGGTAAACAGTTACCGGACCGAAATATTAACATTGTATCCGTTTTTTGATAAAGATAATTTAATTCGTGTCGGTGGATGCATAAAAGCATCCGTGTGTAATTTTGAAAAAAGGCTTCCAGTACTTTTGCACGCTGCGCATAAATTAACCAAATCGTATTTTACTAAAGAACATCTTGTAAATCTGCACGCAGGTCCCTAATTGTTGTTAGCAATAGTAAGGGAAACAGTTTGGCCTGTCAATGGTAAACAGCTGGCCAAGCGGACAGCTAACAACTGCGTGCGATGCAGGTGCCTAAGTGGCAAAACGCTGTGCCCGAAATTGGGTGAGTAACCTTCACAGCGCGTGAACCCATATTTTCCATTTTTATCTGTTGGTTTGGATTTTGCTGGACCTTTTTTAATTCTTAACCGTAAAGGGCGAGGAAAGTAGGGTAAATTGGGCCTTCTGTATCACGCAGCTCGAGCGGCGACGCGAGAGCATGTGATGCAGAAGCCCCAGAGATCGATTTATATAAATGTGATCTGCATCACTCAGAACAAAGTGAGCTGACGCAGACGCTCCCAATAATACCGTTGTTATCTGCGATCCGTCTGATTCACGATATAATAATGTATTTCATTCACCGACATGTCATTGTAGTACCAATGCAATGGGACAACTTATTGTCGTTTCTAGTTTGAGATGGTAATGTATAAACAACATTCTCAAGTTAGACTGCTGTGTTCAGTCGACGCGATCAGTCCGATCGGTTGTTGTGTGTATCATAATCTGGTATGGTGTCGAACTGTAATAGCCAAGCAAAAATTATCGCGCGCTCTTAAATAAGTACAATAAACAACAATATCATGTTCGATCACGGCACATCGTTGCATCGAAACGATTTGGTGCACATCTTGTACTAATGAATGCATAGGCCTTTCGTATAATGAGAGGTTAGCTTTTGCTAGCAACTATAACTCAATAATAGAGTTGTGGACACTACCACAATGCAACAATATAGCTGAGTGTGCACATATTTGTCACAGACTAATGTTATGCCTTGCAATGTTTTCTTTTATAATATGTAATACTTTTTCTGTGTCTGTGACAAATAAATAGTTTTTCTCTTTCTTTCTTACTTAGTAAGTAGCCAACAGTATTATGGAGACATAACAATTGATTATAATACAAAAAAAAGTAAAAAAAAACAAAAACAAAATCCAAACCGGAACAATTCACATTGTGATGCGAGTCATACTCTTAGCCAATGCGCCAAACGTGTCGTCAAAGATGTGATAAAATATAATATTGGACCACTTTGTCCTAACATGACGTGTATAGAATTATCCAAGACTAGAAGACGCCAGCAGCTACGCCTGCATATTTTAAATTTATCCGTTTTGGCCGACCCCTGGGAATTTCGGGAAATCCCTTCTTAGTGCACCCCTACGGTCCCCAAGGAACATACATGCCAAATAACAGCTTCCTGCGCCCAATAGTTTCAGCTGTAGCGTGTCTGTCAGTCAGTCAGTAACGCAAGGATTTTATATATAAAGATAATCAATAACTCAGTACAAACGTTTATTTTTTATAATTACGATAATAAAATCTTCTAATATATAATATATTTAAGTAGTAGACAATTAGGATTCTTGATGGATGATATATATATATATCTTAGTCTTAAAACAAATAGCACTTTAAAACTTATTTCTTATAAGATTATTTAATTATTCTTTTAATAATAATAATTATACATAAAAAGAAATCTGTTTGTTTCATTTCCCAACGTTCAATATTCACTCAGTCTAAATCTGTAAAATTGTAGAACGAGTTCTATAACAAAAATCACTTTGAAATCCATTGTCATATCTTTCCATTAACATTAAAATGAGCAGGATAGCTATATCTAACACAGCGTTTGCGACTTGAGAGTTTAAAGAATAAGGCAAGATTTCTCAATATGGCAAATAACTACCAGAGATCTTATTTTTACTGGTTTCTTATATGTTTGTATGTATTCCACCAGAGTTAATTCTTTTACGACTTTCGTCTCAAGTTGTCTCCAAAACTCTTATATGGATAAAGTGCTGTGAAAACACTTTCCATAACTAGAGTATTCGAAAGCATTCACATTGCGAGTTCAGTATGAGAAATTAATAAAATAAAATCGACTTTATGTGCTCAGATGATAGAGATGAAATTCTAATAACAAATATTGTTTCAATTAAATCTTCGAAGTAATTATTGTTGGAAACTAACACTAAGGCTTTAGAATTGAGGTCTCTAAAATAAACATCTGAGATATTAGTACCTATTTTCATCATTGTTGTGCTGAAGTGCATTTCACTGAACTGTGAGTTTAAATTTGTTTGTGGTGGTTTACAAGTGTTGCAGAAAAAGTATGTGAGTATTATATTTTAATCAATTTTATTCAGACTGTAATAGTTAATTGTTTTACAACTGAAAATACTCAATTAAGTTTCGATAAGATATTATTTTAAGCCCAACACCTTCATCCGCCGCCAAGGGGGTTTCATTCGGGGCCCGCCGCATTCAATTCCTATGTCGTTTAAAGTTTTTCTTCTGATACTGTTATTCTATTTGATGAGATTTCTAAACATTTCTGTGAAAAGTAACAGCTAACAACACACCAAGCCCTTTGAAGAATATGAGTCCTGTTGTTTCATACTGCTAGGAATGCAACAAAAATACTTATTGCATTTTAATAATGTTTTCAGGGCTCATTTGGTAAATAACGCTTTTGGGTTGAAGAAGAAGACTCCGTGCCTTCAACGTCTCGAGCAACAAAAAAAAACCGGCGGCATCTCAAAAAACAAGGCTGTGATGTGAAGAGAGATAAAAAGTGTCTCAGAAGAAGAAGGCTTTGCTTTCTAAAAACCCCATCGCTTCAGAATCAGAGTCTGATAGTGACGGGCTGACAACAAAAAGAGTGAAAACGGAATACCGTCGTTTCAGAGTCTGAGGTAAGATTTTTTCAAACAATATGTTAAATTTTAATTTCATTTAAAACATTAATTTTCACTGTATGATTTTCTCCATCAAATTATACTTATTTGACGACATAAGAGTTTAAATAGATTTTTCTAATAGCGTTGCTATAATTATCTATAGGTAATTATGGTAACATATGCCATAACTATCTATAATTAATGGTAACGTAGATGAGACAATGTAGAAGTCGCAATATTTATCAATTTTTTAAATACTCTCACGTTTTATTATTTTTAATTAAGCCTATAGAATCTTTCAACACCAAATATATGATAGCAGTTCCGAATACAGATATTTATAACATGTATTTTAAATGCTCTGAAAAATTAATATCTAAATGTTTAGAGTTTGAGCTTGCTGAATCTGGTTGGACTATTAATAGTATAAGTAATTTAGAAATAAGCTTAAACAAGTACAAGTACTTTAAGAGCTGGAATATACTTAGAATTGCCTGCGGTTATAAAAAACACTAACACCGGAATTCAATATTCGAAATTTAGATAGATCTGTAGATTTTAGATTAGTTTTAGACAGTTTTTGACTTAAGCTCCATACAAAATATGTCAAACACGAGGCTGAGATCTGCAGATCTATCTATAGTTCGAATATTGAAAATGGCCGTTAGTCATGTTTGAATATACGCAACTATGACAATTTTGTAAGCCACCACAAACAGATTTAAACTCACAGTTTAGTGAAATGCACTTGAGCACAACTATGATGAAATTTCAATACTTTACCTTTGGGCATTATAGTTCAATACTTTTAGTACGTGTAAGATTTACTCTATTTGTTCTATTTATCTAAAACTAGAGGACGCCAGCAGCTACGCCTGCATTTTTATTAAATTTACCCGTTTTGGCCAATCCCGTGGGAATTTCGGGAAATCCCTTCTTAGTGCACCCCTACGGTCCCCAAGGAACATACATGCCAAATTTCAGCTTCCTGCGCCCAATAGTTTCGGCTGTAGCGTGTTTGTCAGGATTTTATATATTAAGATAACATTGTAATATACCTACTTATAAAAGCTAATTACAATTGAATTAAATGTGTAATAAGTATATTATTATACTCAAATAAAAATATGTGTAATAAAGGAATGTAACTAAGTATTGTAATAATCAATTAACTGTGTATTTTTTTTTGTTTTTATTTGTTATGAATTAAGTTAAAAATGTTTTTATAAAATAAATGTGTATTCAAATAAAGTTGTTTTAATTTACTATTCTATACCTAATTTCTATTTTTATTAGTTAAAAATTAAATGATAAGAATTCAGCTACAACATTTATTTAACTTTTACATAAATATAAAGCATACATACAAACATTGACTCATAACAATTACACATTTTTAAACAGATAACATTTATTTATTTTTAGAAATACAACTAAACTTAAGTAAAAACATTATCTTAAAACTACTCAGTATCACATAATTTCTTACTTATTTTTTTTATTAATGTCTCTGTGATATTCATTACATCATCATAAGGCTCCTCAACCACATATTGTGCACTTTAGCAAGCCTCGTTTTTTTATTTTTGTCTACATGATCTAATTCACGAATATCTATCTTAATTAGAAGACGTCCTTGTTTAGGACGATTTCTTCGAACAATGTACGAATTTGCCCATGACGTAAATAAATTTTGACGCTTTTTAGACGGTGACAATTTTTTTTAACTTTGTAGGAAAGTTTGGTTCAATGTATGTTATGCCATCGTCTTGAGTGGAGAAATATGGGCTAGTAACCTGTAAAAAATAAATCACACATAAATATATAATAATGTGGACGCGCACGATAAATGTTTGTAAACATAAATACATTTTATGTAGTGCTTACCTGATCAGGGGATTTGTTCCGATGCTTTTCAAAACATTCATAATTTCCTTGAGGGTAAAAAATGGCTTGTTTTTTAACTGTCTACCATTCTCTGCCATGGCATTGTCCTGCAATATAATAACATAAAAAATATAAATGAAAAGTTCATAGCTATATGAATTCAACTATGAGGAATAAAATAATATTTACTAACCTCTTGTATTTCTGTCTGGTCAACTTCGTCCAAAGGACTTGGGATTTGAGAATCAACATTATCAAATCTGTTAAGTCCTCCAATGTTGAGAATGCTGTATGACATGATTCTGGAAATAAAACTAATGTAAGATATCTAATTATTCATATAATAATATAATATAATATTGTAATAATTTATAACATTAAAAACGTACTTACCAATAAAACTTGATTTCTCTGCTAGCAACAGGTCCTGTTTCGACTGACTATGACAGCATAATGAAATAAGGAATGAAATATTAAATCTGTATGATATTCAATACCAAATGAAATCAATTATTAAAAATGTAATATTGTAATACGAGAATACAAACTTCCTAACTTTCTAGACCTGTACAAACATGTTAAATGCTGTTATTTATACTTTATGATATATCTAATTTAGTGTTAAAGGTAAAGCTACCTATAAATATGTGTGTTAGACACTCATTACAGTAATTGTCAAAATGAAGTTGATCAAGCAACCCATATCTTTGAACGTTAATAATATAGATTTAAATGAATCTTCTCACCAGATCAGACATAGTTCTTTATTACCGAATACGATTCGATGTATAATGTGCGGTCCATCGAACTGTGGTAAAACAAACGTTATGATTAGTTTGTTGTTACATGAAAATGGTCTAAAATTTAAAAATCTTTATCTTTATTCCAAAACTTCATTTCAACCAAAGTAATGTTTCTTGAGTGAAGTATTAAGAAGAGTCTCGCAGTTTAACTTCTACAAGCTAAACGATGATAAAGAGGTCATTTCTCCGAGTGAAGCTTTAACAAATTCTGTGTTTATTTTTGGTGATGTTGCGTGTGAAAATCAAGTAAATATCCGCAATTATTTCTGTATGGGTAGACATAAACAAATAGATAGTTTCTATTTATCTCAAACCTATTCCAAAATTCCGAAACAACTGTTGCGTTACGATGTTAATTTTCTTATTATATTCAAACAAGATGATGTGAATTTAAAACATATTTATGAAGAGCATGTTACTTCTGATTTACAGTGGAAAGAAATTAGAAATATTTGTCAAACTGGAGTAAACCTTATAATTTTCTACTTATTAATAAAGAATCGTCATTAAATAATAAAAGGTACAGACAGAATTTTTATATGTTTTTTAAATTTGACTGACTGTTTATATGTATATATATAAGTAATTAACGTGGCAAATCAAATTCAGTATAATTTGTTCTTTAGCTGAATACAGTTGCTAATAAGTATAACATGGGGGAAAATATTAAAATAGAATTAATGAAGTCTGTAGAGCTAGGATTCCCGAAGAGACACCAGGCGGCCGCCATTTGCAAGAGAGAAGACTGACGCGCTAGGTAAGGTGTGCTCCCTTACCCCCGTCTCCTATTCCTCCCATGAACTCAATTCATTCACTTCTCATTTCCTAGGCGATAAGAACCCACATCCTTACAGTCCACAATATTAATAATTTTTCCAAATCGCCTAGGAACATTCGGTTTCGGTGTAACGCCGAACCAGTAACATTGATAACAACTCGTATGTCACTGTGTGAAAAGCAGCTAAAAGAACCTGTTCTTACTTGGTATAACTATTGTATTTTACTGTAGGCAATAAAACAAGCAAAAATAAATTGAGTTCACAAGAATTTGAAAAAGAAATTACATATTAGAATTCAAAAACAATATTTGTGAAACCTTTTTGCAACTCAGCCTGTTCCGTCTTTCTACGAGGACTTGGCCCGCTTTGGAAAAAACACGCTCCGACGGCACAGAAGTGGCTACAATGCATAGCCTCTTTAAAAATAGTTTGTAGAGCCTGGGATATGCATCTTTTCTTGAGAGCCACCACTTTGCAGGGTCACGGTTTCGCGGCAAGAGAGGTTTCTCCAGGTATTTATCGACTTCGATGATACTACCAGCAGTGGGATTGGTGGTTTTTAAAATATCACCCACTCTTTCGTCAAATTCGTCTCAAATACTCCGCTTGCGTTTTTCAGGTGGTGACGAATCTGTAGGTTCGGCTCGGGCCTCGTAGCATTGTATTTGAATCTGCCCGGCTAATGCTTTCAAATTACTACATGCCCTGCCAAAAGCATACTCATTTAAAAAGCCATATTTTTAACGCGGGTCCAGAAGCGTGCTTCAGCAAATACGTTATTATTTTAATTTTAATACCCGAAAACCGGGTACTTATTTCATCTAACAAAGTTTGAGTCATTCTCAAGACCGTGTCAGGATGTGCCCCAGTTAAAACATTAGCACATTTCTTTTTAAGAGCATTTGATATCAGTATTACCTGAAAATAGAAAAAAGTGTATAGAAATAAAAGCATAAGGTAATACTAGATTTAAAGAAAATCATTATACAATGCAACTTTATTTTAATAACCATGTAGATACCTCCGGTATGGTGACATTTCTTTCGGAGCTCATCTCCTCAGATTATCTTTTAAAAATGATAGTATTTGGAGCGCAGATTGTATTATTTCACACATTAAATTGTGTCATTTCCACATCTGGGTAATCGATGGCTATTGTTGACATTACGCTACTTTTAATTTTTAATATTCGTTCATACATGTCACACGTGGAGTTTCAACGTGTGGCAACGTCCTGTTTTAATTTTAAAATAGGTTCGTCTAACTTCTTCTGCATATTTCTTAGGAGAAGGAAAACTCCGAAATTAAACCACTCTCTTTGGGGGGATGGGCCTCGTCAGCTTTGGATGGCAACCCGTCTAGTAGAAGGAAAACTCCGAAATAAAACCAACATTCAGGGAGCATACCGAAAAACAAACCCCAATCCATGGTGTCAACCGACCCGTGCCGAGGGATTCATGGCCAGAGGGCAAGCTGGTCGCAAACGGAGGGTGCATGTGTTGGTGGTCACAGGGCACAGCTGGGATTCCACCTTATCCCCGTAAAGGGCTCTGCGGGGACGGACATTTTTAATCCCTTATGCTCGTGAGAATGCTATGAGAACTGAAAATAATATTTCTCCAGACGGCGGTGACGCGGTTCGCAACCCATCACGTCTCGTTTCCCGCGAGGGCGAAAAGCGGCCTACGGAAAGCCGGTTTGCAACATTAAATGTTGGAGGAGGAATGGATGGTAAATTGAATGAAGTATGCCAGATGATGGATGATAAAAAGATTGATGTTCTTTGTGTGAATGAGACAAAAAGGAAAGGTTGTGGCCCCACCAAGCATGACAGCTACACGGCTTATTGGTCTGGGGTAGACAGTACCACCAGAGCCTGCAAGGGAGTTGGTTTAATACTGTCTGCGCGAATGAATGAGTGCGTTAAGGAATATGAATGTGTAAATGCTAGACTATTGTGGATGAGAATGAAAGTAGGATTTACTCGTCTCTTTATTGTAGGGGTTTACGCCCCGGTCAATATAGTAGCGGGTATGTCACAGCAAGAACAAGACGAAAGGCAGGAATTTTGGGAGAATTTAAGAGCGATTTTGAGGAAATGTAAGGATAACGAAAGATTGATCTTGTTAGGTGATTTCAATGGATGGGTACAACGGGTACAATGGGTAAAACGAGATGGATTTGAAAGGGTTTTAGGTGGATTTGGGGATGAGAGTGTGAATGAAAATGGAAAAATTTTGCTTGAGGTTTGTTTAGAGTGGAGCCTTTGTGTGACAAACACCATGCTTGATCACAAAAGGATACACATGTATACGCGTGAGGCTAAGAATGTTAGAAGAAGTATGATTGATTTTGTAATTGTAGATGAACGTTTGAGAAAGAATGTGTTAGATACAAGGGTGTATCGAGGGATCGGCATCCACACAGACCACTTCTTGGTGATGAGCCGGATAAGTGGAGTCTTTAAAGGATGACGACACCGAGAACATAATGAAAATAGGCTCCTAGAAAGAATAAAAGTAGAAAATCTGCAAGAAAAATATGTGAAAGATGAGTATAAGCGAAGATTGATAGCAAGATTTGAGAGGTTCGATGGCATAAATGATATGGAAGAATTATGGCAATCTTTTAAAGAAGAGATAGTATGTGTAGCGTCTGAAGTATGTGGTGTGATCAAGAGAAGGAAAATACGAAAGGTTAAGAATACATGGTGGGACAAGGATGTACAATCAGCAGTGTCAGAGAAGAAGAAAGCTTGGTTAGATTGGTTGGCTGCCAGAGCAAATGAAAGAATGGGAAAGGCAACGAGTGATGACATAGATGAAGCAAGAAAGGAGTTTGTTAGGTCAAAAAAAAATTGTGAAAGAAATTGTTAAAAGGAAAAAAGAGGAAAAGAAAGATGAGTTTGATAGCAGACTATCTGAAGATTTCCGGAGAAACATAAAGTTTTTCTGGAAATCCGTTCGTACAGTTCGAGGAAGAACTCAATCCTCAGAATACACGTCAATCAGAGACAAGAATGGAAAGATACTGAATAGTGAATCATGCGTGCTGAAGAGATGGAAGGAGTATTTTGAAGGTCTATTTGAAAGAACGGCGATAGAGACATCGATCGACGAAATGAATGGTAATAATAGCAATGATGAAAGCGATATTGGTGTGGAAGAGATTGTGAAGGCGTTGGGAAGTATGAAATTAGATAAAGCTGCAGGATATGATAGGATTACAGTTGAAATGCTGAAGGCTGGATAGGGCATCATAGTTGGTCAGCGGTAGCGCTTATTTAACTTGTGCTGGAGCACCGGCCGAGTACCTGATGACTGGACCACAGCGGTGGTTGTGCCTCTTTATAAGGGAAAAGGCTCGCAACAAGACTGCAAGAACTATAGAGGCATTAGCCTTCTCAGCATTGTTGGCAAATTGTATGCGAAGGTACTGATTGAAAGAGTTATGGAAGTAACCGACAAGAAAATATGGAATGTACAAGCAGGATTCCGAAAGGGTATGGGGTGCACGGATCAAGTCTTTTCCTTGCGGTGCGTAGCCGAAAAATTCTTGGCCAAAGGTCAAAAGGTCTATTGCGCATTCGTGGATTTGGAAAAGGCTTATGATAAAGTGGTGAGGAATGAAATGTGGTCGGTACTGTCGATGTAGGGGGTGAACAGCAGCCTCATATGAGCTCTAAAATCCCTTTATGAAGATTCTAGAGCTTGTGTGAGGATAAATGGGTCGTACACGGATTGGTTTACCATCGAGACAGGTGTTAGACAGGGATGTGTAGCGTCGCCGTGGCTGTTCAACCTCTTCATGGACAGTTGTTTGCACGATTAGAAAAATAGTGACTGGATTAAGGATGAATGAGTTATTTGTCAAATGCCTCCTTTATGCTGATGATCAGGTTATACTTGCGTCTTCAGCGGAGGAGTTGCAGGAGATGGTAACAATCATGCATGGTGCGTTAGAGAGGAAAGGAATGAAAGTAAATGTAAGTAAAACGAAAGTTATGGTTTTTGAAAAGGAGGAATGCGTTACGGCTTGTAATGTTATGATCGATGGACAGCGAGTGGAGCAAGTGAATGAGTTTGTATATTTAGGTACGCTGTTTACAAGAGATGGTAAGAATGTAGAAGATATTGAAAGAAGAGATAATGCAGGTAATAGATTGAATGGAGCTCTGAAGGCGTTTATGAATAGCCAAAACGTGTCCAAAAAGGCACGTTTGGCTGTCCCTCACACCCCTCGTGTTAGTACCTACTCTTATGTATGGTAGTGATAGTTGGGTATGGCAGAAGTGTCATGAAAGTAGAATAAATGCTGTAGAAATGAGAGCACTGCGAAGTATGTGTGGTGTTTCTTTGACTGACAGAGTAAAGAATTGTGTGATAAGAGAGTGTTGTGGGGTAAAAGAAGATGTAGTGACAAGCATCGAGAAAGGTATGCTAAGATGGTTTGGACACGTGGAGAGGATGGATGACGAAAGACTGACCAAGCAGATATATAAGGCAAGTGTGGAAGGGACAGGACGAAGGGGAAGACCTAGGCGGACGTTCTCTGACCAGATTGGAGACATCCTAAAAACAGGACAGGTTAGAAGCACCCTGAACAGAAGAGCATGCATAAGGAATCTGATGGGAGTGAATGAAGCAAGAGAGATATGTCAAGATCGTTGCAAATGGCGCTCCGTAGTCTCTGCCTACCCTATGTATGTATGTATGTAGACTCCATAAAGAATTAAATAAAACAAATGAAAAACCAAGGAACACTCTACGAACTTGTCACTTGAAAAAATGTTAAAACCTGTCACAGATCCCCTTAAAACTCTAAATGATTCAAATAAAACATTAGAAAAAATACAAAATTTTGAAAATACACACTCTAATTTTGAAGACGTTGAATTGGGTGACATTAATACTAGCTCATCTACTAAGTTTGATCATGACCCAGAACTGAATTCTATACTGAACGTCAAAAAGCCTCCCCAGACGGAATTACTGGATGATTTAGAAATATAATTAGAGGGTCGTGATATCCATGATATTGTTTCTTTTATTTGTCAATGATCTGCTGGGTAAAATTAATAGCGAATTTTTAGCATACGCTGACGATATTAAAATTTTTAGACGTATCTCTGATCCCCGAGATTGTGAGGTACTCCAAGCGGACTTAAATACTGTTGTCAAATGGTGCGACGAGAATTATATGTCGTTAAATATAAAAAAGTGTCAGGTAATATCCTTCACAAAAAATAAAAGTCCACTTAATTACAGCTATTACATCAATGGCTTTGAGTTAGATAGGACAAAGATAATTCGTGACTTGGGGGTATTCTTCGACTCGGCTATGTCTTTTAGACCACATTACGATCATGTTTGTAATAAGGCCAACCGCATCTTATCTTTTGTGCTCCGCAATTCAAAGCCTTTTAAGCAAACTTGTTCTCTGATAACTTTATACTATGCTCTAGTGAGAAGTATTATTGAGTATTGCTCACCTGTGTGGACGCCGATATATAAAAATCATATAGACAGGATAGAGTCTATACAGAGGCGGTTTGTTAGAGCTCTATGCATGAAATGCGGGCTTAGGCGAAAACTACCTGGATATGAAGCTCGACTTCGGCACTTTGATATGGTTGGGTTGGAAAAGAGGAGATGGATAAGTGACTTGTCTACCCTGCACAAAATATTCAATGGAACATTTAATTGTGATCTTTTAAGACACTTGCATTTTAAGATACCCACACGATCTGTGCGTAATCCGCAACTGTTTCGAATACCCACTACCAATAATAATGTGTCCCAAAACAACCCGGTATTTCGAATGTGCAAACAATATAACGATATTTGCTCTCAAGTGGGTATATTTGTGGATAGTCACAGTAGAATCAAAGAATCCTTGCGCAAATTGAATGCATTGTAACACACTAATTATTTTTTCTTTCATTTACTTGTTTTTGCATATTTTTATATGTAATAATTTCCTTTTTTTATTATTTATTTTTAAGTCAACTTATTTTTGAAGTTGTATAATATGTATGATGTGTACAGTTGTAATTGGAGTACAGATTTAAAAATGTTGTAATGTAAAATTAGCTCTAAGTACTAACTAATCTGTAATTTGTCACTGTACCTGTAAATAGATAAATAAATATTTATGACCTAAACATACCATTTGGGATAAGGAGTGAAAACAAAAAAAAATGAATGGGTAATTCAATAGATTCGTTTTCTAAAATACATAGTGCAAATAATGATTATACCATTTTAATTAAAATTGGTGACAAAGGCTTCAATTAAACCCCTGGTTTAAAAGAACTTTTACTTCGAATAAAACCTGATTTGAAACTAATATCGAGGAAAGATAAACTTGTCTATAAAGATATGTTGCATTATACAAATGCACATTAGAGAGATTTCAATCCTATTGGGCAAATTAGAGGCGATAAAGGTATAAAATATCGTGAAATAATCAAACCATTGTTTTTTGAATCGTCAAATAATAATATTGTCACTAAATTTGGAGGAAGCTTACCAACGTTAAAGAAATACAAAAATAGCACTGACTTGGTATATTGGGACGATCCTAACGAACTGGTTGACAGATTGAAACTATTAATTGCTTCCCGAGATGCCGGTAATACAAATCATGATAATGAAATTTTATCAATAATCGAAGAGTTAAAAGAAGCTGAGTCCTAATAAAATGCTTTTTATTCAGTATAATAGCTGAATTTGAGACAAATATACCTACTGAGTTGTGAACATGAGCAAAGCTGACGTGGTAAACGAAATTTATAAAAATGCGAGTGTGAACTATCCGCGAAGACATGTTGTCATGAGAGATATAGATGACATGTGGCCAGCAGACTTAATTGATATGCAATCAATTTCAAAAGAAAATAAAAATTACAGATATATTCTTACCGTTATTGATTCATTTTCGAAATATGCTTGGGCCTTTCCTATGAGAAGTAAAAGCAAAGAAGATGTGTATAACTCTTTCAAAACTTTGTTGGATAAAGGGCGTGTTCCTAAAAATCTGCAAACCGATAATGGAACATAATTTTATAATAACAAATTTCAGAAGCTTATGAAATCGTATCATATTAACCATTATTCAACCTTCTCAACAAAAACAGCTTCAATAGTCGAACGATTTATCAGAACATTGAAATCTAAAATCTATAAGGAGTTTAGTTTAAAAGGCAATAACAATTGGGTAAATAATACCCTCAATAATGTTATTTACAAATACAATCACACTCACCATCGCACTACTAATGAAATCCCTGCTAATGTGAACAATATTAATAAAAAACTGATATTAGAAAGGTATTAAAAGTTGCCAAAAAATGATAATTTAAAAAGCAAGTGCAAAGTAGGTGATTATGTGCGTATCAGTAAATACAAAGGTACATTTGAAAATGGTTATACTCCCAACTGGTCAACAGAAATATTTAAATTTCGTAAAATACAAAAAAAAACAACTCCTTTAACTTACTTAATTGAAGATACTATCAGATGTCTGCCTATTTTAGGGGCATTTTATACACAAGAACTTCAAAAAACAAAACATCCCAATATATATGTAGTCGAGAAAGTTCTTAGAAGAAAAGGTAACAGGGTTTTAGTAAAATGGTTAGGTTTGTCTTCAGCTGAAAGCTGAATGTAATATTATAAATAAAATAACGTTAACAAACTCTAATCACATAACTATTTATTAAAGTATTCAAACCGGAATCATCAATCTTATAATGCGTTTTGGAGAGAGTAGTCTTCTCAATTGGCTTATTAATAATTCACCATTTGAATTACACTTACCAGGATATAATTACTGTGGCCCAGGTACTAAATTAATAAAAAGACTAACAAAAGGAGATAACGGCGTAAATAAGTTGGACGAATACTGCAAAGATCACGATATTGCATATCACAAGTCATCAAACTTAAAGGATCGACATAAAGCTGATTTAATTTTGTTAAAAATGGCGAAAGAGCGAGCGGTTGTTTCCGATGCCAGTATAGCTGAAAAACTTGCGTTACGCTTAGTAAGTAAGGCTATGTCAGCAAAAATTAAAACTGGTTCTGGTTTGGACAAAAAGCATTCTCCAAAAATTACACCTGGAAAAGGGTTAAAAAATAAATTAAAATCTGTTATTAGAAAAGCAAAAAGGCATATCAAAAAATTAAAACCTAAGAGCAAGAAAATGGCAAAAGAATTAGCTATTGCCGCTACTAGAGAATTGGCTGATGATTCATCGATTAAGCTCCCTCGCGTTATTCCTATTCCAAAAACTGGGGGAGTATTACCATTGATTCCTATTTTTGCGGGATTATCAGCTGCGGGAGCTTTAGCAGGCGGTGCAGCTAGTATTGCTAAATCCATAAATGAATTCAAAATGGCTAAAAAGCTGTATGAAGAATCGAGGAGACATAATGAAAAAATGGAAGTTCTATGTATTGGGAAAGGACTACACCTTAAACCACATAAAGGCGGCCTTGGAATTTTCGTATCAAAAGAAAAAAACTAAGATATCGGCTACCCAAACAGGCCTTAACTAACTTTGACATTTTAAAGTACGGGAATAGAATTCCTTATTTAAGAGGTGTCTTAATGAGAGATGAGCTCCCTAAATGTCCTTATAAAAAAGAATGTGGAGTTATTAATTTGGATAGTTCAAAAAATCCTGGTTTTCATTGGTTAGCCAATGCAAAATATAATGATTATGTTGAGTATTTTGACAGTTATGGAAATCTTAAACCTCCAAAGGAATTTATAAAATATTTAGGTTCTTACATTCAATATAATTATGAAAATATACAACGTGATCACCCCTTCAATTGTGGACATTTATGTTTAAATTTCTTAAAGAATTTTTGGTATAATCATGAAATAAAATAAACAGGATCATCTAAAAGTGTTCAGTATGCAAGCATGTCTACTACGGTTACCATCTCTGGAAATAAATCGGAACTGATTTCGTATTTTCAACCACCTCTCCATTTATCTGATCAGTACGACTGCGGTTTACTATACTTTTCAGTAGTAAAATCAAGACTGAATGTGCCCGTTAATAACAGCAGTTTAACAGCTGTTATTAACGAAGAATTGAATGTGATCTTGTGCACGGTTCATACTGCAACGGATTCCCGACTCATTTTATTCATGAATTTATATCTGATACTGCTCCAAGTCACGGCTACATAGAAATACCTCAGAACGTTATTTACTTTCCAGTTAACAAAAATATAATTTCATCCATATCTGTTAGGATTGTAGATCTGTTTGGTTACTGTATTGACTTTGGTGAAGCATATTCAATTACGTCTTCATTTAATAAAAGCAAAATGATAGTATGTTATAAAAACCCTTCAGTGAAAATAAAACGTCCTACTCCGTCAACGACCACTAAGGTGCACAGACGTAAGAAAAACGTGAAGAAATTGACTAAATCCAATAAAGATTTTCTTAAAGCTTTAGGGTTTAAAGTATGAGTATACTACAGATTACCGATTTACCACACTTTGATAGTTCAATCGAAAGTTATGAAATCTATTCATACAATCCCTACAATAACAGTTTTAGAGAAAACGATGAAATCAGAATCCCCATACACCAACAAGATATATACGTGCTACCATCAGCCAGTTCAATCTACATCGAAGGTCAGGCAAAGCTGTTCGGTAAGGATGGGCATCCGATCAAGAAAGCTGTTACGTTTACTAATAACCCTGTTATGTACTTGTTCCAAGACATCAGGTACGAGGTGAATGGAATTGAAATAGATCGTATAAAAAATTCTGGAATAACATCAACAATAAAGTCATACATCTCATTTAATGAAGCAGAAAGTAAAGTTTCTGCATTATGGGGTTGGAATTTAAACGGATTCCAAAGTGATGGACATTTTAGCGTTGTGGTGCCCTTAAATAAGATTTTAGGGTTTGCAGAGGATTACAATAAAATTGTGATAAATTGTAAACACGACCTTACATTGAATAGGAGTATTTCTAACTTAAATAGTATTATTCTTACTGATGAAGTCGTTCAGCTTCAAATAGATATACAGAGAATTCAATGGAGAGTACCACATATAAAAGTTTCCGATCGAGAACGTTTAATACTTTTAAAGCACTTAGAAAGAGATAAACCTATTCAGATGGCCTTTAGAAATGGGGATTTATTTATTTATTTACATTTTGCACAAACAAGGTGTACATGGTTGGACATAATGCCATAAGGCATTTTCTACCTGTCAACCTTAAGGTGGAGCAGAGATAAAAGTGGTAGGTGCATTTTACTGATAACATTGAAAAATAATGTTTTCTAAATAAAATTTAGTAATAATAATTATGTAATATATAGTATAATAAAGGGATAGAATTCGTACATAAAGAATATACATCCAAATATACATACATAACACATACATGTATATAATACATATATATATATATATCATCATCATCATCATCATCATCATCTTAGCGCTGTCCCGGTTGCGCTCCAAAACCCACGCCTTGGAGCCCGGGGTCCGCTTTCCGGCTATGTCTCCTCCACTTCGCACGGTCTTCAGCATCCCTGGTGGTTAGATGGTTGGCACGCATATCAACCCTTACGACGTCAAGCCAGCATTTTTTTGGCCTTCCCCGTTTACTGGGGCCCGGTGGAGGTAGCATGGCAAGACATTTGTTACCCACGTAAGATGCCGGTTGACGTAAGACGTGTCCATACCAGCGTAGACGACACTCTTGCAGTTTGTCAGCAATGTCACGGACATGAAGGCTACCCCGGATGCGGGAGTTCCTAATGCGGTCCTTCCGCGTGACACCACACATCCAGCGCAGCATGTTCATCTCCGTGACACGCAGACTCTGCTTGTGTCGCTCAAGCACAGGCCACGTCTCACTGCCATATAACAGGACAGGTCTAATGATGGATTTATAGTCCTGTCCTTTGAGCTTAACCGGCATTTTGGGGTCACAAATGACACCGCTCACCTCACGCCATTTGGCCCAGGCTGCCGAAATGCGTGCCTTGACGTCGCAATCGATGTCACCAGACGCGTGCAGTACTGATCCCAGGTACTTGACCAGGTCCTTTCGCTGGGCAATGTCTCCGCCTATACGAATTGACGCGGGATCAGTACTGTTGCAGGCCAAGTACTCGGTCTTCGCCACGTTTATTTTCAGACCGCCGTTCTCAAGCGACTCCTTCCACGCATTCACACGCCGCACCAAGCGTCCCCTGTCCGCATCCGCCAGCGCGATATCATCAGCATACATGAGCAGCCACGGGGGCTGCTCATGTGAGTCTCTGATGCTGTCCGACAGTACGTCTAATATGACACTGAATAGGTACGGACTAAGGACGGAACCCTGGTGGACCCCGACGGTGATGGGAAAGGTTCTTGTGTCGCCAACAGCAGTCCGAACTACGGAATCGGAATTGGAGTACATGTCTCGGATGATGTCAATATATTGTGACGGCCGGTGTCATGCCAAGCTGTCATCACTACCGTTGCCAAGGTCTTCTGACGTCTACACGACAAACTTTCCGGTCATCAAACACAATAATTTATTAGCAAAGAGGTTTGAAGACTATTTTATTATTTGGAAATGAGTTTTTAGTTCGATGACGTATACACTCTGTCAAGTGTTCGCCAAATTCACCAGTCATTGACAACAAGGCGATGGCCGTGCGGATAACACATTCAGTTCACGTTCTGAAGGCGTGGGTTCAAATCCCAGTCATAACTGTTACGTGGATTTTGGTTTTTATGAAATTTGGAAAATGTTTATGAATATTTGGCAAATATTTAAAAGATTATTTAAATATTTCGAGTAAAAATTAGAAAATTCTAGAAACTTCAGGAAGGAATGGAAAGGTTAAAAAGAGATAGGAGATGGAAACACAAATTTAAATATTTCGAATAAAGATTAGAAAATTCTAGAAACTTCAAGAAGGAATGGAAAGGTTAAAAAGAGACAGGAGATAGAAAAACAATTGAATTATGAAATGACGATCGAAATTAGTGAATCTAGAACATTCCTAGGGGTATATAAGGCGGTGTAGATGCGCTGAGCGCCAGTTTGGATTAGCTACGCGCCTTTCGATTAGTACACACGTCCCGATCACGTACGCACTAATCCAAGTACCCACTTTAGTTGCACGGACCGTCAACCGTTGAGAAGCCCGGCGAACAAATTTTAAATTTGAACGCCGAACGGTCGCAGCTGCCGCGTCCCAACGACATGCCTCGCCGGCCAAGCCCTTCTAAGGGCTCCGCCGACGACCAAGCTGAAGAAGAAGAAGCAGATGATGACTTACCACCGGTGTCTATCCAGGCACCGCGCTCGCCGTCAGGCCAACACACTGCCCCAGCCGCCGCCGCCGTCGCCACGAAGTCTGCGCCAGCCAGTCGCACAAACAAAACTGTGAGTACGTCTGCACCGCATATAACTCGCGAACAAGGCGGCGCCTCCACGCTAGCCTCCGCTCGCCCCGCAGCATCCTCCCGTGCGCCTACCAATGCGCAAGGGCGAACGTCTCCGCGGGATGAGGCGCGCGCGGGCCGCGACACGGTCCGCGCCACGCCTCATCTCCAGTCGACCGCGAGCGCTGCCGCCATGCGCGCGCCTACGAACCCGCCGTCGCGCGCCAACGCCGCGCGCGGCCGCCCGCCGGCGCCGCGACACGCCGCGACGCGCCCTGCCCTCGTGGCGGACAGTACACCGTCCCCGACGCGCTCGTCCGCCGCAGAGTCCCCCCGCGTGGCAGCCAAAGACTCGCCCGCACCGCGTTCCGCGTGTTCATCGCGTAGTGGATCGGAGATATCGCTCGCCTCCGCAGATTCGTTTAACAACGATAAGGCGGACCTTGTGCTACATATCAAGCGTCGCCGCCATACTATGTGCGCGTCGGCGAATATACAGCGCTCGGGCTCGGCGCCGACGCTAGTACATATGGATACAGACACCACACCCGAGGCGGTGCGCGCTGTGCCAGCGCGTCGCCAACGCAGCCCCGACGAGGACGACGCAGAGGAGCCGAAACGCCCACGCGCCGAACCTTCTAGAAACTCCGAGAAAAATGTGAGTACCTCACAAATTTTATTAAGTGAGAGTGTGCCCGGTATGAATAAACCGACTTATACGGACGTCGCCCGATCGCCGCCAACGTCGCGCCGCGTGCCTGCCGCCGCGCCCGCGTCGACCGCGGCGCCCGCGAGCGCCCGCACCGCCGCCGCGCGCCCCGAGGCCGCGCCCGCGCCGCCGCTCGCTGCTGGCGTGTCCGGCCACAGCAACGCGCGCCCCGCGGCCGCGCCCGCGCCACCGCTAGCTACTGGCATGTCCGGCCATAGCAACGCGCGCCCCGGGGCCGCGCCCGCGCATCTTGCTGCCACGTCCGGCGCCACCGCCGACTCGCGCACCGCCGCCAACGCCGCCGACCCGGCTTTAGGCGAGAAGAAAAAGCCGAGGTTCCCTCCGGTGATCGTCGAGTACCTACCGAACTGGGCCCACCATATGCGGGAGCTCAAAGGCCAACTCGGCAGAGCCGCCAACGGCCGCCCCTTCGGAAAAGGGCTGCGGTTTACACCGAAGGACGAAGACGAGTACCGCCTATTGCAGCGGTACTTTACAGAACTAGAGAGGACAGACCGCATCTCTTGGTTCTGTTACTCGCTCCCCGCAGAACGAAGCTTAAAGGTGGCAATTAGAGGCCTGCCCAGCAACGCGACACCGGAGGAGGTCGAGGAAGAGCTCCGCGAGCTGGGATATGAACCGGAGTACGTGCGCAACATCCGGGCGCGCCAGGGACGGCCAGGGTGCATCCTACTGGCCATTCTAAAGCGCACAAAAGAAACTACGTCGGGGATCTACGGCGTTACCGAGATGCTCGGCATCCCCGGCGTCCGAATAGAACAGTGGCGAGGCAAGCGGAGGCCGGCACAATGCCACCGCTGTCAGAAATTTCGGCACTCTAGCCACCAGTGCCACCGCACACTAGCGTGCGTGCGATGCGGCGAGGAGCACACGGCCAGAGAGTGCCCGCGCCCGAGGGAAGAGCCCGCTACATGCGCGAACTGCGGGGGTGACCACCCCGCAAATCACATCAACTGCCCCGTCTTCAAACGCGAGGCGAGGAACAAGAAGGCGGGGACAGTAGCCATAACCGGCGAGCCGCGTCAAGGACCGGCACCGGTTAACGCGCAACCCCAGGGAGAGGACACTAACGGGGCCTCACTTATGGCCAAAGCCAACGACCCCCCAGCTCGCGGACAACCCGGACCCGGACAATCAAAGAGAGGGCGGAGGAACCGTGCTCGCGGCAAACGGGGCGCAACCGCCTCGGACACACCCGCACCCACACCCACAACTGCACCCGCACCCGAACAAGCGCCCGCCGTAGCGAAGAAAGCACGGAAACAAAAGGGCGGCCCCGGGAAGACCCCTAAGACCCCCGCCGAAACACCTCAGCCGACAACTCACACAGTCGCCGCCCCCGCGGGCAAAACCGCGCCCCAGGGGAAGAAGGGGAAAAAGGCGAAGACCCCGCACACACGCGAGGGTACAAAGAGTTCCGGCACTGTTCAGGCCGCTATCGCAGTGCTTCAGAGCGTCCTCACCGCAATGAGCGAAGGCCGCGACAAGCACACTGTCGTGAGCATCATCCTCAAGGGCCTGGCGGACCTTGTTCTCCAAGATGAACAGTAAGCCCTTGAGGATTCTACATTGGAACGCCCGCGGCCTGAACAGAAAGGCCGCCCTACTCCGTCCTCTCCTGCAGGAACAAGACATAGACGTGGCGCTGATAAACGAGACGCACCTGGGACCTGCAGACCAACCACGATTCCCGGGTTTCCTCGTTTATCGGAGGGACGAGATATCGCCTTGTGCGGGGTGTTATGCGAGGGTGTTTAGTGAATATCAAAGATCTAGATTTGAGACTAAAATGTTTATTGCAATGTTCTTACAAGGTCAAAGTTTGTCCTTAATGATAATGTTATATAAAACTACGTAAATGTTAAAAGAAATGTTGAATGTTAGGAATGCACCCGGTCCGTACGACACACGTTTATGCACTGAGTTGTAGCTTGTGTAAGTTGCAATGATTTTATAAATTGCTGCGTTAGCAAGTGTTCGGTTGCTTGGACCGAACACGCCTGAAGGAAGGAGCTACCGCGGACTGGCAGTGCTAATCAAGCGACGAGTCGTACACCAGCCGCTACCTACACCAGACTTCAATACCGTGTACACGCTGGGTGTCGAAGTGCACCTAGGCGGTGCCAACCTCCACCTCCACGCCGCTTACAAGCCGCCCGCTAAATCGCCAGACGTCGCAGAGCTGCGATCGCTAGTAAGCGTCTCGCACCCTGTCATCATAGCGGGCGACTTAAACTGTAAGCACCCAGCGTGGAACTCGTCGAACACCAACCACGCTGGTGTACGACTATTTAAAGACGCCGAGACGTACGATTATGTGGTCGCGGGACCGGAGGTACCCACACACTACCCGGACGACCCCACACTGATGCCCGACGTACTGGACATTCTCGTACACAACGAGACGCACTGCCAGATACAGCAGGAGGTGCTCGGCGACGAGCTGTTGTCGGACCACCAACCTGTACTCGTCGTCATCCAACAGCAGCTGACCCGCGTAGTCCCTCAAGCGCCACGTCTCAAAACGGACTGGACAAAATTCACAGAAAGGATGGAGACCACTACACCGACTCGCCCGATCAACTCCGCGGCCGACGTCGAAACGCTCGCGGCCGAGCTCGCCGACGCAATCAAGGGCGCCCTTGTGACCGCCACAACACCCGTCACCACCCAGAGGAGGCTACCCCCTCTGCCGGCACACATCCAGCGAATGATCGCGGACAAGAGGCGTCTTAGAAGGCAGTGGCAGAGCTCACGATGCCCCACACTAAAAGCCAGACTAAACCGGCTCGCGGAGAGAGTGAAGGACGAGTTGAGGACCTACACCGCCGAGAGCTGGGAGCGCTTTATCGACGACTCCAGCGACGACTGGCCGTCTATACATCGGCTATGTCGTCGCCTCACTAACACCCCAGCTCCGGTGCGCCCGCTACTACACGCCGACGGGACGCCGAGGTACAAAGCAGCAGACCGCGCGGCCATACTCGCTGAGCATTTAGAGAGCGTGTTCGCGCCGAACCCGACTGCTGACACGGAACACACCGCAGCAGTCGAGAAACACCTTCGAGACTACTTCGCCACGCCGATAGCTCCCGACGAGGACCCCATCCATTTCTCCCCCGGCATGGTGCAACGAATTATTCGGCAGACCCAGCCCCGGAAGGCTCCTGGGGCGGATGGGATACCGAACACAGCGCTGCGCCGCCTGCCGCACCGTACCGTGGCAGCGCTGGCGCGCCTGTTTACGGGGATCGTCCGCACAGGCGTCTTCCCTACATGCTGGAAGGAGGGACGCATAATTATGTTGCCCAAGCCGGGCAAGAACATATTGAAGCCTGAGAGCTATCGGCCGATCACTTTGCTGCCCACCATCTCGAAGGTGTTCGAAAAACTCCTGCTGCGGCACCTCACACCGCACATCACGCCCAGACCTGAGCAGTTCGGGTTCCGCGCCGAACACTCAACCACATTGCAACTGTCGAGGGTACTGCACCGGATAGCGGCGGCGCGTAACAAACGCGAGCACGCCGTGGCAGTATTCCTCGACATGGAGAAAGCATTCGACCGAGTATGGCATTCCGGTCTGCTGTATAAGCTCTCGACCTCAACAGCGCCCCGCCGCATCGTGAAAACGGTCTCCTCGTTTCTGTGCGACAGGAAATACCGAGTGGTGGTGGAGAGAGAGGTCTCAGACCTCCACCCTATCGCCGCCGGAGTCCCGCAGGGCTCGTGTCTCTCGCCTGTGCTCTACTCGCGTTTCACCGACGACATCCCTGTCGCCGAAGGCGCTGAATTAGCCCTGTACGCTGACGACGCGGCGTACATCACCACAAGCATCAACGCCTACCACGCCGCGTCTAAGATGCAGCGTACCCTCCAGCTTCTCCCACACTGGCTGTCACAATGGCGGCTGTCGGTAAACGTGGGTAAGTCACAGGCGATACTTTTCAGCTCCAAGAGAGACCACCCACCACCACTCCAGCTCCAGGATGACTTCATCCCCTGGACAAGGACGGCGAAGTACCTGGGGGTCACACTAGACCGCCTACTCACTATGGAGTCACACGTCCGTAGAGTCGTCGCGCAGGTACGCGCGACTAGGGCACTACTGCGTCCAGCGCTCACATCCCGCCTCCCGCTGCGCGTGAAACTGGGGGTGTACAAAACATATGTACGCTCCCGGCTCACCTACGCCGCACCTGCCTGGTACGCGCTCACTAGCGAAACCAACCGGGCCCGCCTCCGAGCGCAACAGTCGCTCACCCTCCGTACCGCGGTAGGTGCGCCACGCACCGTCCGCAACGCCGTCATACAGCGGGACACGCGTATGGAGAGCTTGGACGCCTACATCCGCCGCCTGTCCGTGGGGATGTTTGAGCGTGCCGACGCCTCGGCCTGGGACCACGTCCGAGACCTGGCCCCCTGGCACGCTCGCCCCCCGGACAAGAAGAAGCTGCCGCGAGATCTGCTCGCGTCGCCCGATGACTCCACGGACAACACGGTCACCCCCAGGTGACCGCCGCCCCCACAACATTACACTCCATTCCCTCTGTTGCAGGTGACCGCCCCTATCCGCGCGACATCTGCGCGTATGATCAGCATACGTGCATCATGTGCGCGCGCGGGCGACCACCGCAACAGCGGACGCCTTTAACAAGACGCCTACACACCCACTACACCACACACCAACACACATCGACATCCACAGGGCCGCACACTAGTAAGTCGCTGTCCGCGTCGCTGGCTTCACGGAGCTGGGCCTCCCTCGGTTCGCCGGGGGTCTCACCCGGCTCGTGTTGACCGCCCGGACGGCGTGAAGACCGAAGCGGCCCTGTAAACAACGACGACGACACTCACAGCGCACACATAGCCCACACCAAACACCTGCCCTTTATTTAAGGGGCAGCGACGATCCCGCAGGCTGAGGGCACATCGCCCTGAACCCGCTTCCGCCAACCCTCTAGGGGGTTGCGTGAGGACCCGACTGTGAGCGCCAGTTTAAGTTGAAAAGTGGTAAAGTGAAGAAGAAGAAGGAAGAAGTAAAAGGAAGAAAGAAGAAGTAGTAAAAAAAGTGAAGTGAAAGTATAGTGCAGTAAAGTGCAGTGAAAAGTGCAGTGCAAAAGACGCTAGTGTTGGTGCTGTCTGCGTCGAAATTAAACGGCGTGTCGTGTGTGAAATCGAATAAAGTGTTATAAGTGCTACTCGGTGTTTCCTTCCAATCCCGTTACCCCGTCCGTAACAATTGGTGTCAGAAGTGGGATTGGAAGCAACAAAGATGCCAGTCATGCCAAGGGAAGGGCCTACGACACGTGCAAGGGCTGCCGCTCAAGAGCAAGGTGACTCTAGCCAGGAAGCTGTGAGCAGGGATGCTCCTTCACAAGGAAGTGGATCTGAAGGGGGGATATCAACGTCCGCAAGCGCGGCTAACCCGCTATCTCTCGCAGACCTCGCAGCACTATTCCAACAAACACTTAAGGAAAACTCGCAGCAGCTCAAGTCCGAACTCCAGCAAAACTCGCAGCAGCTTAAAACCGAACTCCAGCAAAACTCGCAGCAGCTCAAGTCCGAACTCCAGCAAAACTCGCAGCAGCTTAAAACCGAACTCCAGCAAAACTCGCAGCAGCTCAAGTCCGAACTCCAGCAGAACTCGCAGCAACTCAGCGAGATAATAGAGAGCCAGGATGAGATTCGCCGTTATATATCTGAGAACGCTCGTAAGATTGCCGAGATAGAGATGTGTATCGGTGAAGTGCAATCTCGCGTGACTACCATTGAGGAAGAGATGCAGACCCGCATGGCGTCAGTAGTATCGGAAGAGGTGCAGTCCCGCATGGCGTCAGTATCGGAAGAGATGCACACCCGCATAGCTACTGTAGAGGAGGAGTTCAGGAGGATAAAGACTAACGTCCCTTCGGTTACAGTAGCCTCATCAGGTGCTGGTAATTTTAAAGTACCTTCTTTCGACGGTACCTCATCTTGGGAGGCGTACAGGATGCAGTTTGAAGCTGCTTCTTCTAGTAACAGCTGGAACAGAGAACAGGCCAAGAATGCACTCGCTCTGGCATTACGCGATGGTGCGTTATCAGTGCTACAGTCTGTGGGGAAAGACGCCACATATGAACAGCTCATCGAGGCTCTTGAGTCCAGGTATGGAGAGGCGCATTTGGAATTTGTATTCCGTGCTCAGTTGCGTAACCGCTGTCAGCGCCCTAACGAGTCATTGCAGCAGTGGTCTATAGAAGTAGAGAAGATGGTAGGAAAAGCTTACCAGTCTGCACCCCCGGCACAAGTCCAAAGCATGCGTCTCCAGGCGTTCATTGATGGCATTTATGACGATGAGGTCAGGTCTGCCGTTCGTCTGAAGCACCATGACAACGTTAAGGACGCTTTAGCGCATGCTCTCGAAGTGGAGGCTGTCCGTCGAGACAACAAGGGTGGACGAGTCCGAATTGTGGCCGCAGAAATGCAGCGAACAGAGCGAAGATTTGGCCCAAAATGTTATAGCTGCAGGGAACCAGGACATTTCAGCAGTAGCTGTCCGAAACGTAAACGTAAGACTGACGCCACTGTTCAAACGTCCGAACACGACCAGGAAAACTAATTCCAGCCAGGGCTGCGGGGCAAGCGCTGGCCGGTAGACGAAAAGCCCCTAAAGTTCGTATCCGACAAAGCACGGATGGGAACAGTTTAACCATTGATGGAGCGGTCAATGGCGTTACCTGTTTGCTGACCTTGGACACCGGTGCGTCTCGAACTGTTATAGGGACTCACCTGATAAGGAAGAATGGAAAGATTCTAAAACAGTCAATTCGACCTCGACTGACAACGGCTACCGGCCAGCACATCCCAGTCAGGGGAGAGCAAATAGTGGCTTTCAAAGTAGGTGACGAATTGTATTGGCAAAAAGCACTGATTGCAGACATCATCGACGACTGCATTGTTGGGCTAGACTTCTTCAGAGATCACCAATGTAGATTGGATATTAAGTGTGGTATCCTAAAGTGTGGAGATGTGGAGATTCCAATGAGAGGTGGAGGCACGGGAAGGGTTTTGTGCCTCAAGGAGAGCAAGCTCGCACCTAGGTCACAGACATTTGTTCCTGTCACATTACCTGCCACTTCGAGTCAGCGACGTTGCATAATGATAGAAGACAATGGAGATCACGATCCATGGTTGCCAGCATGTGTAGTTGTTGCTTCTTCACAAATGGCTGTTATACCTGTCCTAAATTTAAGTGATGAAGAAAAAGTTTTGAAAAAGGGTTCTGAGATAGGAGAGTCCGTGGAAGTCGCTTGGTTACGAAACTGCCAGGAAACCAAGAGTTTGGCTGAGACTAACGTTAACGTGGATAGTGTTTTGAAAGGTTGCAAAAACGATCTAACTGAAATAGAAACAGAAAAAGCAAAGAAATTGCTGACACAATACGTCGACATTTTCTCAAAGGACGACGGTGACATCGGGATGACAGGAGTAGTAAAACACACCATCAATACGGGGAATGAACAACCGATCCGTCAACGCCCGCGACGTGTACCTTTTGCCAGAGAGAAGGAGGTAGAGGATATGATTGAAGATATGAGGAAAAACAGGGTTATTGAGCCATCAACTAGCCCGTGGTGTTCACCGGTTGTATTGGTAAAGAAAAAGGATGGATCGACTAGATTCTGTATTGACTACCGAAAATTGAATGATGTAACCAAGAAAGACAGTTATCCTTTGCCTAGAATAGACGACACGTTAGACACGTTATGCGGAATGAAGTGGTTCACAACAATAGACCTAAAAAGTGGTTACTGGCAAGTGGAAATGGACCCAAAAGACAAGGAGAAGACAGCTTTTTCAATGGGCAGAGGGTTATGGCATTTCAATGTTATGCCTTTCGGATTGTGCAACGCACCAGCTACTTTCGAAAGGTTAATGGAACACATCCTTGCCGGGCTTTTAGGGGAAGCTTGTCTGGTGTATCTCGATGACATAATTGTAATGGGCCGAGACTTCGATGATCATCTCACGAAGCTAGAAAGTGTACTCAATAGATTGAAAAATGCAAATCTGAAACTCAGTCTTAAAAAATGTTCATTTTTCAAGCGACAAGTTAACTACTTGGGTCATGTCGTCTCTGAAAATGGCATCGAGAAGGACCCTGCCAAAATTTCGGCGGTTAAAGATTGGCCCATGCCTAAGGACAAGAAGCAGGTGCGCTCATTTATGGGGCTTTGCTCTTATTACAGACGTTTTGTGAAGAATTTCTCGAGCATCGCAAAACCCTTACATGAGCTGACGGAGCAAAAACGACCATTTAATTGGGATGAAAAATGTCAAACTGCTTTCAAAGAGTTGAAGAAGCGTTTATGTGAAGCGCCAGTTCTTGCATATCCCGACGTCAATGGAGAATTCATTGTTGACACAGACGCAAGCAATGTCGGTATTGGTGGAACTCTTTCCCAGAGACAAGGAGATCAGGAGGAGGCTGTTATTGCCTACTTTAGCAAATCGTTGTCTAAACCTGAAAGGAACTACTGTACCACACGAAAAGAGCTTCTAGCAGTAGTAAAAACTCTCCAGCATTTTAAAAAGTACTTGATCGGAAGAAAATTCCGGATCCGGACGGACCACGCAGCGCTTAAATGGCTTTTACAGTTTAAAAATTGTGAGGGTCAGGTAGCTCGATGGATAGAACAACTTCAAGAGTACGATTTCGAAGTTGAGCATCGTGGCGGAAAATCTCACGGTAATGCTGATGCCTTATCAAGACGTCCCTGTGATAAGAATTGCAAGCATTGCGTGCGACAAGAAGGAAAAGAAGAAGCTGCCGTCAAGGTTATTAGAATGGATACTATCGACGGGCGATGGAACAAGGAGTTCATTATTAAATCGCAGGAAGAAGATAAAGATTTGAAACCGATACTGGAGCGGCTAAAGAATAACTCTCTTCGGCCAGAATGGAGTGAGGTAGCTGTTACTAGTACCGTCACAAAAAGCTATTGGGCGCAATGGAACAGCCTAATAATACAAGATGGACTACTTTGTCGAAAATGGGAAAGTGCTTCTGGAAGAGAAAGTTATCTTCAAACAATAGTGCCAAAATCAATGATTCCTGAAGTTTTGCAAGTTTGTCATGACGGCCCATTTGGCGGACATCTTGGAGTGCGAAGAACCTTACTGAAGATTCGTCAACGTTTTTATTGGCTGCACTGTAGGGAAGACGTTGAAGACTGGTGCAGGAAATGCGTTAAATGTTCTTCAGTTAAAGGGCCGCAAACTCGGAGCCGCGGAGCACTAAAACTGTACACTGTGGGAGCTCCTTGGGAACGTGTTGCTGTGGATATAGCTGGACCATTTCCGTTGACAGAAAGTGGTAATCGCTACATTCTGGTGGTAATGGATTATTTCACGAGATGGCCAGAAGCTTTTGCAGTCCCCAATCAGGAAGCAATTACAGTTGCGACAAAATTAGTAAATTAAGTATTTTGTCGATATGGTTTACCGTTGGAAATCCACAGCGACCAAGGGAGAAACTTTGAATCTCAACTCTTTCAAGAAATCTGCAAGATGATGGGGATCCACAAAACTAGAACAACTCCGTATCACCCTCAATCGGATGGAATGGTGGAGAGATTTAACCAGACATTGGAGCGCCATCTTGCTAAAGTAGTCGATAGCCATCAGAGAAACTGGGACGAATATATCCCACTATTTCTTCTGGCTTACAGAGCCGCAGTACATGAGAGTACGGCAACAACCCCGGCGCGAACAAATTTAGGAAGGGAGCTACGACTTCCAGTAGACCTTCTTGCTGGATGTCCACCGGGGACACCTAGCTGTGTTACCGACTATGCATGTGAATTAAGAAGAAAGCTCGAAGAAATTCATGAACACGTTAGACAAGAGAATTTACAAGCGGGAGTAAGAATGAAGACCCGATATGACAGACGCGCAAATGCTAGAGAATTCGAAGAGGGAACTTTGGTGTGGCTTCATAATCCGTTCCGATGTAAGGGAAAATCTCCCAAATTACAGCCAAGCTGGGAAGGACCATATACTGTAATAAAGAAAATTAACGATGTAACCTACAGAATTCGAAAAACACCTAGAAGTCCACTGAAGATCGTTCATGTGGATAGGATAGCGGTATATCATGGATCCAACAATGCTCGGGACGAGCATGTCTTAGAGAGGGGGTAGTGTGACGGCCGGTGTCATGCCAAGCTGTCATCACTACCGTTGCCAAGGTCTTCTGACGTCTACACGACAAACTTTCCGGTCATCAAACACAATAATTTATTAGCAAAGAGGTTTGAAGACTATTTTATTATTTGGAAATGAGTTTTTAGTTCGATGACGTATACACTCTGTCAAGTGTTCGCCAAATTCACCAGTCATTGACAACAAGGCGATGGCCGTGCGGATAACACATTCAGTTCACATTCTGAAGGCGTGGGTTCAAATCCCAGTCATAACTGTTACGTGGATTTTGGTTTTTATGAAATTTGGAAAATGTTTATGAATATTTGGCAAATATTTAAAAGATTATTTAAATATTTCGAGTAAAAATTAGAAAATTCTAGAAACTTCAGGAAGGAATGGAAAGGTTAAAAAGAGATAGGAGATGGAAACACAAATTTAAATATTTCGAATAAAGATTAGAAAATTCTAGAAACTTCAAGAAGGAATGGAAAGGTTAAAAAGAGACAGGAGATAGAAAAACAATTGAATTATGAAATGACGATCGAAATTAGTGAATCTAGAACATTCCTAGGGGTATATAAGGCGGTGTAGATGCGCTGAGCGCCAGTTTAAGTTGAAAAGTGGTAAAAGTGAAGAAGAAGAAGGAAGAAGTAAAAGGAAGAAAGAAGAAGTAGTAAAAAAAGTGAAGTGAAAGTATAGTGCAGTAAAGTGCAGTGAAGTGCAGTGAAAAGTGCAGTGCAAAAGACGCTAGTGCTGGTGCTGTCTGCGTCGAAATTAAACGGCGTGTCGTGTGTGAAATCGAATAAAGTGTTATAAGTGCTACTCGGTGTTTCCTTCCAATCCCGTTACCCCGTCCGTAACAATATGCTTCTGGTACACCTTTGGATCTTAGCGCCCACCAGATCATCTGTCTCGGCACACAGTCGAAGGCCTTCTGCATGTCTAGAAACAGAAGATGCAGAGGCGTGTTCTTCGACCTGTACCGCTCTATGACGATCCTGAGGGCGAAACTTGGGTCCATGGTGCCGTGACCAGGGCGAAACCCATATTGACACTCCGAGACTGTGGTCTCCTGTTGGATCCGGGAGTCGATGATTCGCTCAAAGAGCTTAAGGGTATGGGACATCACCTTAATACCGCGATAGCTACTGCACTCCTGTACCGATCCCTTGCCTTTGAAGACTGGAGTGATGATACTCAGTCTCCATTGGTTCGGGATTTTTCCGGTTAGGAGTATGCGGTTAAATAGATTAGTAAGGGTGCCCACACCCCGCAGGCCCATTGCCTTCCAGGCCTCAATGGGGACTCCATCAGTTCCGACAGCTTTCCGATTCTTCATGTGGCGAAGGGCCCTCTGGACTTCTTCAGGCGTTACCAGCGACACTAGTCCTTGGTTCGGAGGGAGTTCCGGTGGCTGCACCTCTTTATGCTGCTTGTTAAGCAGCTCGTGGAAGTACGAGCGCCATCTCTCCTTCACCGCGCTTGACGCGCATAATAGGTTGCCCTCAGGGTCTTTAACACAGCGACACTTAGTAATGTCCTGTGCCGCTTTGACCCTGGAGCGTGCCAACTTGTATAAGAGCTTCTGCCCCTCAGACGATTCCAGCTTGGTATAAAGCGGTTCCAAGTGGTCTCGTCTGGCTCTGGCTACAGCCCTCTTAGTGGCACGTTTGGCAGCCCTGTATGCGTCGCGGTCTTCAGGAGATTGGGACGCTTGCCACGCTTTAAAGAGGACTTTCTTCACCCTTGTCTCCCTCTGAACTGTGTCGTTCCACCACCAAGTCTCCTTGTCACACTTGCGTCCGCCCTTAGACATGCCCAGCACTGCCTTCGCCGCTCCAGTGATGACCGCCTGGATTCTATCCCACTGGCTCTGAGTTGGTTCGCCTTCAGTAGCAGCGCACTTGTCACCGATAGCTGAGGCGAACTCCAGGGATTTGGCATCCTTGAGTAGCCACCACCGAATTTGACGTTGACAGCGGTCGGCGTGCTTGCCTTTGGGCTTCACGCGGAGGTCCATGACAAGGAGGCGGTGTTGTGCCGTGAGACTCTCACCGGGTATGACCTTGCAGTTGGCTACTTTGCTGATATGGTGTCTCCTGGTAAGTAGGAAATCAATCTGGGTCGCGTGCCTCCCGCTCTTGTAGGTGACAAGGTGTTCGGCTTTCTTTTTGAAGTACGTGTTCACAATGGCAAGGTCGGCAGCCGCACAAGTTCGGAGGATACACTCCCCTCCCTCATTACGGCCACCGTAGCCAAAGCCACCGTGAACACGCTCAAATTCCTCATACCCCTCACCCACATGACCGTTCAGATCACCACCCAGAATGATTCCCTGTGAGAGCGGGATTTCACGAAGAACTTCGCCGAGTTGATCCCAGAACGACATCTTGACGGCGTCGCTGCAACCTGCCTGTGGTGCATAGGCGCTTATCAAATGGGTCACAACCCCTTCAATAAGCACCCCCACAGCCATAAGCCGGTCGCTGTAACGCTTCACCTCCAAGATCCCGTCCTGAAACTCCTCGGCGAGCACAACCGCTACCCCGCTCTCTCCGCCAGTTCCACCCGTGTAGATCAGCTTGTAGCCACTCCCAATGGACCGGGATCTGCTGCCTTTCCACCGAGTCTCCTGCAGGAACGCTACGGCCACCCTCCGCCTGGAGAGTACATCGGCCAGCTCTCTCACGCGTCCGGTTAGCGTGCCAATGTTCCAAGATGCGAAGCGGATCTTTCGGGTTGGGGCTAACTTCTTTGGCCGTGTCCACCCCCGGCACGGTAGCCCTTGCCCACTTGCCACAAGAGTCGGGCGAGGCTCCTGCGCACCGTTTTGCGGCGGTGCCCTACCCGAAACACTGTTACCAATCCTGTTGCTTTCCATTCTTGATTTGACTGTTTTGCCTTTACGGGAGCGACTGCCGTCTGACCTCCCAACCCCTAGGGAAGGCTTGCGCCAGAGCCTCGTCCGTCATTCTATATTTAAATATACATACACAACAAATACATAAATACTTATAGTAATGGATGAGAGTGATGAGCTGATTCCGTCAATCTCTTCAAAAGAAGCTCTCGTACCTTCGCTTTAAATGCATAAAGGTTGGTGGACAATCTGATTTCAAGAGGGAGCGCGTTCCAGAGTAGGACTGACTGTACGACAAAGGAAGAGTTGACAAACCCAGAAGAATGACTGGGGCACGAAAGAAGAAGATTCTGCGAAGAACGAAGGTCTCTCTCATGTGTAGATGATAGGTATTGGAAATATTCGGAAAGATAAGAAGGAGGAGAGGGAGACTTAAGAATCATGAAGAGAGTAGTGAGAGCACGCAAGCACCGGCGTTGACGAATAGGCAACCAATTAAGTTCTGAACGATAAGTAGAGACGTGGTCATACTTACGAAGATTAAAAATGAATTAAATGCACTTATTGAGAAGTCGGTCATATTTATTGAGATATTCTGCATTCAGGTCATAATAGCACATATCACCATAGTCGATTGTGGGAAATATTAAGGCCTGCACAAGCATTATCTTGGTCTTGGAAGGAAGGAAATTCTTGAACCGGTAAAGAGCTCTAAGAGTTCCAGTGACCCTCTGACTAACTTTAGTCACCTGCGCTTGCCAATTGAGAGTGGAATCCATGTGCAAGCCTAGATTTTTTACGGTTGTACAGTATGGAATAACCAAACCATTAAACATAATAGGTGGTATCGTATTTAGGTCTATCCTGGGTACTAAGCGGTGACTGCCTACAATAATGGCCTGGCATTTTGTTGGGTTAACGGCTAAACCAAATTTATTACACCAGTCCATCATAGACTCAAGGTCCCTATTCATATCATCAATGGCCACCGTTACATCTTCCACTTTCGCGTGGGAGTACAACTGCAAGTCATCAGCATAAAGATGATTCGAACATCGAAGATTAGGAGTTAATAAGTTAATAAAAATAGAGAATAGTAAAGGAGAAATAATGCCACCCTGAGGAACACCAGAGCTAATGTCTCGCCAACTGGATGACATTTCATCACAGCAAACAGACTGCTGGCGTTTCTGAAGATACGATGAGAACCATTCCAGTGCAGCAGGAGAGATCATGATATAGGAGAGGATAGATAGGAGGATATCGTGACTGACGGTGTTAAAGGCGTTCGAGAAGTCAACCAAAGTCAACACAGTTACTTTAGTGTCCTCCATGCCTGCCCTAACATCGCCAGTCACTTTGAGGAGTGCAGAAGTCGTGCTGTGACCTGGCCTGAATCCGGATTGTAAAGGACTAAGCAAATTATTTTGATATACGAATTCAGACAACTGTTTATGTACACAGGCTTCAAGCACTTTGGATAGGAAGGGCAGAATAGAGATTGGACGGAAATGGTTAGGGAGAGAAGGGTTCGTAATCTTAGGGAGTGGAATAACAAAGGCTTTACGCCACAGGGAGGGGAAAGAACCACTATCAATTGAAAAATTTACAATGTGGGATATAGGAAGGAGGAGATGATTCAGGATAGGGATTATCATGCGGCGGCTGATAGAATCAAACCCCACAGCGTTGGATTTAATAGACTGGATAATCTTCTTGACCTCACCCGATGCAACTGGAGAAAAATTAAAAGCTTCAATAATAGGACGGGGAAGTCCAGCAATATAGTCAACTGTTTGACACCTGGTTTGATGATCCAGTTGAGAAATAGATGAGAAATGGTTGTTTAAATCATCCAAACCAATCGTAATTTGAGGAGTTGTGTGTTGCTGTTTGCCAATACCTAGAGTCCCAAGGAACTTCCAGATACTAGCAGAAGAAGAAGAATTAATATTGTCGAAAATATGGCGGCGTTTAGCGTTGCGTATCATCTGATTACACCGATTCCTTGCAGTTTTGTACAGACTCCAGTTCTCGTCAGATCGCTCCTTTTTAAACTTACGGAATGCTCGATCTCGGCGCCTCATGGCCATTTGAACGCCCCTGGTGAGCCAAGGAGCAGGAGGACGTTTTAATTGAATTCTCCTGATAGGAGCATGCTTATTGTAGAGGCCGAGTAGAGTATCGTTCAAAATCGAAACCTTTACATCAACGGTGTTGGCTGCTAACAAAAAAGACCAATCGAGTTCAGCAGCATCCGTTTGCAGCTTCTCGCTATCCATACGTCCAAAACAACGCATGTGCAGGACCTTAGGGGGAGGTTTAGGAGGTTTAAGGTGATAGGATAGGTAGATGAGGTCATGGTGGGAGAAACCGGGAGCAAGGTATTGGCCATGGGAATGTACCAGGGATGGGGCTGAGGTAATAATCAAGTCTAACCAAGTGTCTTCACCTACGATATTGTGGTGAGTGGGTTCGAGAGGAAGAGTGCGTAGACTGGCAGACTCAATTAATTTTAGAAGGTTCTGGGAGCGAGAGGAATTGATGGCTAGAAGGTCAGTGTTGAAATCTCCCATGAAAATATGGTGTGCATATTCCGACCCTAAAGATTCCAGAATCGATTCGAGACTGGAGAAGTAATTAACGGAGGGAGGACAATATACAACTCCTAAAACGGTTTTCGCTCCACTGACTGAAACCTCAAGAAAAAGATACTCAGAGGAGGCAGAATGATTAGGCGGTGATGATGTGAGAATTTTGTACGAGAGTGTACTACGGAGATATATGGCTACGCCACCACCTCTCCTATCCACCCTATCGTTGCGAATAAGAATAAAACCGGGGAGGGGGTAGGCAGTAGAAAGTAAATGAGGTTTCAGCCAGCTCTCTGAAATCAGAATGGCATGAACGTTACCATCACGGAAGGTTTTAAACAGGTCGTTGTAATGACCAGGGATGCTTTGCGCATTAATATGACAGACATTCAGCATGTGCTTTGAAGTTCCATTAAATTTTCGCTTGAGAAGGTCACCAAGCGAATCAGTAACGGAGCAAAAGCTGTCGTTGTTTGAAGAGTTGCAGGAATCATTAGCAGAATGGAACGATTTATATGAGTATCCTTTACTACCTAAAACCACAAAACATTCTTAGTCAGTAAAGACTGCTTCTCAATTAGAAAAGCCTCGGTATGTCATTTTTTGCTTGCAAACTAATAGAAAAAATAATAGAACTAAAGACAGTTCGGTATTTGATAATTGTGAGGGGACAAATGTTACGCTCTTTTTAAATTCGCAATATTATCCTTATGAGCCTTTATCATTAAACTTTTGTGAGAATAAATATAGTATATTATATGAAATGTATGTGAAGTTTCGTCAGTCGTATAACAACTCTCCGGTAGACCCGTTGCTTGATCTACAGGATTTCAAAGAAAAGGCCCCAGTTTTCATCTTAGACCGCTCGAGGCAAAACGATAGTTTAAAAACTGGTCCAGTGGATGTAAGATTGGAATTTGAATGTTCAACACAAATACCAGATAAGACAACTGCATACTGTTTGATTATAAACGACCGACTTGTGGAATACAAACCTCTGAGCAACATCGTGCGTAGATTATCATGACTGCTATTGTAGACATCCAAGGCTTTAAAACAGAAGCAAATCAATTTATAATAAAAGAAATTTCTATATGGTGTAATCAAAGACTGTAAGTGTTTTTAATCAAACCGCCATTTCCTTTTTACGATTTGACTAAATCGGAAAGAAAACAAGTTTTCTGGATTGAGCGTAATAGAAAAATATACTGGAGCGAAGGATTTATACCTTACTCAAATTATCAATATTTAGTTTTAGATATCTTAAAAGATAAGTGTGTTTTCGTTAAAGGTCTTGAAAAAGTGTCATGGTTGAAAAATATTTTAAATAGTGTTAATGTAATTAATGTAGAAGATAAAGGTTGTCCTAATTTGTTAACCCTATATGATCGCTATAAATATTCCGGAGATTTGTGCAATTGTATCTATCATGACTCAATATGTGCTTAAATAAATGGTGCTTTGATAAAAAACTATTTTTAAAAAGATACAATATGGATTGTTTCATTTTACTTAATCATTTCCTATTCTCACTAACATACCCATTTAGTTTTAATAGATACTATGATTGGAATATTACAAGAATTGATACACATTCATAAATACAATAAAAAACTCAGCAAAGAGAACAGTGACATTGGTCACTAAGACAAGGAGTTAAATTCCTAACCTGAAAATATAATGTTAATAATCTATATCGTGAATAAAACGGATCGCAGATAACAACAGTAGGGTATTATTGGAGGCGTCTGCGTCGCGAAACGAGCGAAGCGAGTTGAGTGACTCAAAAGTCAGAACACATTTATATTAATCGATCTCGATTGTAAAATTGGGGCTTCGGTATCACACAGCTCGAGCGGCGACGCGAGAGCAAGTGATGCCGAAGCCCCAATTTTACTCTACTGAGGAAGTCGGTCTTTTTGTGTGTTTACGTTACAAACACATACACACACACATAGACACACACACATACATGCGCATGAGAGACTGGTAATCTGTCATACAGGTTCTCCTAGTTCAGATACCAGTCTCTCACATAGGTACGCCTACTTGATTATGTAACACTTAATTTAAGACCTGATTGTTAACTATTCTGTGTGAGAGAGAAATTAATAAACCTTTTTATTTTATTTGTGATGACGTTAAAAAGGTTCATTACACGTCTCTACGTGTATCTCTATGTGTTATCGCTAAACGTTTTCAGAGGAAAACCATCAGAAATATTTAGCGATAACAGTCGTGATTTTGTCGCTGCCGCGAAGGAGATAGGCAATTTTATTAAACAAAATACAGAACCTATATCTGATTTTGCAAGTCAACAGGGTGTTAAGTTCAATTTTATACCTTCTTACGCTCCTCACTTCAGTGGCATTTGGGAAGCCGGTGTCAAATCGGCTAAATACCACATCAAACGGGTTATTGGCAATAGTAATTTAACATTTGAAGAATTCATAACTTTGTTTGCGCAAGTGGAGGCCATTCTTAATAGCCGTCCCTCGTGTCATTTATCATCCAGTCCTAATGACCTCCTCTCCTTATCCCCAGGGCACTTCGTCATAGGTCGGCCGTTAACTGCGCTGCCATTACCAGCCTTGGAAAAAAATTATGGCAACCAATGAGACAGATATAAACGCCTCGAAACAATACGGCAACATTTCTGGCAGAGGTGGCAGAAAAAGTATTTCTCGGAGCTGCAGCAGTGAACCAAGAGGCGCAAAGAAAATGCTCAGCTCAACGTGGGCGATATTATGGTACTATTGGCAAAAGATAATACGCCTCCACTAAGCTGGCGTCTTGGTCGAGTTCTGCGGCTGTTTCCTGGACCAGATGAAGTGGCACGAGTTGCTGAAATCAAAACTCCGCGAGGGTGCGTTCGTCGTCCGTTCACCCGCCTGTGTCCGCTGCTTACCGCCGAGGAACTAAATGCTTAAAAGGAACCTTTCAAGGGCCGGGAATATGTTGCGTCTATTGCCTAACAGGTCGTCAACTAGCTGCTAATGGTGTTTTGCCAGGCGTATACAAACTCCGCGTCACCGTATCCATTGTCAATTTATTCCGCTATCGATTATCGGTACGCACTCGTTGTACGCACGATTTATAATAAACCGTTATTTTTTGTAGTTGGACTTTGATTAATCCCCAGTGTATAAGCAAAATATACAAGATCAAAATAATGTACCACAGTATGGTTCATCATATCAGCCAAACGACGTCCACTGCTGGACATAGGCCTCCCCCAAGGTTCTCCACACAGACCGGTCTTGAGCCGCCCGCATCCAACCTCCTCCCGCGATCTTGACAAGATCGTCGGTCCACCTTGCGGGGGGCCTACCTCTGCTGCGTCGTCCGGTACGTGGCCGCCACTCCAGAACCTTTCTGCCCCAACAGTCATGTATCAGTATGGTTCACCTTAAAAAAAACTACAAAAAAGTCCCCGATTGTATATGTCTATCTCTAAAGGATAACCCATAATAACCATTTTTTAACTTTAACTTTTTACGAGGAATAAGAGGCTTATTTTCAAAGTGATTTTATGCAATACAATATTAATCCTTATCCGATTAGGTAAATAAAAACAAAACTTTGAACCTTTACAGCATGTAATTTAAATAAATATTTTAATCATAATCATAATCAGCATTTATTTGTTAAACATAGGTAGGTACAATAACAGTGGTCTTAAAATTAATATAATGCGCCATGTTTTGTCATAGGACATACAAATATAAAATCATGCATGAAATACATATAAAATTAAGCATTATTCAAGGTGATTCCATTTTTTCATAATTAATTTTAGAAATTATATTAAATTATTACATCATTTAAGTAGTCATCAATACAATAATAGCATTTATTAATTAATAAATTACATAAAGATTTCCTAAATTCCGATATAGACAGGTCTTTTATTCTGTTGGGTAGTTTATTGTAAATCTTCGGTGCCATGCCAAAGAAGCTCTTCTGCATTAATGCTGTCCTACAAGTCAAACTGCAAAGTTTATCTACATATTGGTTACGTATCGGAGCCCGTCGCACCTCAGATACTTTAACAAACAACTTCATGTTTTTTTTAACAAAAAGAGCTGTTTCCAATATATATAGCGCTGGTAACGTTAATATTTTTAGCGATTTGAAATATGGTCCACAGCTGTCGGTGATCTTTAGATGACACCATACAACGAATACACCTTTTCTGCATTTTAAATATTAATTCGCGATCTGTGGACTGTCCCCAGAAGATAATTGCAAATCTTAAAACTGAAGCTACTAATCCATGATACGCCGTTACTAAAGCTTCTTGACTAACTATTTTGGATAGCTGAAGAAGTGCATATGCACATTTATTTAGTTTTTTACATACTTTTTCTATCTGCGGCTTCCAAGTAAGCTTATCATCTAACGTTATACCTAGAAATTTTGTCTTATTTACTTCCTCAATTATGTCGTCTTTATATGTTATTTTAATTTTTGGTGGTTCACAACGTTGGTGAAAATGCATTATTTTAGTTTTCGTTAAGTTAATTTTTAGGTTGTTATTAACGAACCAATTTATAATGTTATGAAGGCAGTCATTAATGTCCTTTTGATATTTGGTCAAATTAGAGCCTTTTATCACGCACGTACTGTCATCAGCAAAGAGAACCATGTTATGACTTGTTACTTTTGGAAGGTCATTTATATAGATGAGAAATAATAACAGACCAAGCACGCTACCTTGCGGTACTCCATATTTCACATTCCGAGGCTCTGATATGTATTTTTTTCTAATTTCGTTCTTAAACACACTCTAGTAATTTCGGTGCTTTGTGACCTGTTACGTAAATATGATTCGATCAGATTAAAGACGTTTCCCCTTATGCCATACCCATGCAATTTAGCGAGCAAAGTTTCATGGTTGACATAGTCAAATGCCTTTGTCATATCGGTGTATATGGCACAAACTGGTATCTTTTTGTCTACAGAAGTCATAACATTATTTAATAGATCATGTATAGCCATATTTATTGTGCTATTTTTTCGAAAACCTTTTTGTTCCTTGCAAAATAAGTCATATTTCTCAAAGAAACCATAAATTGAGTTATATATTACCTTTTCAAAGATTTTCGAGAATACTGGAATTTTAGCTACGGGTCTATAGTTTTTCATATCCGTTTTTATGTCTTTTTTATGGAGAGGCCTAACTATAACCTTTTTTAAGCTTTTTGGATATGTACCTTCTGTAATACTTAAGTTTATGATATGTGTCAATGGCGGAGCTATCACTTCTTTTGCAAATTTTATCACCTTTGTACACACGCCATCATAACCGACAGTATTAGTATTTTTAAGGCTCTTGATTATTTGTATAATGTCATCATTGGTAACGGGTAATATAAATAATGATTGCAATGTCATATTATTAAAATTTTTATGATTATTAGAATTATTATTATAAGAATTTTTACTATTTGAATTATTATTATTAGATTTTTTACTATCAGAATTATTATAAGAAATGTCAAAATTAATACAATTAGAAATGTCAGAATTCATACCATTAGAAATGTCAGAATTAATACCATTAGAAATGTCAGAATCAATACTATAAGAAATGTCAGAAATAATATTATTAGAAATGTCAGAACCAATACCCTTGTAAATGTCAGAACCAATACCCTTGTAAATGTCAGAACCAATACCATTAGAAATGTCAGACTTAATGTTATTTTCAATGTCATCTATAAAATAATTATGAAATGCATCTGCTATGTCTTTCGGGTGGGTAATTACTGAATTATTTAGGTTAACACTTACAATTTGGTTTTGTGGCATATTAAAATTACTTTTATTAATTATTTGCCAAGTGGCTTTTGATTTATTTTGTGACGTATTTATGAAGTGATTATTTTGCGCTTTTTGAGTCAGTTTTATAATTTTTTTGTAACGTAAACTGTATTCTCTGAAATAATTTTTATTTTTCAAGGTAGGTTTCAGTCTGTTATTCCAAAGCAATCGTCTTTGTGTTTGACTGCATTTTTTTATACCACGCGATATCCATTTTGATTTTTTGTTAGTTTTTATTGTAATAATTTTTTCAGGAAAACAAAGTTTATAAAGTAAGGTAAAAATATCCATAAAAATATCGTAAGCCTTATTTGTTTCGTTTTCATTATAAACTTCTCTAAAAGATAAGCGCTGTAATTGACTTTTGAATAATTTTAAATTTTCTTTACAAATGTCTTGTTTAATTGTTCTCCAGTATTTTAATTTACATGTTTTATTAACAGGCACTGTCAATAATTGGGACGTATGGTCTGACAATGCAAAGTCTATTATCTCAGTTTTGCACTTCATTCGGGGATTGTATGCAAAATTATCTAAACATGTGTTACTGGCTAGTCTAGTGGGTTTGTATAGCGATAATTTAAGATTGTAACTTAGTAAGAAGTATTCAAATTCCATAGTTATATTATTTCTCTTTAAAACGTCAATATTAAAATCGCTACATAGTATTAGCTTTTTGTTTGTAAGTAAATTAATTTTAGACAGTATGTTATCCAGCTTTTCATAAAATACCTGATAATTACAATTAGGCACCCGATAAATACAGACAATGATCATCCCATGCGCTATAATTTCTATGGCACAACACTCGAAAATACCTGCAACCGATTGTTTGGACACATCTGTAAGTTCTCTGTATTGTATTCCCTGCCTGACAAATATACTTGTCCCTCCGCGCTTTACATTTCTTGAAAAGAATGCAGCTATGCAAAAATTTGGAATAGACATGAAATGTTCACAACCAGCATTTACAAAATGTTCAGTTACACAGATAACATCTATTACTGTACCGTTGTTATACAATTCATCTATACATACAGTTAGTCGGTCCGATTTGTTAATTAACCCTGCAATGTTTCGATGTAGGATGTTAAACTCATTAAAGAAAAAACTCAGAATCCTCGTGTGTATGCGCAGCAATGTTTGTATCAGCTTTCGAAATAGACAACTTTTCACTTTGTCGCCTGTCTTTAATCTCTTCGAAATCCGTTTGTGTGCTAGCGTTTATCATTTTACTAGTCTGCACTAAGTGATATTTTTGTTGTCTAATATACAAATCGTAATTCATTCTATAAACCGAGCTAAGAATTTCTTTAAGTAATCGTTGAGATATATGTAAAGGCAATCTACTGTAGTTAGGCAAATATGCAGAGTAGTTCATGTCTAAATAAGTTGTATTCGAGTAGCGAGAACATAGAAACTTTAAGGTATAATTAAGTTTTTTTTCATTTAAGTTTCTGTTATGTGGCACCTCTGAAATGAATACATTTGTTTTACTAACATTATTTAAGAAACTATCTAAACAATATTGCAATGAACTTGGGTTCTTATCATTTATGCCAGCCAGAACGATTACAAAATCATTTTTATCGTAAGTACTCAGTAGAGTATTCTCCATACGTAAAACTTCCTGTATATGCGCTTGCGGCTTCCAGAAACAGGTGACCTTAAAGTTATCACCTAATAGATATTGCAAATTGTTTTGAATGCGGCGCCCCTGTTCGTCGGCTAAAATAATAATCTTCCGTTTATATGCTTCGTTATTATGTTTTTGTTGAGTGTTATTCGACCCATTCTTGGTATGCTGTGCAGTAGGTGTTTTTATTCCCAAATCAGTAGTTAGGTCAGTCATTAGATTTCTTGCGGCGCTAGTTATTTCATCCAATTTCCTACTAACAGAATTGCAATTGTTCTTATTATCATTGATTGGTGTGATTGTGATCGATTGCTTATTTTTTGCATCAGGCGTTTTTTCTGTTTCTATTAATGATTCGCATAATTTTGTAGGTTCTTCGGAGTTGGCTTGCTGGGTATTTGCAAATTCTTGCGAATATTTTACGGCAGGTGTTAAGGTTTTATTTACTTTTGGCTTCCGTTGCTTGCGTCCTGACAGTGATGTTAAAGTGTCTGTAATAGTTACCTTCTTGTATGTTTCTACTAGCTTGATATATTTATCTAAATCTACCTTGAGCTTGTAATTCTCCGAGTTTAGGTTTTCAATTTCTTCGTGCGCGCTTTGTATTTCTTTAGAGGCCTGTTTAAGTTTTTCTTGTAAGTCAATCAGAGTTTGACTAGAATTTAGTGTGGAATCCGGTAAGCTCATCATTGTCGTATCAAATAAAGTCGAACTGTCATTTGGTGTATCATCCAGCGAGCTTGTTTTCGTAGGTCTGCGATAAGTGACATAATCGTCCATATTTAATCAAAAAATGAAGAAATAAATGTCAAAAATATTTAAATAATTGTTTGTGTGATATATTATTATTATTATAGAAGCGCTTATTTTTATCTTATTAGGTATTTCATGCAGTGGTAATACCCAAAAAGAGCGTAGTCGACCGTAGGATTCGAACTCAGACGTTGTCAAATAAGCACAGCCGATATCACGGGCCGTTGTACCAAACGTTCTTAAACGTTTTACGTGAAATAGCTGTTTAGTTATTATGTGAATTTAAAAGTTATTATACTGTCATTCTTGAGTTGTAAAACATTAATAGCGCTTCTATTGAACCACCACGCCACCACAAGTGGCGCCACCTTTCTTCCAAGAAGAAAGGTGGCGCCACTTGTGCTGAATCTATTCGCCTTTTAACCCCTCGTAGTGCAGGCTGCTTTACCTCTTGATCGAGCAACAGCTGACCGGCGTCATTATTTTACCTATATCTCAGTTAGTTTTCAACGTACCACAAAAATAATGACTGTTTTTGCATCCTTGAAATATGCTTAGAAAACTTATTATAGATATATGATGTATAATTACCTTTTCTCTGCAGTTCGTTGAAATAAAACTCGAAAACATGCAAAAATCCTCTTCAATAAAACTTTTAACACACACTATCTCACAAATATTTAGCATTTTAGCAATTATTCACATCACTTTATATACCTTACTTAATGAATTATTGAATTTAATCAACAGTTAATATCAACTTCACTTATATTTTTATAAATCAACAAAAGTTTAAACACATCATTGGAATACGAAACGGCCGCCATAATCGCGCGTGAAATTGTGCCGACTTAGATACACTTTCGTAAATATCAAAACCATAAGTTTATTATTTTATTATTATTTACTCATTAGTTTGTGATAAATAAGAAAGGTTATGAGTAATAGAACCGACTTTTAACTACCTAATCTTACAAAACTGAAATGCGGACGGGTGTATTTACAACTTGCCGCCATTTTTGATAATGATATTTTGAAAATCGTTTTTCGTTATAATTTATACAATGATCATATCTTAACTACATTTTATAGCAAACAAAATTAGTTTCCGAGTATAATGACTTATAATACATATAGTGAAATTACGAGATTGCGACGCTACACGGTTTTCAAAGCAGAGCTGTCGTCACTCTAACGCGCGCGAAATCGAACTTGTGGCAAACAATTTTCAGTCGTTATTACTGCAAAAAAAGTCTATAAAAATGACAACCAATTACAATGCAGAATTAAAAAGAAGATTCATACTTTGCAATAGTGGAACATAATCTTATTGGTGGAATTATTTTAACGTCATTTCAAGTAGTGAAACATGGCGCTGTCGTTGCGGGACATACGTGTTTCCCGCAAGCGCTGGACGGAACAAATTTTCCTGGGACATACGTATGTCCCGCCTGCGTTCCAGAGGTTAACCGTGTAATTTTTTTTTCTACATTTGAACAAGTACTTGAAAACTTAACTCCTTTATATGGTCACACTATAGTGATGGGCGACTTTAACACCTGCCTCCTTAAACAGGATTCCCGTGCTACATAATTTCGTCATGTCGCGGAATCCTGCAATATGTCAATTTTAAATCTTACCGCAACTCATCACTTCCCTAATTGTACTCCTTCTCTGCTAGACCTCATTCTAGTATCTTCCCCTAATCTCATTCACAAGCATGGTCAATGTACAGCGGATGCATTCTCCTATCATGACCTTATTTATATTTCATATAAAGTATGCACTCCCAAAACGAAGCCCAAGATTGTATTGCAGCGCAACTTTTGTGACATTGATCATGACAAATTGCGTGCGGATAGCGTTAATTTAGCCTTTGTATTCTTCAGAGTGCATGGATTCTAAAGTCCAAATCTTTTCAAATAATCTCATCAAACTTTACGACGTCCATGCGCCAATCCGCTCCATCAAACTGAAACATTTACCGGTACCTTGGCATTTGGCACCCTGAAGACATCAAAAAGATTATGCCCAAAAAATCTGCTGCCAAAGCTAAATTGAAGAACAAGCCTACTCTTCTGAAGCAAGAAAAATACGTTGCCATCAGAAATCTCTGTAATAAGGTGTGTAGGAATTCGCAACGCCAACACATTCATAAATCCGTTGAACACGGTGATCCAACTAAGGTCTGGAAATTTCTAAAATCTCTGGGAGTTGGTAAGACACGGCATCAATCCACTCCAATGGTAATATGAAAAAAGAGCCACTTTACAACATCTTTCATCTTTGCCAACACCTGAGTATTCTCCTTTTAACTTATCGCCATTTATCGCTTGTGACGTTAAGAAGAGTATATTGGCAGTTACATCCAACGCAGTCGGTAGTGACAGTATCAGTCGCAAAATGATCCTTCCCATCCTAGACGAAATTCTTCCAGTCCTTTGTCACATCCTAAATGTTTCCATTGCTTGCTTTGCATCTTTCCATCGGACTGGAAAGATGCCCATATAATTCCTTTACCAAAGAACCTCAAGCCCAGTTCCTTCACGGATTATCGTCCCATATCCTTACTACCCTTCCTGTCGAAAGTCCTTGAACGTCTAGTCCACTCACAGCTCACTTCCTATCGATGTGAAAATGCGCTCCTATATCCTTATCAATCTGGTTTCCAACCTGGTCACAGTACTGTCACTGCTCCGGCTCGCGTTACTGACGAAATAAGGCTAGGAATGGATTGTGGAAATGTAACGATTTTGACATTACTTGACTTTAGCAACGCGTTTAACACCGTGGATTTTCACATCATACTGGGCATTTTACGCGCTCTTAACGTATCTCCATCGGCAATTGGCTGGTTTCGTAGTTACCTGTTTGGTCGCCGACAACGTATACACATAGAAGACTCTTATTCCTCTTGGTCCAACACTAATGCCGGTGTGCCGCAGGGTGGCGTGCTATCTCCTTTACTCTTCGCCATATTTATAAACTCCATCTTAAATTAACTACTTTCATCCTACCACCTTTATGCAGATGATTTACAGATTTACACGCAAGCTCCTATAACTAAGTTGGCAGAAGCCTGTGTTACTATTAACACAGACTTAGAACGTATCTGCGAATGGACCAAGAGATATGGACTGATAGTTAACCCTGATAAAACTTAATTAATTGTTATCGGAAGGTTTCTAAAATGAACTGGGTTGATCTTCCACGAACCAGGTTTGATGGAAAAGATCTTCCTAAACCATGTCCGTAAATTAATCGTAAAGTCGTAAATTATTCGTATCGGAGGGCTCGTTGCGTAGGCTACGCAACTTTCTTCCAACTGCTACTAAAGTTGCACTTGCCCAATCTTTGCTTCTGCACATTATTGACTATGCTGACGTCAGCTATCTTGATCTCACTGAAGAGCAGCTCGATAAACTTGAGCGTCTCCAAAACTTTTGCATACGATTTATATTTGGACTGCGCAAATATGATCACGTTTCAGATTTTCGCAATAAACTCAAGTGGCTTCCAATTCGTCTTCGCAGGAATACTCACATTGTAACATTATTGTTCAATGTTCTATTTAATCCTAGTACTCCCTCCTATCTTAAAGAACTTTTTATGTTCGTTCATGACACACATGTGAAATGCTTGAGGTCGTCTGAGGATCTAACACTGAGGATGCCAAAGCATTCCACGAATTACTTTTCAAAATCTTTCACTGCTCAAGCGGTGCGTTTGTGAAATGCTTTACCCCTGGAGATTCCAAAAGCAAAATCGTTAAATATCTTTAAAACTTTGATAAAAAATCACTATCTTTTTTAAATTGATGATTTTCTTGTTACATTAGCTTTATTTACTCCATCTACTGTATTGTCTGTTTTGACTGTCTCTTATATTTTTATAATGTATGTAAGTATATTTTATATTTGTATTTTATTTTATGTAATATTTTATACTTAGTTGTATTTTATTTATGTACGTATATTCATCGAATTATTATGCATTTATATATGTATGCATGTATGTATATATTATCTAAGATTTTCGTATTATTTTTAGCAACTACAGCACCGCTCCACATTTTTGCTCATATCATTCCTGTCCACCGCAAGGTTGCCTGGAAGAGATCGCCCTAAGCGATAAGGCCGCCGATTGTACATTATCGTAGTTTTAAGTCTCTTTACAAAATATGTACTGTTTAATGCTATGTTGGTGTGCAATAAAGTGTATATCTATCTATCTAACCGTGGCTTGGACAGCCACGGTGAAGCTAAGCGGGATGCTGGGAGTGGATGCTCCACGTGGGCTTGGGTGACGCCTGCGTAGGATGCGTCCAAGGTTGCGGGTGCGGGGGACAGTGCTCTGTCCCTCGCAGTCGGGCGCGGTCGCGGGAGAAGAGGCGTGTCAGTGTTGCGTTGCCGCGCACCCTATCTCCCGCGACCAAATGGGGCGCACTATTAGCTGCGTTGCGGTGGGGCCGCAGAGGAAGAGGAGATGCGGTGTTGTCAAGTTGCCGGCCTCCCTATCCTAAGTGGCCACTGGGTTTTAGTGCCGCTGATGGCAAGCGTTGGGGCTGCTCCCCGTCCACCAAAAGGCAAGGAGGCGGCGTAGTGTCCGCGCCACTTCCCAAGGAGACGGGGCCTGCCAACACCAACGGCAGGCCAATCCCGGGCGGGGTCGCGGAAAAGTATGCTATCCGTGAATCGCGTGACCCCGCCAACATACGGCACCCGTAGTGACACCGTGGTGGATTTAATGGGTATGCCTCGAACGCTTTTTTTTTTTTGTTTTACGAGGTGGAAAATCCCTTCGGATCTCCGACTCTTGGGGGAAATAAGAGCCGGAGTACGTGGTGTACCACTAAAAACCACCTCGACTTCTGCCATGTACCCGTGTGTCGGAGGGTGGGGCATCACCAAAGCACTCGTCACCACCCTCGGACGGGTATTGGCCCGCCAGATGGTCAGGCGGGCCCCGAACAAAGCCCCTTGGCGACGGATTAAGGTGTTAGACTCCGCCGCCAAAACGCCCAGCGGCCGCAGAGGATAGGGAGGACGGCAACGCAACACCGCATCTCCTCTTCCTCTGCGGCCCCACCGCGACGCATCGAATGGTGCGCCCCCATTTGGTCGCGGGAGATAGGGCGCGCGGCAACGCAACACCGACACGCCTCTCCTCCCGCGACCGCACCCGACTGCGAGGGACAGACAGAACTGTCCCCCGCACCCGCACCGTTGGACGCATCCTGCGCAGGCCCCTCCAAGCCCACGCGGAGCGTCCCCTCCTGGATCCCTCTTAGCTTCACCGCGGGTGACCAATCCACGGTTACTGAGCCCCCCCACCACGACAAGGTGGAGATCCCACGGGGGGGATGCCTCGAACGCCTGTAGGGCAGAGCCACCACATACCTCCTCCTCCAGTTCCATCCCCGGTCGATCACACTCACGGCCGGGTTGGCGTTTTCTTTTGTTTATTTAACGGGTCTACGTCGCGTAATTTTTTGAAAATATAGGTAAAATAACTTAGGCGTTTTGGCATGGGTTATATCAGCCGTGGTAATGAAATAACTCGTTTCAGTTATCTCAAAAACCTATATTTATTTAATTAAACTTTATGTACAATACATTTATGTAGGTACAATGGCGGACTACATGCCTTATGACTATGAGGTATCAGTAATGTTCTCTAAAGGCGTGTGAAGTCTGCCAATATGCACTTGAATAGCGTGGTGGACAGTGACTTAACAATTATCATAATGAGAAGGGGCGTGTGCCCAACAGTGGTACCGAGTAAATACAAGTAAATGTGTGAGTTTATAATTTCAGTACATAACGGTGAAAATAAAGTTATAAAACATATAAAGCTGACTTCTAAAGATGATAACAGAGTAGTTACCTGTCTAGCATTTTTGCAATACTATTTGTATTCGAAGCGAAATGTTCGGCAAACAAAAAGTGTGGTGTTTAGGCAGACTAATACCTTCGCGACCGTCAAGAAACCCCTTAGCAGCCGGCAAGTGAAATAAATTGAACAGTAATTTTACTTACAGAGAAAAGGCAAAGACTCGAACTTGGAAATAAAACTCATATACGTTGTACGATACAATAGGTATTTTTATTGACTTAGTTGCCTACAAAAGTATCTTTATCATATATCATCACATAAAAAAAGACTTAAAAAGTAAACAAATTTTATAATCAAATTCAGCGATTTCCCAGGTATGATGCCGAGGTGAAAAATGCTTGTAATGATTGGTATAATATGTCATGTTCGTTTTTAGGGCTCCGTACCTAAAAGGTAAAAAACGGGACCCTATTACTAAACCTCCGCTGTCTGTCTGTCTGTCTGTCACCATGCTGTATCTCACATAAACCGTGATAGCTAGAAAGCTGAAATTTTCAGAAATTATGTATTTTGGTTGCCGCTATAACAACAAATACTAAAATAAAAATAAAAATATTAATGGGGGGTCCCATACAAAAAACGTGTTTTTTTCAAAATTACGAACTGTAACAGCTAGACGCTTTAAATTTTCACAGAATATGTAGTTGTATATTACCTTCAAAATAAATAATGAAATAAAAAAAGTAAATAATAAAGGGAGGCTCCCATACAACAAACGTAATTTTTTAACAATTTGTTACTCGATCTTAATAAACAAGTAGAAACTTATAAAGTATTTAAGTATACATACAACGAACGTGATTTTCTTTTATAGATGATGGTACGGAACCCTTCATGTACGAGTCCAATTCGTACTTGCGAATTTGACTCGCTTTTTTCGTGACAGTCGGGCTTGACGACTTTACGACCTCTCTGAGTCCCGGGGCAAGTCATATTTAACAATTTAATATGTGCATAACTTCGAAAAGTTAGAAATGAGGGCCCTGGGTTTGGACTCGATTGAAGCAGACTTCAAATTGGGTATTTGTAACAAAGTATTAGTATAGTCCAATATTTATAACATAAATGCTGCCTTCATTAGGCCACACATCTATCGCAGATCTAATGTAACTCAAAACCTGAACTGCTGGGATGGGATTATTTAGGCAGTTTGGCCTTCATCATTCCAGCCAGCAGACGTCCACTACTGGACATAGGCCTCCCCCAAGGCTCTCCACATGGACCGATCCTGAGCCACCCGCATTAATCCGCTGCCTGCGATCCCAACAACATCGTCCACCTTACAGGAGGCCTACCTCTGCTACGAGGTTCGGTGCGTGGTCGCCACTCCAGAAACTTTCTGCTCCAACGGCCATCGGTTCTTCTGGCTATGTGCCCTGCCCAATGCCACTTCAGCCTGACTAGTCGGAGAGCTATGTCTGTGGCTGGTTCGCCTGCGGATCTCCTCATTTCTGAATCGATCTCGCAGAGCAACTCCGAGCATAGCTCTCTCCATCGCCCTCTGAGTGACTTTGAGGTTTCTAATGAGGACAACACGCACTTGACTGGTTAAAGACCTTACTTGGGACACTGCGGAATATCGGATGTGAAGATATGCCGAAGTTTCCCTAACGTTGGATTCTATGAATGACCTCTTTCTCGAAGTTGGATCTACCTAACCGGATCATTTATCCCAGGTATATATACTTGTCGACAACTTCGGGTGTCGAGTTCTCAACCTGAATGGGTGCAGGTACGACATGGACGTTAGACATGATTTTCGTCTTGTCCATGTTCATCTTAAGACTCACCTTTTGGAAGACTCTACAGAGGCCACCGAGCATTGTGCTGAGGTCTTCTATAGACTCAGCCACAACATCGTCAGCGAATCGAAGGTGAGTGATGTACTCGCCGTTGATGTTGATGCCAAGTCCTACCCAGTCCAGAAGCTTGAAGAGATATAACATCTCCCTGCCTCACCCCTCGCTGTAATCGATTAGTTTTCTTGCTCTGATCCTGGAGGCGGAATTACATGATGGCGTTTTCGTACAAAAACTTCATCACCTCGACGTATCAATAGTCGATCTGGCACCGTTGGAGAGACTGCAGCACTGCCCAGGTTTCGATTGAATCAAAGGCTTTCTCATAGTCCACAAACGCCAAGCATAGATGCTGCTTATACTCCTCGTACTTCTATATAACCTGCCGCAGCATATGTACTTTAGCCTTTTCGGAAACCGGCTTGTTCGCGAGGCTGGAAGTCGTCTAGCTTTCAAGCGAGACGATTTGTGATGACCCCTGGAAACAGCTTAAAGACGTGGCTCTAAAGTGAGATGGGTCTGTAATTCTTTTAAAGGGTTTTGTCAACCTTTTTGAAGAAAAGCACCACCACACTTCTGTACCACGCCTGTGGCGTTGTGCCCTCGTGTATGACGGAATTAAAAAGCTTACAAAGCATTTCCATTCCAAAACTCTGTCGTAATCCCGTCATCACCCAGTGCATTGTTGTTTTTGAGCTGTTTTAGGCCATCACTTATCTCGTGTACGCTGACGTCCGGGATATCTTCGGTATAGTGTTGGGTCAATCCAGCGCTAGGGTCTGTCGCTGGGTTAATTGCGGGTGGTCACGTGGTCATGTATAACTGTCCATAGAACCATTCGATTTCCGCCTAAAGCTAAGGTCTGGATGACACAACCTTGCCATTCTCCGTCTTCAGCTTGGTAAGCTGACTTTGCCCAATAGTCAGATCTCTATGTAATACTTAAGAGCAATTGTTCCTAATTTGGCCTTAGTTTGATATTTCACTTTTTTTTTTCAGCTGCTTACAGCATTAATTTAAAATTACTACCATGAACTTTGCGTAAAAATTACAATTTTTTATCCAGCAGTCGACTATGGCATTCTGATGATAATGACAGCGACCAGTTGCATTGCATCGAATTTTTTGTCAAAAATTTTAGTTTGGACTTCTATGAGAGTACAGCGGAGCACGATGTTACGTTCACCACCCCTCATACAGTGTATGAGGGAGTAATTTACGTACTTTACGGAATCCACACGAGACAACACTATGCTTCATAAATTGTTGTTTCGAGTTTGGGTGTTCATTGTGTATGTTGGTTGCAAATTTATAAAATGCCCCGCGACGAAGGATTAATACTAGTGTGTGATTTTTCTGTTTTAAATAAAGAAAAAAAGAAGAAGAATACATGTCATTTTTGTTTCAGCTAATTCGAGTACACCCCAGGTGATAAGTGACTTCAGGCAAAACTGAATGTATGAGGCACGTGATAAAACAACGATGTCATTAATACGCTCTGTCGACTTTCGTTTTGAACTATTAGCTCGTCAATTAAGTAGTAAGTGCATTTTACTACAATACTTGACTGCCGTATGCGTCTACATCAGTCAAACCCCTTGATCATCAAGGGGTTCGATTCTCGGATCGGGCAGTGTTACTGAGTTTTCCGACTTCACAGTAGCAGCACGGAGTCTGGCAATGTGCCCAGTAACGGCAATAGGCTTGCCTCCGTTTTTACGTTGGACCTCCAACTTCATAACATGGCGTATAATATTACACCTCTGCCTACCTCTTCGGGGATACAGGCGTGAGAATATAAAAAAAAATACTACAATGCCTTTACAAACTTGCATTTCATTCCCGAAAAGTTGAAGATTCTTTGTTGCTAAATAGTTTAAGATGAAATATTGCACGGTGTGATGAAGAGAATGAAATGTATTGGGTATCGCGGGCACACATTAAAACGGTTTTAAACCTGTTTGTTTTGGACGTTTTGATCGTCTTGCACCGAACGTAGTCACGCAGGTATTTAAAACTTGATTAAGTTAATTTTACAGTACTCGCCAAACTTTATGGCCGCTCCGAACATAGCCGCATTGCGCTGCGCAGAACACAAAATCAGGTATCAGCGGGACGTACGCGGGGCGTGGAGGCAGGGCACGCCCGCGCGCGCTGTCTTCCACCCGCTAGCGTCCTCGCCTCCCGCGCGTTAGTGTGAGTGTGCTACGTTCGTACACGACTCACATAATCGCTGAGCTCTGACAGTATCGTCGCGTTTAAAATAGTTTTGTAGTGTTACTTCTTTATTGTTTCTCGTTGCTATCGTTGTTTCTTGTTGTTATTTGTACTGATATAGTTAACATTGTCATTGATCATGCCTTGCGGTCGTTTTTATGTTTTACGTCGCCAAACACGAAAAATAGTGTATGACGTAGTAACGTTTATGAAGAAGGAAAGAAGTCTAGGCTTAAAAGTCCCTTCACCTAACTGAATTTACATTACTCGAATTTGATTGAATATGTAATTAAACAATATCATATGGCTAATCTAACAACGTAACTGAAGATTTTAATTTTCAATATTTACAAATATATTTTCTTGGTTATGACATGTCCACCCGACTGTACCATGCGCAAGTTCGTACCGATGGCTACATTCAGAGCGGCCATAAAGATTGGCGAGTACTGTACGCTATTAAGACCCGCTAAATTATGTTGTATGACATTGAAACGTATTAGCCTACACTCAGATTCTTGTGCTTGTGCAAATTTTAATAAACCAGATCGATATTGTATGCACAATATAATATTATGTAGGTAGTTATTCTTAAATATTGTTACTTTCTTCGCTTGCGAAAATCTTGATCTTAAACCTATGACATCCCATGCAATTTATATAGCTTTTTTGTCTTCATTTAAAATTATGTTTTGTTTGTAATTCATTGTTTTTATAATGTCTTCTTTTATTTATTTCATATCAAATGTCCATTGCCTATACAAAATATATTTACGACCTTTTTTTGCACTTTTTTTCAGACGAACTGCATTTATCTCTAAATGTTTCTCGAAGCAATGATGTTATCAAACTGTACCGCTTGAATGGCAACTGGTTGATTGTTTATAATTATGAACCGGGAACCAAAGTGGCACTCAAGTGTTCATTCATACATACATACATACATAGACTCACGCCTGTTTCCCGGAGGGGTAGGCAGAGACTACGGAACGCCATTTGTAACGATCCTGACATACCTCACTTGCTTCACTCACTCCCATCAAGTTTCTCATGCATGCTCTTCTGTTTGGGTACTTCTGACTTGTCCTTTTTTCAGGATGTCTCCAATCTGGTCAGAGAACGTCCGCCTAGGTCTTCCCCTTTGTCCTGTTCCATTCACTCTTGCCTTATATATCTTCTCTGTCAGTCTATCGTCATCCAACCTCTCCATGTGCCTAAACCATCTTAACATGCCTTTCTCAATGCTTATCACTACATCTTCAAGTGTTCATACTAATTATATTATTATAATCAGAAAAATGCTGCATATAATTTGAATTTCAATGGCACAGGTGTTTTTGTGTATATACGTCAAATTATAATAGGTCCTCAACTTTATTCAGTCCACTAAATTGTAAAGAAAGGAAGCGGATTAATTATGTTCAGACGCTTCCCTTAAACTTCTGATTACAGTTCTTCCCGCTAGACGGGCTGTTGGTTTTTCAGTACATCTTATAAATATGGATACACAAATAGTAGTACAATTTATATGACACAATTCACATTTAGACAGACCAAGATAGTCCGTCATAATGGAAGGGGTAGACTAGTTAGTAGACGCTTTCCGGTTTGTCGATAACAATAGCCAGCTCTACCTCTAATTCATAAACCTATAGGTATTAATATACACATTGTGCATAGACAATTAATAGAAAATACAACATGTATACCAATCTACACAAATATACAATTTCAGAGGACGGAAAAGCATTATTATAGCATTATCAAACACATAAAATTATCTGCCGCGGATGATCAGAAAACACTTGATTGTAATCTAAAGCAAAGGAAATAGGATGCTGAAATAAAGGACGATGATACTGTGGTTAAAACAATACGAGTGTTGATCCGTCAGATTATCGCAACGAATAATACTAAAACCAGAGCAGGTGCAATTGGTAAGTAAAATTTCAATACCGTACTGATCCCATCATTCCCATTTTTTTATTTATCTTGTCTAGTCATATCAAGTATACTGTGGCGTTGCTGAAAATACTGCTCCTGTCTTTAAATGTACCCTTATACCTCTCAACTTCTCATCTGCACACCACATTAGAGTCTCATTTGCGCACAGTTACTGCAGTTTATATGAAGATCTCACCCTAGCTTTACGATATGTCACAAACGTCAACGTTTCAATCTTCTCTTCAGAACAAATCCAACAAGATAGTATTTTATACACGAAATATAAAAAGCCAACAAACAACCTTTTTCTTTATAGATTTGCCGTCGTAGAGTTCTGTGGTTGTGGTGAGTACCATATCTACAGTGAATGCTGTTGGTGAAGAGGACGCCATATCCAGTTGAGGCGAATTCATTTTTGCATCTTTATCTGTCTACAAATACAAACTTCCTGTTCTTTTACGAATTTATTCAAAATTGAATTGTACAGGTCTTGTCATATTTTGTGCTATATAAAGGCAGGTATGCAAATTATATTTTTAGTAATTAATAAATAAATATGGCATTCAATTATAATGTCAGCTAGACCCATGTAATAATTTAAAAAATCCTTTATGTATGTATGTCTAAACTTAGAAATTGGCAATAAATATTTAATGAGGTTATTAGATATCTGTCATGAATACATTACGTTGCCGTTGTGTACAGACGTGCTCAATAAAAATAATATTAATTAACGTTGACCTAGATTGTGTGTTTTTGATGTGGAAGCATTGTCATTACAAGTAAATCAGTGTGTTTACATAATGAAATTACAAATAGAATAGAAGTACCTAACTACGTCAATATGGATAGTCCCTTTACTAGGAGTGATAGAACACTCCGCTCTCCACCACCGACACCAACACCGAAGACCTCTCAAAAACAGGGACAAGAGTATGAAGAGAAAAGAGAAATTATCTCAACACCGGAGTTACAGAACTGGTTGGGAACTATTGAACAGAGTTTGAATGATGTTTGTGCTATTGCCTCTGAAGGTAAGCTGAACACCGAGCAAAAGTTGAAGATCAATACCAACTGCCGTAATATTGCACAGGGTGTGTCCCGAATGATCATTCAGTATCAGTCGTTGAAGCTAAAAGCCTTACAAAACCACCAAGCCCTTACAGCTCTGACGGAAAAACAAGACCTTATGGAGGAGCTAGCCCAGATCAAACAGACCATCCAGGAATCGAAAGCCAAGCAGGCTCCAGCTAGTACTTCGTTTGCGGATATGGTGAAATAGGGGGCCAACAACTACATTCGACCAAATAATCTGAGCTCGGTAGCTGGCGGATTTACCCTGGCGATTCTTCCAAAACAAGCGAGGACACGAAAAGTATGGTTCAGAAAATCATAAAGCCCGAAGAAATGAAACTGCAAGTTCGTGGAGTACGAAAGACCAGGAATGGAGGAGTAATAATTAGCACAGAAACGAAAACAGACATTGAAAAATTGAAGCAATCTGTACAACTAGCTGCATCAGGTCTAAAGATTGATGAACCATATAAGCGCAAACCACGCATTATTATAATAGGAGTCCCGACAATAATGCGCGAAAATGAGGTCTACAAATGTATTTTTGAGCAGAAAATCGCTGATAAATTACCAGGTATGACCCTAGATACATTTTTGTCTGCAATAAAACTGAGTCACAAATCTAGCAAGAGAGACTCTGAATTCTGCAATCTTATATTAGAAGTAACAGCCGTAATCCGTAAAGCCCTGATCACACAGAACAGAATATTCATCAACTGGACCTCCTGTCCGGTAAGGGACTTCACACTTGTGACCAGGTGCTATAAATGTCAGCAGTACGGCCATGCGGCTAAGACTTGCAAGAATACGACCTCTACGTGCGGGCATTGTAGTGAAGAAGGACATACGATCCAGAACTGCAATAAAAAACGCAAGCGCCTAAATGTGCGACTTGCCTGCGCTTCAAAAAACCGAGCAATCACTCTACGGGTGACGTCGACTGCCCGGCTAGAAAGGCTGCCGAAATCAGGTATATTAATACAATAGACAATGAAGGCGCCTAGGAGCGCCGCAACATAGCTTTATAACCTTATTATATAAATATCCCATTGATCATCATACTGTTGATAACGGAAATGCCTTATTCCTTAAGTAAGCTTGTTACATAGTTAATTAAGTGTAAGACATAGATGTGATTTAATCATCCTACGTAATTAATTTAGGTACTTGTAATATTCATCTTTCTGTTCAATCATAATAGGTAGTTATTTTATGTACTTAACAACATTCCATTAGCATAGTGACCTACTAACATTGTAATATTGTGAATAAATTTAGTTTTATAGAATACATACATAGATTTATAAACGTAATTAATAATGATATTGCTTAATGCAGTAACATTTACACTATTAAATATTTCGCTGACCCACTGTTTTATACATAATTGTGATGCTTTTGCTTCTTTCATAAAATGATTAACAAGCGAAAATAATGATCAATTTTTATTGTTTATTTATAAATTAGAAACTAAGCCTAATATCTTACCTTAATTTAATGATATTGTTTACTTTTGAATACTGTACTAATATTGTATCTCTTTAATATACCTACCTACAAGTAATTTTGAAAGAGAGACCCAATCTCCTGTGATACAGTTTTCTAACTAGTACAGGAGACTGGTGTTCTTCCCAATCAATAAGAAAACTGTAGCCTTAAGTTTAATTATGTATGAGTATATTTTGTACCTTTGTGTTTTCTGATAAATAAATTATTATTATATTATTATTATTATTATGTTTCTCTTTTTCACGGCTATTCTTCTAACATTTGGTGTTAGAAGAATAACCGGTCCTTTGGGAGGCTTACACGGGGATATGGATCCAACGTGTAGAGGCCCGTAGAGAGTTTTAATCTAAAATGGGATGGGACACATGCCGCGGAGCCTCCACAACTGCACTACTGAGTACAGCTATGGACTAGCCGCATCACGTGTAGGGCTATTGTTTTTAGTGGATCTAGTGAATACGGGTTATGGGGATGGGTGTTTAGTGAACTGGTAATTAATGCTATGGATGAAAAACGGCACCTGCCAGTGATACTCCTATAGCATCCGTCCGCGTGGCAGGTGGTGACTCGCCAACTCACTAGATGGGCCCTCTCTAAACAGCCGCCCAAAGCAAACAAACTCTGCCATAAAGGCAGCCAGAGGGCAACACCGGTACGAGTGGCTAGGGGTGTCGAGCGGTGCGGCACCGGTTTCGCCATCGCGGGCCTCGTGACAACGGAGGCCCGGAGCGGGTTTCCCCGTAGTTACGCCCTTGAGAATGACACTTCCACCCCCGAGCTAATAGCACTTGCGGCTCCCCTCTGGCCGGCCGACCAAGGCAAGCCAGAGTTGAGAGTCCTGCGGGCACTCTTGCAAATCTACTCCGGCCAGCCAACAAAGGCAAGCCGGAGACGAGGCCCTGACCGACTCTCTGAAGCATTCGGGACCGCAGTGTCGCCACACACATTCAGCTCGCCACAAAGCTGCCCTGCGGTTGTAAGCTTTCTTTTCATCTTGTAATACATTTTTTGTTTATATTACACGATGAAGGTGATGTTTGAAAGCTGTTACTCTACCCTCTGAGATTGCGTTAGTCTCATGATGAGATAACGGCTGCCCCAGATGCCTATTATTATTATTATATTATTTATTTGCATATTAGCTTTACGTTGAAAAGCTTTATCTAAAGTTTTACTTCACGCAGGGATGTGACCCCGCCAACTTCCTGACTTCGGACTTCTATTGGATAACGCTAACCCCCGACGGGTATTGGCCCACCAGATGGTCAGGCGGGCCCCGAACAAAACCCTCTTGGCGGCGAATGAAGTATTGGGCTCCGCCGCCAAAACACCCAGCGGCCGCAGAGGATAGGGAGGACGGCAACCTGACGACACCGCATCTCCTCTTCCTCTGAGGCCCAACTGCGACGCAACAATGGTGCTCCCGCATTTGGTCGCGGGAGATAGGGCGCGCGGCAACGCAACACCGACACACCTCTCCTACCGCGATCGCGCCCGACTGCGAGGGACAGACAGAACTGTCTCCCGCACCCGGCACCTTTTGGACGCATCGTGCGCAGGCCCGTGATCTCTCTTAGCTTCACCGCTGGTGTCCAAGCCACGGCTACTGAGCCTCCCCACTACGACAAGGTGGTGATCCCACGGGGGAGAGGCACGGGCCGCTTCTCACTTTGTGATGGGTGCAGCCACCACGCTGGTCAAGTGTAGTACAAAATAATTTCCAAGACATTTATATTGTTATATTTAACTTATATCACATCTAAATTATTACTATCTAGAGCCTAGACAAATATTTGTGCCAACGAAAAATATTATTATTAGTATTAAAATTATAATAATTATAATCAAATTATACACATGTTTACGTCATAATTTAAAAATCAATCGATTATAGATCAATTAAAAAAAATAATTACATACAAATGTGTAAGACAAGTAAATTGTTCACAAAGATAGGAATGCTGCCTTGGGATTGTGTGTGCGTGTTTTTCTGTAATGTAACATTAACAAGCATACTTATTACAAATGAATGTTTATCAGTGCCTTAAAATTCTTATTGGAGTTATTGGTAATCAAATTAAATCGTAAACCCGTGACTTCGCATTTCAAACATCTACCTATATAATTGTCTATCTTCGACTTTTGTGTCCATCATGGCTATGTTCTTTGTCTGCGTTCGATAGCGATCTCTCGTCCCGCAGCTGGTTTCACTGTGATATCAAATATCAGTTCCAGTTTACTCACATCTCCTGTCCATTTGTAATTACGCACAAGATGCGCTAGTAACACAGTCATTGCTGTTATAGCATACGTCATACCTGTAATGACAAACGACTAGAATAATTTAACTATTAACAAAAAGATAATAAAATCTCGTACAGTTTTTATTTAACCGAAAGCAGATGTAGACGAAACTAATCATAATTATTTTTAATTGAAGGCTCTATTCAGTGCTAACACAGTTTTGTGTTGAGTGGAGATACCAACAGGCTGCCAGATCTTTTTTAATTTTTAAATTCAAATCCAAGACGCGCACCAACGACTTATTGAGTTATGTACAAATTTGTTCATTATCGCTAGCCGCGTGCCTCGGAGGGCACGTTAAGCCATCGATTTTATTTTCTTCGATATTTCCTTTATCTGTTTCTTCAGGCATATTGAGCCAGTAAACTTGAATGTACTGAGCTATAGAATACTTTTGAGGTCAAACGGCAGTCGCTCTGTGAAAAAAGCTAATATTCTGTAAATTCTGGTTAGGCTAGTAGACACCGAGTTTCAAGGAAAAAAGTTTTGGATGTAACCGAGATAGATCTTGGATGATGACTTTGTAAAAAAAGGACACAGAATTTTTAGTATGCAAGCAAAACCATGGTAAAAAGGTTAAAATTGCTCAAACCTGGGCAAGATCTTTTTCCAAGACTGAAACCAGCGAAGCAGTTAGTATTTGTCGGCAGTGTGGCAGGATCCAGCCACCGTTCTGGTTTGAACTGATCAGCGTCAGGACTCCAAGCAGCGTTGCGGTGTATACCAAATATAATAATGGCACACTGGCTGTTAGCCCTTAATGTATAATTCTCTGCGAAATTCAAGTGTAGTTTTAGAAGAAAAAAAAACTATATTTCGTGGAAACTAGGTATACATAGTATTTATGTATACCTAGTTTCCATGTAGTACCTTGAAATCAAATAATGGCGCTGATACACTTGAGCATTCACCTGTAATGAGCATTCTCGCGAATGTTACAAAACAATAGAGTGTGTTTTAGTGAGCATTCTCACGAACATTCGGGCGAGCCTTAGAATATAGATAATACATAGAATTCGCGCTACAATGGCGGTTAAACCCAATATATTTACTTCACTTTGACTTATGATTTTAATCTAGGGAAGAATTTTCGTAGTTTGTCACTAATTTTAACTTAACTAGTGATGGGCTTACTCAGAATAAATATCGATAAAATATCGATAATGTTTACAATAGTCCTTATTTTTGTTGATTTGGTTTACTCAGAAGTAATTTAATAGAATGTTGATAAACTCTCGATATCGGTAAAAAGATTTGAACGTAGGAACAGACACTTGTGTGATTTATTAAAGCTGTTCAAATTAGTTCAATCAGCATTTTATTATTTAGAAACGTCATTTGTTTATGTATCTTACTCCTATTCTAGAAATAATTCATAAGATAAACTGAAGTAAACATATTGGGAAAAACTGCTGTTGTAGTGCGATTGCTATATTTTTTCTATATTCTACGGGCTATTTGAATTTAGAGTGTTCGCTAGAATGATCGTGAAAATGTTCGGTTCGTCATAACAGAAAACGGCGAATGCTCGCTGTTCTGTTAAGAGTGAATGCTCAGGTGTATCAGTGCCATAATAATAGTCTAATATCCTAATTTTATCAATTTTGTAGCGAACTACGTATATGTATGGACTAGAAGGAATTTATTCACGAGAGAGAAAAATGGAAAGATCTTGTGTCGGAGGCCAAGAGTCACTTAGGGTCGCTGCGCCACCAGGAATGAATGAATGAATATGATACATTTTAAATTTTGAACATAGAAGAAGTCTTAGCACCAACTATAGTCACTAGTTTTCTGGTATTTGTTATCGATTTATACGTTATAAACTTATGCGTCATTTGGTCATAATAATAATTATTTATAATCACAAATAACCCCCAAATCTCATATGCACCACATAGGTGCATAACGAGATGGCTATTATTGGTGTGAGTGTGTAAGTGCAAAAACCGTTTAATATCAACATATTAAACGGTTTTTGCACTTGTAACACGATCTGCTTATATCATTCGATTTATTGATTTTCGCTTGACCAATTTTAAAACGTTTTTTAAACGTGAAACGCACGTTTGGGCAAACGGCCTTCAACACGTAGGACGATAAATTGATACGAAATGAAATGCAACTCAACTTACTATAAAGTTTATTTTTACGTGTATTGCACTTACTTAGTTTAACGTCTTTATCTATTTTTCTCATTACTACAGGAACAGTTGGTATCACTCGTAGAGATTCTTTTATCACTGATTTTGTGTAAACTAGTTTCTGCAGGACATCTTTATTCACATCTCCGTCTTCTCCCAATACTTGAATGAATCTGTAAGTGCATACATGTGTCGGCATAAATTTTATTGCATTAAGCTTTAACTTTTTCGTAGGTATTTTTACAATGGAATTTATTTACATCGTGTCATAATTTTCAGTACAAAATAGTATTGCAATGTTCATGACGTTCAATGATAGTCACGTCTTATTTTAGGATATTACACCGGCAATAAAATAGATAAATGACTTCAAGAATACCAACTCAGAGTACATCTTTTCTTGCACATCAGGATAGGTGCCCAAAAGTACTGTCATGTGCAATAGCGTGTACAGGGTTGTCTCGAAAGCAGCTGCTATATTTGTATCCGTTTCTTCCCTGATTTCGTCGTCTGTGAGTAACCCATCCATTGACAGCTCAATTAAATGATCCACAAATGTCTTAAATTGTAGCTCTGAAAAATATGTAAGTATATTAAGAGCACTTGCTTTTTTTAATTTAAAACTGAAAAATTGAATAAAAATGTCTGTATCTAGTTTTTGATAGAGGACATTCTTATTTCTATAATATATTATTGCGTATTTATATAATAATATTACTTGGCTGAAAACTTAATATTCTGACCGTTTCCGCTGGTTAACAAATCAATTCACCAAATTAAAATATGCAGTAATTAATTAAAGATATTTATCTAATTACGATACCTGGGTTGCTTACAGATTTGAATTTATCAATAATGTTTGAATTTTTCATCGCTGCCTTCTTTTCTTGAATTACCTATGCAAAATCAGTGCTCATTAGTTTTGTAGTTTTTGCAGTGCTATATTAGTTACTAATATTTACAATTCTTCTTAATTTTATTATGTCGGTCTGTGTGGAGAATCTTGAGGGAGGCCTATGTCCAGCAGTAGATGTCTCTAGGCTGACATTACGTTTATGATGTTATCTGCAGCTACCTTAACGATGATATAGTTTAAGGCGATAATTTTTAGTTATTGTAATGAAGCAGATTATATAACAAACAAATAACTTCACTTCCACATTACTAGATGAGTCAAAAGTGCGTTGCCGTCCTTTAGGATGGGTGTGGGATAGGTGGATGAGCGGGATAAGAGAGAAGGTAAAGGGCACTGGTAAAAGATTAGTTGTTGATACCAGCATTCAATTCACTCCTTTAAAAAAATCTGTAGTATCTTTAATTATCAGATATTAGCCTAGCTTAGCTACACAAGTGACACAGTCATCGACACGGGGATAGAAGAGATCCTAAAAGAAGTTTGTGTTTAAGTAAACATTTTTCGTCTTTTTACTATATTTTGAGAATAATAATATTGCAATCTGCAAACCTACCTTGGTAGAGAATTTGTGGACGTTTCTTATGAGAACGTCTTGTTTTTGTGATTGTCCAGATAGCTTATAACAAAAATCAGAATGCAGATAAAATTTTTGCATCCTTTGTGTGATCATGTGTAGTAATTTATCAACAGCAACTGTGTAGTTATGAACGAAATCCTTGTCTTTTATAATCTTTCCGAATGTAGTCACTGAAAAACAGGAATAAATATTGCACAAACCCTAATATTGCTGATTATGACGCTTTACACTCTTTATTTATATATCATGACTTAGATAACTTTTCTTGACTAAAACATTATATGATATAATAATAATTAATAATTCTTTATTGATTCCAAAAGTACAGATACATGGTTATAGGTAAAGGCTAAAAGAGTTACAAAGTTAGGTAAGAATTACAATAAAAGAAATAATATAAAACTTTTTAGACCCAATATTGTAGAAATCTGTATACAATTTTATGAAACCCTGTCTCTTAAACTAGGATAAGACCTGTACTATAAGAGACAGTGTTCGGCTAATATTTGTTACGCAAGTAAGATTAATACATTTATGAACTGTGTCTAATGTTAATTATTTCACTTAAAATACAGTAAGTTCCTATCTAATTTTATATTGACAATAATTATTAATTGGGACGAGATACTTACTCAAAATCACGCAAATGTATTTGGATTTATGCTGACTCTACATAAGTATTGTATGAGAGCAGTACAGTACTCAAAAAGCTGCATTTTTAATTTATTTTTACGTTTTTTTTGTACATATACTACTTAGACATTAACATTAGATTAAGCTACATATAGATTATAAAATTATGTTTATTTAATGTATAATTATCTTTAACTAGTTTTAATTCTAAATACACAGACCCATGATTGTAGTGTAGTCTAGATTTTACAGCGTTTTATGCTGAATCTTATGTGGTAACGTTTACTATGATTATTATTATCTGAGATACATTTTGTTGCACACCATTGGCATAAACAGTATATATCTGTTTGAAGAAAGCGAGAGTCATGCTCATTTTCTATCACGCAGACCAATTTTACTCACGCAGACGCGAAATTAAAATATTATTTAATTTATTTAGTTTCTTGTGTTTTTGTACCTTTTTATCATTTTATAATAGACAATTTTATTTTATACGTTAAATTACAAGTCAGCGGTGACGGGACGCGACGCCGGCACCTAGTTGACGTCCTGTCACCAGCTTAACGTCAGGTATATGTTAATAAATAATTTGATAATTTTTAACATATAACTAAGTTAATTATACAATATTTATGTCAGCAACAAGTGACGGCATTAGTGATGCGGATTTGAGTGCGAATCAATCTGCCACATCGTCGCAGAATAACCTAGTGCGCCGCCGCGTACATTTTGGCAAAGTTCATAAAGACCAAAATGTGCTTCCTGGCCCCAGTACCATTTTACATCCTGTTCTTACTCAAATTCCTTTTTGGCAGTACTTAGGTGCATTAAATATTCAATTCCGGTTTTAAAGAGAGTTCCACGCGGTGCAAGACCATAAGTAGCTCATAATTTATCTCAATGCATTGGTCTCGTTGTGCGTGAGAACTCCAAAACGGCTTGGGAACAGTTACTCACCTATTCCTATAGGATTCTACACGTTCAATGTAGCCAAGCAACATCAAAATCTTTGACAGCCCGAATTTAAGACCATTGTAATCATCCTGCTCACAATTTTGACCCTAAATTTAGTTGCCATAGATATAAGAAAACAATTTATCATTGTCTAGAATCCAAATTGAGGGAAGGTGACATTCAAGGGGCGTCTAGGTTATTGTTTAGTAGCGATGTGGTGGCGCCTTACTCTGCAGACACACTCTCAGGTCTGCAGAGTAAGCACCCAGCGCCAGCTAATGACCTCTCCTTTCCCGACATGCCGGACGAAGATATTGACTGTCTGAATATATCAGCCAAGGACGTATTTGAAGCCGTCTGTTCCTTTCGAAGTGGATCTGCTGGCGGTCTCGACGGCTTAACCCCCCAGCATTTGAAAGATCTTCTGGGTGCAAGTGCTGGAGAGGCTGAAGATGCGCTTCTGAAGGCAATGACGGCTTTATCTAACCTTATGCTCTCCGGCAATGTGGCCACAGATGTCACCGACTTATTGTACGGGGCCAACTTGTGTGCCATATGGTGTACTTACAGACGTATGGCAGCCAAACTATGTTGTAAATATTACAGTGACATCTTGGCGGACAAATTTCAGCCAATCCAGCTTGGCTTTGGTTCCAAGGGAGGCTGTGAGGCTGTCATACATGCGCTGTCTACGTACCTTGGCTGCGGTAAAGGTGAGGTCATTCTAAAGATTGATTTGAAGAATGCCTTCAACTCAGTGAACAGGGACACCTTGTTGACACAGGCTAAATTAGAAACTCCCAAAATTTTCAAATTCCTTTGGCAATGCTATAGAAATCGATCAAAATTAATTTATAAAGACAACGTTTTGGAATCTGCTGTTGGTTGTCAACAAGGTGACGCTCTCGGGCCAGTCATTTTAAGTTTAGCCATTCACCCAATAATAAAACAAATAAATTCTAAATTTAACGTCTGGTATTTGGACGACGGGACCCTGGGAGGGGTCGTAAACACTGTCTTACAAGACTTAGAGCTAATAAAAACTAAATTTAAAGCAATTGGTTTGAAACTAAATTCAGACAAATGTGAATTTTTTATTAATGACAATTGGGATAACCTTTCGATCTTAACAAAATTTAATTCTTTGGCGCCAAATATTAAAATCATCAATAAATGTTCCTTCCACCTCCTTGGGTCCCTTATTTTCGACGACGCTTTTGGATCTTTTATAGATGAAAAGCTACAAAATTTCTGTGAAACTTCAGAACGGCTTTACAAAATTAATATTCATTCGGCTTTCACGATTATTCGGCACTGCCTTTTTGTTCCAAAATTTACATATTACTTGCGATCCTCTCCTTTTTGGAAACATTTATCCCTATTGGAAAACATTGATAATATTATTCGGCACACCTTGAGCAAAATTCTAAATCTTGACATGAACGACCGAGTGTGGCTTCAAACGACTTTACCGTTCGTTTGGGCAGCCTCGGCGTTCGCAAAATTACCGATGTAAGCCTACCAGCGTTTTTGGCCTCGATCCACGGCACTGAGGAATTGACCAGGAAAAATCTAGAACCCACACTGGTTAATTCTGAGGTGCCGTGCAAGACTGATGCCATTAACGCTTGGAAAATGGCTTGCCCGAGCTCTGATTTACCCCGATATCTATCCTCTCAGAGGCAATGGGACGGGTCGCTCTGTAGCAAGATGAGAGAATATTTTTTAAGTACTGCATCCAGTGTTGCAGAGCGCGCCCGTTTGTTGGCTGTGGGAGAGTGGGAATCGGGGCTATGGCTTCAAGCACTTCCATCGTCCAACATAAGAACTGTGTCTGACGATACAACTTTCCGCATCGCTTCTTGTCTACACTTGGGAGCTGTTTGCAATTCTCCGCATCGCTGTCACTGCGGTGAAGCCATCGACAGTTTTGGCCACCATGGCCTATCGTGCAGCAAGAGTGCTGGGCGTTTTTCCCGACATGCCCACATTAACGACATAATCCGTCGAGCTCTTGTCACCGCCGGTGTACCAGCTCATCTTGAACCGAATGGTTTGGTACGCGACGATGGGAAGAGACCAGACGGTATGTCCTTATTACCTTGGAAGATGGGCAGGCCTCTGGTATGGGACGCGACATGCGTCGATACCCTTGCGCCATCACATCTTCCAAGCACAGCTGGATCGGCTGGCGCTGCTGCTGCATCAGCGGAGACCCTCAAACGGCGCAAATACGGAAACCTATCTGGTAATTACGTTTTTGAGCCGTTTGGAGTCGAAACGCTGGGGCCAAGGGGGCGTAGTGCACGCGCTCTGTACAAAGAAATCGCTAAAAGGCTGATCGACGCTTCCCATGACCAGAGGGTTGGTGTATATTTTGCAGAGAGAATAAGCATTGCCATACAACGTGGCAATGCTGCCAGCCTCCTGGGTACGCTACCAGCCGACAGCGTTGCGGAGGAATTTTTTGACGCCGCGTAGTTTGGTTTTTTGTTTTGGTTTTCCTCGTCTATTTTGTTAGTTTTATTGGTTTAGTTTAGGATAGTTTAGTTGCATAAGTAGTTTTATTCTGTTGTATATACCTATGTTATTTGTTACTTTAATAAATATTTCTAGCAAGAAAAAAAAACTTAATGAATTAAAATTATTGATATGTCTGGTAGGTTACCTATTCATTAAAAAAACGAAGAAAAGTGATCCTATTATTGAACCTTATGGCAGTCCAGAGGCTGTAAATAGTTCTGACTTATCTCTGTCCAAAACGACTGAAGAAAGTCTGCTACTTAGGTAAGATTTACACCGACTGAGGGTCGTATTAGTGATTTCCAGGGAGTGTTGCTTACGGAAGAGTAGATTATGATTGACCTTGTCAAAAGTCTTTGAAAAGTCACTATAAACATCATCAATTTGCAATCCCTGGTCAACAGCAGCAGCTTTTTCAATGATGTAGCTAACAAGATTTGCATAAGTTGACTTGTAAGTTATAAAACTAACTGTAAGACAAATATGTATTATAAAATATTGGATAGACTGTTGATCCAACCACTTTAGATAGAGTTAATAAATTAGAAATAGGTCGATAATTAGAAATTATTGTACGATTGCCACTTTTAAAAATTACTCTGTCACGATCTTAGCCTGTATTCGTATACTTGCAAAATTCCCAACTGAAGAGAGGCATTATACAGGGTGTTTCATAACCCCCCGTCCGATCAATGAAGGGGTTGTAGAGTAGCGTAAAATGATGAGGTATTTGTCATAATTTCCTGGAAATTCAAGATACAATTTTCCCATGTAAATTTAATTAATTTTAAATAATATCAGATCAGATTACCCATGGCAACACTGAAGACTCATAAATCGTTATAGCTAGGTATCTACCTAAAGTTCATAAAGTTCAAAAGCGGCGCCTTTGAGTGCATAGGCCAGCCGACCGCCTCCTTTGACAAAAGCCGCCGTCGCGAGTCATCGTCCTTTAGACGTGCCAAGTATTATTTTAGGTATAACAAATTTTATGCACTTGATGCAACAGCTGATCTCTTGCTTCGATGGTGTAGGTAAAACAAACCGCAGTATTTAGGTTGTCTGTTTGTTTCGTGCGAGTGCGTGGCCAACTATGGGTGAGTGTTTTCAGACTGCCCGAAGGCCTACGAAATGGCCTAACGATTCTTTGATTCGGCTTTACGTTCCGTCGGAAACCCAGTAGCGCTCTCATATAATGTCACACACGGTCACCCATCTAAGAGAAGACTTTTGCAAGCGTTGCTAAATTTGCTGACCTATTACGATCGGCAAGCCAAGTCGCGCTATGGCTATGACGCGACGGTACTTACCTATGTTAATAACAACTTTTTAATTGGTTTAATCTTACGTAAGTAGGTGCCTACCTTAAATTGATAAAAATATCAGCTTGCTGTAAGTTGCTACGGCCATGTCCTCCGCTCACGTCCAGACACTTACGGCACCTTTGCACCATCTCTGAACACACACTACTTAACACTCCTGGGCTTAACACTCCTGGCACTTTGAAAAGCTGCAACGATGCGAGCACCGCACTGAAGCCGTAATCGGTTAAAACGGGCGTACCGACGGCACGGGTAGACCCCGTGGTCTAACATACCGTTCCTCGTACTCCCTATGAGCTCCTGCATAATTACATTCACTCTTACCTAAACACATCAACATGTTAAAATATTCAGGGTTTGAATACGACATACCTAAAGAATTTACTATTTCACAATTTAAAGAGATCCGGAAGTCTAATCAATAGGAATGCTCGCGAAAGACTGAGTGGTCAAGTAGACAAGTTGTTAATAATTCGTAAATCAAATAGGTAAATAATTAGAGATGTAACCAATGATATTCATTGGAGTAATGTTTTTATCGATATTTTATGGTATTGTTTACCTGATACAATATCGGTAGGTAAACCCCTTAAATGTTAGCTTTGTGTAATTGCATGTTTTTATGTACTGTAATTTAATAAAATATTCCATGGTTAAGACCAGTATCAGTTTATTTGAGGGTACTGACTCCCCGTAACGACTGTTAAGGATTTTCATGACTGTTGGTCTAACGCGCGATGGTTTGACATCCTCTTCCGAGACACGGGGCAAACGTTTATTAACAATTTATTACGCACGTAACTTCGAAAAGTCTAACTTACTTATTATGTATTATTATTATTATTGATACGCACCGTGGAATCAAACCCGATACCCTCTGCATGGCAGTCCGTTGGTATCGCCACTAGGCTATTGTTACCAGTTTGTAACATGTCACGTTAAAATTAAATAAATCGATATTATCTGTTGATCGTAAACATTGTAACGTATGTCCGGTACTTACCGCGTTGCGTCACAGTACTGCCCATACGCTCGGCCAATCAGAGAAAGCCATCGTCCGCACTCGCAAAGCCTGACCAAATATGATCATAAACGGACTCTCACCCTGATGGAGGGCCCGGTAAATAAAGGGGCCGACAGAGAGGCCGGCACCGCTACTCTACACTAACCTACTACCGCTACTAAATTCTATACCGCTATATCTATAATTATACTACTTCATACGTGTATCCTGGTCCCAGCTGTGGGTAAGTTACTACATTTACTGCGTTAGCGTACTGCCCATCTCTCTACCTGCTAGCTGAGGCCGGCTGACGCCGCCTGCCTGACTCTATTGGTTGTGGCTCTCCTAATGCTGCTTTCCTTCAGGTTCCAGGTTCACGTTAAGACTCCGGCTACGCTCCTATACCGCTACACTTCCTGCATCGCCTTCGGCGTCACCTCTGCTGAAGAGTCTGGCCTGCCCTGCTCATCGTACTCGCACCGCCGGCGTCTGCCAGCTGAACCAACGGCCTGCGAGGATCTACCGCTATGCGCAGCCTTCGAGCAGCCTGCCTACACACTACCGGAGGGAACAGCGTGGGAGACTGCAGCCCTTAGTGTTCAGGCCAGTGTCGTGTTGTTGGTCGGTCATACTCGGCATAGGAAATGAGACAATACTCTGCAATAAACGCATCTAGAACCTCTACTGCGTTCTTACTACCAGAACCCGTTACAACATCACTAGAGCGGTCCCTTTGTGTACGGCGGCTCGCTATTTTAATAGAATTAATAGAATCATCTGTTAAGGGGAGTGTTGCTAGCTTAGACAATTTTCCCCAAATTCGGGGTAATGTTTCTCGATAGTACTGTGCTAAGAAAATAAATTCTGATGTTTTATGATGAGTTCGATTTTTTTATTATTTTCCTGGTATGCCTGACATTCCAGTAATATGTCCTTTCGGGATCGGACAGGGGGTTATGAAACACACTGTATATACATGAGGCATTCAAGTGAGATTTCCGAAAACCTATAAAATATTCTCTACTGTCTGTTTATTTTCTCCAAGGTAAGCTTGAATGTGTTTCTTAATGTTTACTTGTATTATGTAGTTATTTATAATAATATGTACTCACGGCATGAAGTCTCGAAGGCACTATTTTTGAACAGTGCAGATGGATCGAAAGGACCCATTGAAGAGTGAACATCCATCTCAGTCACTAGTTTCCTTGCCTGTTTATTGAACAGCTCGAGATAGTTATGTACAGCAGATACGGAATGAGCAGGAATTATCAACTTTCGATGACGTTTGTATACTTCACCTAAAATGGGAAAGATCATTTCATACTTTTGGAAGTAAATAAAAATCTCCGAAAAGAACAGACATAATATTTGAATCACTCGATCTGTGTCATACTGAATTAGGGGTAATTGAAATCAATAACATTTTTTATCGGCTTACTAATTATTAGCATAAAACATTGGCGTGGCGAAATTATCAGCATAGTGGTCACTAAGCATAAATATTTTCCATAATGTTTATTGTCATTTATACCATAGGTATAATACATATTAAGCATAATGTTATACACGCATAATGTTCTTTGATAATATTTTTTTTGGCATAAAAAAAAAGCCACAATAATAATTTTCACCGTAACGTGTCACCATACCATTTCATTCCTTGGGTGACGTAAGATGCGACAAATGAAAGTACACGAAACAAACAGTATCTTCTATCTAACATAACTGGCGAAGTGTGGGTGTGTAATCCACCTCTGCCTTCCCCTTCGGGGATAAAAGGTGTGAAGTTATGTTATGTTAAATAGTATCTTCGCGAAGATATAGAAAACTTTACGTAACCCTATACTGACCCAAAGTGGGAAAAAGAAATTAGAGTACGTATTTGTTTTGAAATCGTTAACGGAAATGACACAGATGGGTGAATTTCAACAGGGTCAATAAAATCTTCCGTGAATTTTTTATGCTTCAACTTTAGAACAAGAAAAAATAGTGCTTACGCAAGTTTTTGGTAATATATGTAATCTTGCTTAATATCTAGCAGATAGCGTAAAAAACTAACGAGATATACAAGATTAAAAATTTCGTGCCACGGTGATGAAACATGCATGCACAGCAATGAAACATGAGTCCACGGCAATGAAAGAACGGTCCCACGGGAATAATAGAATCAATCCACGGTAATGAAAAAATCCACCAACACATTATATTTTTTATGTTATATACGTAGGTACCTGAGAGAGATACTGAGTCATAACAGAGCCGAGAGAGAGAGCTCTGAAAGAGAAAGGCATACACAACACACACATACGATCTTTTTACCCTCTTCTCAATAACCTTCTCACATCGGAGTAAAATTAAACAAAATGGTAATCATTTATTTTAAGTTCCTTCATACATATATTACTAGAATAAAAATTAACAAAAAAATAATAGCATTCTTTTCTAAAGTATGCAATAGCTATTGCTAACAATATATTATACTTAGCATTATAATATAACAGGGTCGCTTCTAAATTTTTCGTCGCTTTTGTTCAGCCAATCTTTTCTTTCCTCTCTCTCCTCTTTCGATAGTTTTGGTTTAGGCATCATGGCTTTCTAAAAATAAACAATCCATTATTATGTTTATAATTAGACTGTAGTGTATGTGAGTGAGTGAGTGTGTGTGTATGTTTGAATGTCTATCGTGTGATGGAGTACCAAATATATATCATTTTGTAAGGTTAACGTGGAAATATCTTTTTGTAGTTGACTGTACAGTACAGATTGTTCATTTTTCTTAATCATGCCGTGGCGATGAAAGCATAAGTCACGGCAATGAAACCACTGGTCATGGCAATGAAACGAAGTGTAGTAGTGTAGTGTGTTTTAAAAAGCATGGCAATGAAATTTTGTTTCATCGCCGTGTCTTTTTTTCATTGCCTTAGCAAATTTTGCCCACGGAAACCACGGCAAGGAGAGCACGGCAATGAAAATCAAGGTAAAAACATCAGGTAACCAAAAACCTATTAATAATTCAAAGTAATTAACACGTCACAAAGAAACATAAGATAAATGGCATTCTATCGAATGCTTAATCAAAAAGACAAACTTATTCAAATAATAGTTAGACCTATCCACGGCGATGAGAGAAAAAATGTCCAGTGATAAAAAAATCTATTACTTACATTTATAGCGCAAAAACGCAGGCACGTATACACGTCGTTCCACGTCAAGCACCAAGCGACACTATTATGCAACGTTTAGCGCACAGGGGTGGGAGACGCAAGTCCTTAGATAAAACAATATTCTTGAATATATTTAGGACACGGCGATGAAAGGTAGTTCTAGGACAAATGCATTTTTATTAACCATTCATTGTATTGTTTAAATATATGAATAAATGTGTTCCGTAAAAATACTTTATCTATTCACGTATCAAATAAAACTAGGTTTGAATATAAATAACCAATAGATTTTTATCAATAACGTATACTACACATCAAGGTGATGCGTAGACAAACACGGCAATGAAAGATTTCGAGGTTTAATATTATTTTTGGAGTATCTATTAATACTATTTAATTAAATATTTAGTGCTACAGATAGATTACTATTTCACCTAACCAGAAAAAAATGTTAGAACATTACAACTATGTTTTATAGTACCGATTTCATTGATGCCACGTAATTTTTGTTTCCGAGAAATTCACCCAGATACCAACCTGATCCTGAAATCATCCCTTGACCACTCCATTGTTTAAAAAAATCATAAAAGTGATGTTTCTGCAAACATGTATTAGCCACTGTTAAAGCATCATCAGGATCCGTTATCCCTGTAATAAAGAAAATAAAATGAGCACATGCATTTGCGGAGACACTAATTTGGAATTACCAAAATGATCATGTCGTTTTTTTAAAGAGCTCTGATGCACTAGGACTTAATACTGTGTCGCGGGGGACTTTACAAACATACAATGAACACCCAGACTCGAAACAAAAAATTATGGATCATACAAATTGAATATAATGTATTATTGCCGCGCCATAATTGAATGTTTTAGAACTATTTTCTATATTTTTTCTTAGTGCAATAAAATTTTAAAGCATTTTTTATCTGATATAATTATTAATTAATGTTGAATTTATGTATCATTTTTATTTTCACTCTAAAATTGATTTAGTACAATTCTAGCGCCAAAATAGTAGGTAATGGTTAATTATTTTGCTGTGCTTGCAAAGCTCTGTGTTCGATGACCATATATTAGGTATAATATATGGTCGGCCGGTAGGCCGTACCGATATAATTCTACATGACATAATATGCAGCTAATGATATAAATAGGTTTTGAAACAGATTTGAAAATTAAATTATTACGTTTAGTCTGCGACCCCTGAATTTATTTTCTTACGCATTCTTTTTAGTTTGCTATAATAAAGCAAAATAAAAAGATTGAAAATATCATTATAATGCATATCTAAGGAGATATTATCTCCTTAGATATTCATTATAATGATATAATGTAAAGGACGATTTCTATCAACATTAATGGATAAATAAACCGGTCAAGTGCGTGTCGAACTCGCGCACCGGGGGTTCCGTACAAACTTGTAGGTATATATAATTATTTAACAAAATAAGTATGTGATGTAACAAAAAATTTCAGGTTTTCGAATTTTTTCTTATGTGCTATAAAACGTTGCTTTATGCCAAATTTCAAGATTCTAGATCGACTGACAGTGCCCTTTAAATTAAATTAAATCTTTATTCATATTAGGTACAACAACATGCCTTCCTTATTACTATAATAAATTTTTGTGAGATCTTGTCGTTGTACATTTGTGATAATCGAAATAGAGTTTGCTAGCTCCTATACTAAGCAGAGCTTGTATGATAGGAGTTAGTGATTCTCCTCATATAAATATTTGAGATGGCAACCGGTTTGTGGAATATAATTTTCTTATCATCATCATCCTCTTAGCGTTATCCCAGTTATAAGAGTATATAGAAAATAATTTGCTTATAACTACACTTAATATGAATTTTACACTTAAATTTAAACATTAAAAAATACTTACTTTTACTGAGTAATTTAGCTACTGACTAGGAAATTCACTTTATTCTTTTTTTTATATTAGAAACAGCTTGATAATAATATTTCAGTTTAATCATAAGTCAGGTAACGTAACCAAGCTATAAGTTTGTTTTTAATTTCATATTTATTTAAATGGTATATTGACAACCACTTATTTATTCTATTATATAACCTTGCTCCCATTGCATCAAACTGACGGCTTGCAAAAGCAGTTCTACATCTCACACTAGGGCTCTCATACTGCAACTTTGGAACGCTTCTGTGGAATATTGCTAATTAGTCCCAGTTTCGTGTGGTTGCGCAGTGTTATGCGGAGAATGTATAACTGTCTTACAGTGAGTACTTGACATTCTTTATAAAGTTGTGAAGTAGAATAGTAACGAGGCCCGCTGTTCTCGTTCTAACCCTAGGAAAAGCATCTTATACGTGCACCCCCATACTGGTATACAGTTGGTTATGACAGACTGACAGAGAGCAGTATAAACAGTGGAAGAATCGGCAGATTGACGCAAGGTTTGCCATAAGCTTCCTGACTCTATTGGCAAGGGCCAGAACATGTGGTCGCCAATCTAAATGTTCATCCACCAGAACTCCTAGATACTTGGTGCAGTTTACCTGCGATATCTGAAGACAGTCACAATAACCAGGACTGGTACAGCTGTGCGCTCGCAGAGTGTTAGTAGTAAGTGGTGGTTTCGGAGAGCTTGGAATATAAAAACGTACGAATTTAGTTTTCTCGATATTTAAAGTTAACCAGTTTATAGAGAGCCACTTCATTACTGTTTCTACCCCGTTTTTTGCATGACGCTTTGCCGATTTCCAATCTACACCATATGATAACAGGGCAGTGCCATCTGCATATGTGAAAATCTCACAGTTTTGTAAGTGCAGGCTACACAGATCATGGATGTAGATTAGGAATAGGGTAGGACCGAGTATACTCCCTTGGGACACACCATAACAAATTGTTTCTTCATCACTCACAGCTGCACCTATCCTAATAGCCCCCTTTAGTTTTGACTTGGGCATTTGATATGAATTTTAATTTTATATCTCTACGGGTTTATGAGGAATGGAGTATTACCTTTAAAATTATTAAAAATATTTGCATGATATACAGGGTGGCGCTTGCATAGGGGCATTGATTTAAAACGGACGTAGCATTGATGCCTATAAAATGTTTTATATCAACAAAAAAGGTCATGGGGCCAAAATAAAATAATAAAATTTTCAAACAAAATAAACTATAAAATATGAGTAGCATAACGAAACACCATTTGTAGACCAATATGACATTAGGTTACTGACCTTTGTAAGAACGGCAACGTGTGCTATGCGGCAGACGATGCCACGGAGGTAGTTCACATTTATTGACGAATTACCTATTTCAGTAATTCTACACATCACTCCAATGTTTGGTCACTCATTAGGCAAGCACTGGTGTCTTTTTCATATCAACAAAAACCCACTTAACACAAACCCACGTAAAAGGTAGCACAAAATTTTCAAATTCTCAAAATGGCCGCCATTGTTATCACGAATTACCTAATTCAGTAATTCTACAAATCACTCTAATGAAAGTTCAGTGATTAGGAAAGCACTGGTGTCTTTTTCACAACAAGAACCCACGTTACACAATCATATCCGCATATTCGGACGACATAAAGTTTGTCATTATTAACACAAATAATGCAAAAATGACGAATGATAAAGTTCACTAAACAACAACACAATTAAATAACACAATTAAATAACACAACTAAATATAATCACACAATTCAATACCAAAAACAACTGTCGCATAAAGTTAAGCGCGCGCGCAACCTGATCAACTGTTTTTGCGGCACTAAAGAACAAACCTTTGATGAGTCACCGATCACCGAAGGGCCGCTGGCGCCGACATGTCTAGGATAGGAAATAGAGATGCGCAATAGGTACTATGAATGTCGATATTTTTGACACGTTAATACGTTAACAACAAAATAACACAAAATGTTTTTATACAACGAACTATGCATTCTTACTTGTATTAACAATAATGCTATTGCTTAATTGTGTTGCTAATACGACACAGTTAAACAAGTTTATGAAATATGCCGCACATACTTCAATTAGTTCATTAGTTTAGTTTTAGTACATAATTATTATAATTCTTAAGTAGATTGTTGAACCCATTAGACCATTTAAAAAATACCATACGGAAGGAGCTAAAATAGTCAATAATTATTAACTTATTTCAAATGATTAAATAATTGAACATCTTTACATGTTTATCATTGTTTACCTATTAAAAAACGTCGTCTTTATTTGTACCACACTTTGAAATTTTCGAACGTAAAGTCATTGATAAGACGATTACATTAACGTTAAATACAATCAATGTCGATACAAATACAAAAAATAAACAACTAACTTTTACGGTGCGTATTTTTTATCGATACTATTGACAATATTTTGTTCATAATTGGGCAACTCTATTTGGCTCGACTATGTTTGTCCTTGTCACACGTAGTGCATTTACTGTGCATACCTAATCAGATTTTTTCGTGCTTGCGGAACCGATCCATTTTATTATTATGTAACTTTATTGAAAAGGTAATTAGGAAGTTTCAAAAGTTTTGTTCTGTTAAAAATGTTACGCATTAACTTGGGCGCAAAAACCTACAACGACGAGTCTTAGGCGAGGCGAAGCGACGTTGCACGAAGACATCATCGTCCTAAGTCGTCGAAGGGTCAACGCAGACAGAGAGGAATAATCCCCGCGCGGTCTCGGGCATTTTCTTTACGGATTGCGTATGCTCAAGATTGCGCGCGACCTCGCGAGCCTGCGTGAGTAAAACGTTCTGGGTTACCACTCTACAGTAAATATTTTGTCGCGAAAGTTCGTTAAACCCTGAAAATACGCGTACGACGCGGGCGCCGACTCGACTTTGCGCGGGGATTTCCGCGTATCTTCGAGGACGCGCGAATATTTTTTATCAGGTTCAAGCATTTATGAACTTTATTGTAAAAACATTAAAGTTTATTTTCACAGGACTGCCTCGTTGGTCTCGCGGCATAAATGTGCGCGTGGGATTGGGAGGTCTCGGGTTCGATTCCCGGGTCGGGCAAAGTGTTATGGGGTTTTTCCGCTAGGAAATTCTCAGTAGCAGCACGGAGTCTGGTAATGTGCCCGGTACGGCAATAGGCTCGCCACCTATTACGTGGGACTAAAATAAATCTGGCGAAATGTGGGTGTAATATTTACACCTCTGCCTACCCCTTCGGGGAAAACAGGCGTGAGAATATAAATAAATAAAAATTTATTTTCAAGTGCGTTGATAAAATCCTCTCCGCTGCGCTCCGTTCTGTGTGCGCTGAGCCTAGCTTCGGATGACGTCGAGGCGTCGCGTCGTGAGTAGTACCTAGCGAGTCGCGGCGCGCAATGTAGGGTCGTTGACCGTTTTTTATCAGCTGTATGGAACTCAAAGCGTGTGCAAAAATTGCGGAACTTAAAATCGATATTGTGGCTAAACTACTGCACCGATTTCATTGATTTTTGGTACAAGGCTTAAGAATGATGTAAGCTATGCCTTTGTTTTAAAAGTGCCGCTATGCAAGCGCCACCCTGTATTACGATGTAACTAAAAATTTTGGCCTTTTTGCAATTTTTCCTTTATCTGCGCTATATGACGTTGCTTCGTGCCAAATTTCAAGATTCTGAGTTCATGCGAAGTACCCTGTAGGTTTTGATTCCCTTGCGAGTAGTTGCGAGTTTGAAAATATGCTTAAATTGCTGTTTCTGTTCATTGCATTGGCATAGAAGTTTGATGATGTAACTAAAATTTGCGGTTTTCGAAATTTTTACTTTATCTGTGCTATAAGACGTTGGTTTGTACCAAATTTTAAGAAACTGAGTTTACGGGAAGTACCCTGGAGGTTTTGATTTCCTTGTCAGTAGTTGAGAGTTTGAAAATATGCTAAAATTGCTGTTTCTTGTGATTGCGTTGCGATAGAAATTTAATTTTGTTACAGCTTAAAGATATTATAGACCCGAGTATGTGGTATGAATTTCAATTTAATAACTTTAAGCGTTCATGAGGAAAGGGGTAGTAACTTTAAAATTAATACAAATATTTTTCATATGATGTTACAAAAAATTTACAGTTTTCGGAATTTTTCCTTTATCTGTGCTATAAGAAATTGCTTCGTACCAAATTTCAAGATTCTCAGTTCACGGGAAGTACCCTGTAGGTTTTGATTCCCTTGTGAGTAGTTGCGAGGAAATATGCGTCTTAAATTGCTGTTTCTTTTTATTGCGTTGACATAGAAGTTTCATTTCGTTTCAGCTTAAAGGTATTATACACTTGAGTATTTAATATGAATTTCAATTTAATACCTCTACGCGTTCCTGAGAAAATAGTAATAACTTTAAAATTACTTAAAATATTTTAATGATATTGATGTAGCAAAATTTTTATGGTTTTCGCAAATTTTCCTTTATCTGTGCTATAAGACATTGCTTCGTACCAAATTTCAAGATTCTGAGTTCACGGGAAGTACCCTGTAGTTTTTGATTCCCTTGTGAGTAGTTGCGAGAAAATATGCGTCTTAAATTGCTGTTTCTCTTTATTGCGTTGACATAGAAGTTTCATTTCGTTTCAGCTCAAAGATATTATACACCTGAGTATTTAATTTGAATTTCAATTTAATACCTCTACGCGTTCCTGAGAAAATAGTAATAACTTTAAAATTACTTAAAATATTTTTATGATATTGATGTAGCAAAATATTTATGGTTTTCGCAATTTTTCCTTTATCTGTGCTATAAGACATTGCTTCGTACCAAATTTCAAGATTCTGAGTTCACGGGAAGTACCCTGTAGGTTTTGATTCCCTTGTGAGTAGTTGCGAGAAAATATGCGTCTTAAATTGCTGTTTCTCTTTATTGCGTTGACATAGAAGTTTCATTTCGTTTCAGCTCAAAGATATTATACACCTGAGTATTTAATTTGAATTTCAATTTAATACCTCTACGCGTTAATGAGAAAATAGTAATAACTTTAAAATTACTTCAAATATTTTTATGATATAATGTAACAAAATATTTACGGTTTTCGCAATTTTTCCAAATTTCAAGATTCTGAGTTCACAGGAAGTGCCCTGTAGGTTTTGATTCCCTTGCAAGTTTCGAAAATAGCGGAAATTTGCAGCATAAACGGCTGTATCTTTTGATTGCGTTGGTTTAGAAGTTTGATTTTTTCACAGCTTCATGGAACAGTAGACCTGACTATTTGATATAAATTTCAGTTTGATACCTTCACGCCTTTCTGAGAAAATGGGTCTTGACAGACGCACGGACAACAAAGTGATCCTATTAGGGTTCCGTTTTTTCATTTCGAGGTACGGAACCCTAAAAATAATAATGTATTGCATAAAATAGTTTCGAAAATAACTCATTATATTTTTGTAATATGTTATTCAAAATGTTTACTGTGGATTGTCCTTAGGAAATACACATTTACACACATCAAAAAAGTCTAAGCAACACATACAAATTTCAATTTTACAATGTGTTTTTGCATTAAATCCTGAGTATTTTCTTTTGTATATTATTTTTAATGCTTTTTTGATATTAAAAAACAATAAGCTATTTTTATTTTTTTTAATAACCTTAATTAACAATATTTATGAGTAAGTGCTGTATGTACATAGTTTGTACTATGTACATACAGTACTTACTCATAAATATTGTTAATTAAGATTATTAAAAAAAATAGTTAAAAAAATAGTTTAGTTGATAAGGCACCTTACTTTGTAGTAAGGTGCCTAATCAACTAAACTTAAACTAAAATTAAATGGTTGTACAAAAATTGCATAATTTAATACAAAGTGTGGCCTCCTCTGTTATTTAGAACTTGCTGGCACCGATTATTCATAGAATCGATGAGATTGTTAATGTTATCCTGCGGCAATAGCTCCCTATGAAATTTTAGTAAGTCCATCAGTTGTTGGGTTGTTGTCACTCCATCCTTTAAAACACGTCTCTGGAGCATGTCCCATGCATGCTCGATGGGGTTGAGGTCTGGCGATTGTGCAGGCCAAGGTAATAACAGGATGTTTTTCCTTGCCAAGTACTCCCGTGTGTGCTAAGCTGTATGCGAACGCGCATTGTCATGCATCAACATGAAATCGGAGCCAAGCGTTTGTGCGAATGGAGGGACATAAGGCCTTAGAACATCCTCAACGTAATTTACAGCGTTCATGTTACCATTTACAAAAACGAGCTCAGTTCGTCTGTTCATCATAATACCCGCCCATACCATAACTGTTGAGCCGTTGTATAGATGCACTTCCTGAACACACCTCAGTCTTTCAGTATTTCCAGGACGACGGTACACTCTTACCCTTCTAGTATCAGGCTTGAACCCAAATCGAAACTCATCGCAAAATTAAATTTTATCCCATTGTTCCCGGGTCCATGTAATGTGTGCCCTACACCATTCATTTCGACGAGCGCGTTACCCGTGACGTATCGGTGGGCACCTATCTAGGCCGTCGCGCTCGTAGGCCATACTCATGCAGTCGATTTCGAACAGTTTGGCAGCTAACAACAACAACACCACTTGAATTTTGTAGCCTTAAACCTATCTCTCGGGCGGTTAACATCGGCTGGCGTCTTGCAGTCAGTTGTATGTATCGATCTTGCCGTGTGGTTGTACACCTACCTCGACCTGGGTGCTGCTCAGCAGGATCGCCCGTGTTAGTGTAACGCTGATGAAGACGGCATAAAACGCTTCTGTTGATACCAAAATACCGAGATACCTGAGATTGACTTCTTCCCGCTTGCAACATCCCTAAAGCTCTTTGCATTTCATCTGCGTTCAAATGACGTCGCTCCATGACGTAAAAAATGTCTCAAAATCCAAATTTGTTCAAAACTTTTTCAAATTATTGTTTAAATCATAAAATTGATACAGAATACTTAATTTTAATAAGCAAAAAATCGCTATAAAGTTCGAACAAATGCATTCGCTTTTGAATTTGTGAAAAAAAAACAAATATGATACTCGAATTTTTTTTACAACCAAACTATATGTCCTCTAGATCAAAAAAGTTAACATAGGTATTACCTACTTGGTAAGAAATTATATAATAATTGATTAATAATTTGAAATGGTATGTGTTGCTTAGACTTTTTTGATGTGTGTATATGCCATCGCGGTCTTTTCTATAAACCTATATAAGATACACAATTCCACCATACATCATTTCGTTATATCTCGAATGGCTCAGGAAGCGACTTCGTTGAAAGCTCTGAGAGGGCTACTTTTTTTTTCCGATACCTCCAACAAATATCGTTATATATTAGCCAACGTACACAAAACTTGACAAATTAGTAAAACCTTCCGCGAAAATCACTCTATCCATTGGTGAAAACAAAATGAAATTGTAGGTTTTGAGTTTATCGTGAACAGAAAGACAGACATACGCGGATGACATTGTTTTATGATATGAAGTGATAGTCAATATTTTTTAAGGTCAACTCTTCTTACTTACTGCTGCTGCTGGCAAACTTACCATAGTAAAGTTCTCGTCCAAATATGGCGTAGATTACTCCTCCCAATTTATTACTATAGTGTGCCACTGACTCAATGAGGTCCTGCAGCCCTAGAAATACCACACAATTTATTATTTGAGAATTGTCACGTTTAGAAGAAAATATATGTGATAGAGAAACACATAATAATAATATGTTATTGATTGCTTGCTAGGAAAAACAAATAAAGAGCATAACAAAATCAACATTCTAATGTCGAGAGTAAGCGTGTCTTGAAATAATAAAAAGAATTAAAACAAAACATGAAAATTATAGCCAGAGCTCCATCTAATCTGTAATATAAACGTACTCATTGAAGATAAACTTTTATCTTTCGCTATTTAACATTTTAAATCGAAACAGGCGTGAGTCTATGTATACAGGGTGTCACAAGACCCATCACCAAGCCGAAGTCTACTCGTTTTGGACGTCATGCCAAGTCAAACTAAGCCAAAATAAAACCTGAGCAATGACTTTTTTTTAAGTATTCACTTTTTCAAGCCTCTAAAAAAATGCCCGTGTGGTGACGGATTAAGAATACGAATTGTCACCACCCCATATCATCCCGTGGGTGACGTAAGAACCGACAGAGGGAGCATATTATGCAGAGAACAGCACTGTAAGAGAAGGAAAACTTGATACAAACCCTATACCAACCCGTTTGGCTAGCGTGGTGGCTAGCTATAGTAGGCCAATTCCTCCTTTCAAAGGAGAGGCCTAGTCCAGCAGTGGACTGTTAAAGGCTGATGATGATGAAAAAAATGCGCGCGTGCAATTTTCGAAATACCTACTAATCCGTGGGTGCATAGGACATATATAGAACAGCTTGGCGAGGAAAATGCATCGATTTTGTACCTAATTACAAAAATTCTATTGTATCTTTGAGTCTCAATATCTCCTGAACCAGTAATTTCCCAGGTATGATGCCGAAGCAAAAATTGTTCGTAATGATTGGTACAATATGGGGTTTCAGTTTTCGTTAAGGGTCTTTTTACACCCTGTATATATTTTTAACTCAATTTGTGAATGGGACAGGATGAAGGGGAACACCTAGGCGGACGTTATCTAACTAAATTGGAGACATCTTAAAAAGGACAGGTTAGAAATATCCTAAGCAGAAGAGCTCCATGAGAAATTTGATGGGAGTGAATGAAGCGAGAAAGATATGTATACATGTCAATATCGTTGCAAATGGCGTTCCGTAGTCTCTGCTTACTCCTTCGGGAAACAGGCACGACTCTATGAATGTATGTTTGTAGTATCCTACACCAGAAGTGACCGGCAATCCATTTAGAATAATGTTACTTTCAGGTTGCCAAAGACAACACTCACAGGAAATATGATGAGTAGATTGTTCGCGATTATTGTCAGACGTTGAACATTGGCACAATGGTAAATCAACTAAATTAAATGAAAGCACTTTGCTCAATTTTCCGAGACCTGAGAGAAATTGAGTAACATAGGGCTTAAGCTCCAACCAGGCATTTTCTAATCGCTCTCAGATGCATGGACAGAACTGATGACCAGATAAGCGCTAGTCTAAACATGTTACTTAGCTCACCTAATCTATATACCTATATAAAAGAAAGTCGTGTTAGTTACACTATTTATAACTCAAGAACGGCTGAACCGATTTGGTTAAAAATTGGTGGCGAGTTAGCTTAGAACCAGGAAAAACACATAGGATACAATTAATTGCAAAAAATAATCTGGGAGGGATTTAAGAGAGTCGAAGTTTGTAGGGACAAACCTACTACCTATTGAGAGTAAGAACGCACGCGCTGTAATAATTGAGTGCTGCGCATGTGCTATCTGTCAGCACTGTCACATTATACTTTGTCATATTGTGCACTGTCATTACTGCGTTCGCTTACTTATATAAACTTTTATAATTATCTTTTTTTATAGCCCGTGAGGCAATAAAAAAAAATATATTCCCTGTATCCCCGAAGGGGTAGGCAGAGGTGTAATATTACACCCACATTTTGCCACTATAAACTTAAAGGGTAATTATTGTAACAGCCTCGGCTAATCCCTACTAAAATTAGGTATAAATGCGAAAATGTGTATGTATGTACCGATTTCACGCTAAACCGGCGACGGCAGAACCAATATTCTCTACTCATAAATGCGAAAGTGTGTATAGAGATATATCGGACCATGGCTTTGACATTTTACTGTATTGAAAGTGATGTTGTTGAGCACCTTTCGGTAGATAATGTCATGAATACTGACCAAGTTACTTCGTAGGTACCCTACAGAGTTTCTGAACTCCTTACAATTATCAGGAGTACCTTCACGGAACTTGAGACTGAACGTTGGTGTTCCAGTCGTGTTAAAGCGGAATCTTAATGCATCAAAGCTTTGTAATAGCAAACGGCTACAAGTAGCATCTAGGACGAAAAATTATAAAAGCTATTCGCTATTGCGAGTCAGATTCGCTCATGAAGGGTTCCGTAGTGGAGGTATCCACTTACCATAGCCATTATATTCGACTAACTATAAATAGTATTTGAATAAACGACAAAGCTATATTTGCCGTTTTTAAGATGTACTTTATTTCAAAAACTGCTGACTACATATCGTTCAAACCAATTTTTGAAGTTTTTATAACGATCTACAGCATAGGTATGTTTTTTTTACATTTATCACTCTCTTACTTTAAAAGTTTGAGGGACACACACACCCATTTTACCAATTTGAAACCGTATGTCTTTCAAACGATTGACTTTGAGAAACAATGGTTTTAGGAACCTCAAGTAATTTTTAACGACCCATCATCCACATCAGTTCCATGTATGAAGAGCCCCCTTAATATTTAATATTTTTAATTTTCTACAACGTCGTAAAGCGGTTCACAGAATACATCTACCTACCAATTTTCAAATGTGTGAACTGAATAATTTAGGCATAAAGTGGCTGTGACATACGGATAGGCTGGTAGACATAGCGCGTCTATAAGGATTCCGTGTTTAGCCATTATTGACTGCAGAATTAAAAAAAAACTGTTTACAGAAATGTTTTAAATACTTCTTGCGGTCATGTTTCTTATTAGTCCCTATGAACAGAATTAAAACGAAAATTACTATCGAACGATGAAGGAGTTTTTTGTTACCCCGAATTTAACGTAAGCGGAGCCGCGGGCAAAAGCTAGTATAAAATAAAATTACAACTCACATCATTTTTCCGGAACAGTTGTAAATACATCAAAGCCATTGTGAAGCAAAAATAATTATAGCTTAGTACATAGTTGGTCTGACAATCTTTATTAGCATACTATTTGCGCTATTTAGCATACTATGTGCAAAAGCTCTATCAAATGTATTCAGAAAATAAACACACTTGTATACTTTCTAACACAAGCAAGTATGTAGCTTAAAAGAGAATTGCAAATGATGTACCGTTAATATTTAAAGGGATGAATTAACATTAAATTTTTCGTAATTACTTTAAGAGATTAATACAGTTGTGTTTTTGTTCAGTTTGTGCGATTTAATACCTAGCAGCTTCAGCTTAATATGAACAGAGGAAGTTCCCGGAGAATAAAGTAATAATGTACAACTAATTTTTAAATAAGATCCGTATTTTTCATAACGTACACAACACGAATTCCACGCGGTTCAATATCAGTAGGTGCGATGAAAACTTTACATACGAGTATGAATATAGTGAGTTCAATTTTGCGATTTTTATAGAATCACAAATTGCTTTACCTACTGTCTATGTTATGATTAAACACCCCACTTACCTTTACTATCAGTGTTCAGATAATGCGTGTGTCCTATGATGGGTAATTTTCCCGGTAACACAGGGGGTAAGGCGTGAGCGTACGACTCCTTGATACGATCACGCACCACCTTTACAACAAAGATAATCAATAAAAAACTACACAGTACGATAGTCAACATTTTACTATTATTTTATCAAATAAGTACCTTTTAGTCACAATGACTTCTATTTATATATAACTCAAGACAATGCAGGTTCTACCAAGGCTAACTACAATATTTTACATAGTTATTATTTTAACACGTTGGCTGCGGCAAGTAAAATCTAAACCGTCATCTGGTGCCGCGGCAGGTTGAAATGTGCCCCCAACGATTTTTCCGCCAGTGCGTGGCAGGTCTTTTTCGACCCGACAGCACTAGGGTAGCTTAAAATACTATAACTTTGCGAAAACATGATGTAATCAATTTTTTTTTATTATGTTAAAATAACCTTGAACCCAGCTTCCTTAGGTTTGATTCGCCCCGGAATCTGCCAAATAGTAAATGAGATATAAACCAGGAAAAGCGGCAGGCCGATATCGACCTGAACCGCACTAGAAGGTATTTTTAGCAGTGATGGGACATACCACAATAAAGGAATATCGAATATAAAACAGAATTATTGTACAAAAAAAAATTGGTTGCCTGTAAAGTCGGTATACGGGCGAAAGTTTTACGTGACAACGACTTTGAGTGGTAAAATAATTTTAATGTGAATATTCATTCGTATAGTAGGAAGAAGGATGAAAGACGCGTGCCTTTCACTTTTTATGTCTGTCTCTCTCGCTCTTAGGCGGGACGCGTGCCTCTCACTCGCTCTCATTGTGAGCGCATAACGTGAGCGGAGCGTAACGCAGTTTCTTGAAGTGTCACCCGGCAAACCAATTTATAAGACGTTGTCACGTCAAAAAGAAATGAAGATTTTTATTTAATTGTGGCTGTTTTGAAAATGTGACACGCAAAGATTCATGTTGCATTGCCTGCAATATTTTTTAATATTTTTTTCACTCTTTTTTGTCTCGTCGCTACTGATGGTTCTTCGCAGTCTTTCGTATCACCATTCACAATTCATCCGCTTAGCGCCCATCTCAAGAACATGATTACTTTGTTCTTCGGTTTTACTTAATTTTTGTGATTTATTTGATTTATAAGTCCTACCAGATGACTCATTGTTGGGAACTAATAAAAAGGTTCTCAAATGTAATTAAAGGTTATATAAAATGCTTTGAACGATACAGTGAGTCAGTTTTTGGTAAACGCTGTGTTACGTCACCATAGTGTAACACCGCAATTTGATTGTATGTGTGTGTGTTTACTTGTGTATATACACGGATGTCGCAGTACGTATTTTTTATGCCTCTACTTCTTGTCCGCAGAGTTCTATCATAACTTTTTTATTTTGACACTTTTAAATCACCTTTTAAGCAAAAAAAAAACTAGATCTTAATCGTTTTAGCACCGCTCTGTTTGCGTCAGGGCTTAAAAAGCGCATAACACTGCACTTTCGCAGGTAACCGTACATTTCCAAATATTATAAGTAGAGAATAGAATTCTTTATTGTACACCATAAAACATTTTATGACATTGTTATTACAAAATTTACAAATTGTACAAATAGCGGCCTTATCGCTAAGAGCAATTCCAGGCAACCTATTGTAGACAGGAACGATGTAAGTATTTAAGTTGTGTGTGGTGCAATTAAAAACATCCAGAATAAACAATATAATAAACTTATAAATAAGGGACCTATACATACATATGAATTCATACATACATACTACTATCGTCAATATACCTACATATTATATACAAAATTCAATATACTTACACATATACTATATATAAAATACATACTAGGTATAACCACATTCTATGTTATCAAATGGATAAAAGGTAGTGCTTTTTTAACATAGCTTTAAATATTTAAGAGATTTTGCGCTTCGAATTTCTAAAGGAAGTCCATTCCAGAGGCGTACAGCTTGGACAGTAAAAGACTTACCAATAAAACTTGTGGAATGCATTGGCATTTCCAGCGTCAAATCCTCGGACGTCCTCAAGGACCTTATATGTGTGTCATTAAGGAACTTAAAACGTTCTTTGAGATATAAGGGGGTACTAGGATTAAACAAGATATTATACAATAAAGTGAGAATGTGAGTATTTCTGCGAAGTCGAATCGGTAGCCACTTGAGCTTATTGCGGAATTCTGAGACATGATCATATTTGCGTAGCCCAAATATAAATCTTACACAGAAATTTTGGAGACGCTCAAGTTTGTTTAGTTGCTCCTCGGTGGGGTCAAGATAGCTGACATCGGCGTAGTCAAGGATTGGTAGAAGCAAAGACTGTACAAGCGCAATCTTAGTGGCAGTTGGTAAGAAATTGCGTAGCTTACGTAAAGACCCAGCTGATGCAAAAAGTTTTCTGCTCGTTTCTTGTAGCTGTGGTCGCCAAGACATGGTTTCATCTATGTAAATACCAAGATTTTTTACATTTTTACTAAACGAGATGACTTTTCCATTGAAATTAATGCTTGGCAAATCAGACCAATTGATTTTGGACACCATTCTTGGGCTGCCAATAATAATCAGCTGCGTTTTGTCCGGATTGACTGTGAGTCCAAATTTCTGCGTCCAGTCACAGATTGGCGCCAAATCCGTGCCAATCGTTGTACAAGCGTCTGCTAATCTACTCAAGGGAGCTTGCGTATAAATTTGCAAATCATCTGCGTAAAGATAGTAGGATGAAAGTAATTTGTTTGAAATAGAACTAATAAATATAGCGAAGAGTAAAGGGGATAGCACGCCACCCTGTGGAACACCTGCAATCGTATTGGACCAAGCGGAATAGGTATCATCAATGCGTACACGTTGCCGGCGTCCAAACAGGTAACTATGAAACCAGTCAATTGCCGATGGAGATATGTTAAGAGAGCGTAGAATACCAAGTATGATGTGCAAATCCACGGTGTTAAACGCATTGCTGAAATCAAGTAAGGATAGAATCGTTAGATTGCCACAGTCCATACCTAGCCTGATATGATCGGTAACGTGAACTAATGCAGTAACGGTACTGTGCCCTGGACAGAAGCCTGACTGGTATGGATTTAAAAGAGGATTTTTACACAGGAAGGAACTAAGTTGCGAATGGATAAGACGTTCTAGGACTTTCGATAGGAAGGGTAATATGGATATAGGACGGTAATCTGCTAAAGTAGAAAGCTTAGGTTTTTTTAGGTAGGGGAATAATAAGTGCTTCTTTCCACGCTGAGGGAAAGACACCGAGGGAAATAGACTTATAAGGTATATTGCATAGGACGGGAAGGATTTCATCAAGGATGGGAAGGATCATTTTACGGCTGACACAGTCATTACCAACTGCATTAGAAGTAATTGCAAGTATACTCTTTTTAACATCACATGCGGCAAATTGCGAGAAGATGAAAGGAGAATAATCAGGTGTTGGTAATGTTGAAAGATGCTGCAGGGTATTACTTTTTATATTTCCATCAAACTTGGACGACGAGGAGAATTTTTTCTTAAGTGAATCAATGTTGAGATTATTAGGAATGATTTGTTGCTGAGTCTAACCAACCCCTAAAGTTTTTAGAAAATTCCAATCTTTTACTGGATCACCGTTTTCGACGGATTTATGAATATGTTGGCGTTGTGCTTTCCTACGCACCTTATTGCAGTGATTTCTAATAGTTACGTATTTATCAACATTTGAAGGAGTTGGCTTTTGCTTCATTAATGACTTTGCGGCACATTTCTTAGCCATAATCCTTTTAATATCATCCGTTAGCCACGGTGCTGGTAAATGCTTAATTTTAATTGCACGCATAGGTGCGTGCACCTCATATAATTGCAGCAATTGGTTGGAAATATGTTGACTTTAGTGTCGACGCAATCTGTGGAAAACAGTGATTCCCAATTGATGTTACTGGCATCCTCGCGCAATTTTTCTTGATCCATGCCACCAAAATTGCGTTGCAGAATTATCTTTGGCTTCGACTTGGGTGGGCGTATATTGTAAGAAAGATAGATAAGGTCATGGTAAGAAAATGCGTCTGCTGAGCATTGGTCATGCCTATGAACATAATTAAAAGAAGATACCAGAATGAGGTCAAGTAGAGAAGGAGAAGTATTAGGAAAATGATGCGTTGCATCAAGATTTAAAATTGTCATATTGCAGGATTCTGTAACTCGTCGAAAAGACGTAGTTCGAGAGTCCTGCTTGATAAGGCAGGTATTAAAATCACCCATTATAATGGTGTGTTCATAAGAAGGAGTGAAGTTTTTCGGAATTTGCTCAAAGGAAGAAAATAAATTTATACGACTGGAAGGAGAATAATATACGCCCAATAAAACTTTGGTGTGATGAAGTTCCACTTCGCCGTTGAGATGTTCGCCCGCATTTGACGGTGGCGACTGCGAAGACATAGAGACTATCTGATAAGGAAAATGAGTACGTAAGTATATGGCAACACCGCCACCACCGCCAAGCGCACGATCATTCCTAATTAGTTGGAAACATGGAAGCAAATAAGAAGTTGATGGGAGGCATGGTTTCAACCATGACTCTGAGACAAGAATGGCAGGTTTATTCTTGCAGTCTTAGTTGGCCAGCATATCTGGGAAATGCGCAGGAATACTCTGTGGATTTATACGGACTACATTAAAGTGCTTGTGGCAGAATGAAAGCTTTCATCATCGCTATTTGACAGAATATGTGACATTTAATAATATATATATAATATATATGAATAAAAATATAATTTTTAAATTAAAACTTAATTCAATAGTTTGTCCACCTGCCAGTTACGCATTAACAAAGAAATAAAGACACGTAGAACAGCAAGTGTAACTAACATAAATACTATATTAAGTTACAGAGGACACAATCAAGACCGTACAGTACCTACTACTATAAATATACGTGTAGGTAGTAAACAAAACTTACCGCTTTTACTTTGTTTTCCATGATGTTTTGTTCCTAAATACTTTTTATTTTTCTTAGTTAGAAATATTTCATCACTACTATCACTATCAGTTATAATTGCAGGGCGAATCACTCTATCTTCCAAAATTTGTATTTTCTTTTATTGTTTGCCATCGTCAATTTTATCGACAGAACACACGTCAGATAAGCTAGATAGCACAACACTAACTGGCGGCGCGTGCGCTCTGTGTGGTATCGGGTCGCCGGCGGCTTGTTGGGTTGACGGGCCGAAATTTCCACTGCTGCACTGAGCGGATATATTTCACCGCTAGTGCGTGGTAGGCCGAAAAAGGCCTGCCGTGATGTTTTTATGGGGAAAACCTACAATTTTGACTACAAGCTGAATTATATATTTGTCTCTGTCAAAACCTTAAAAACAACTAAAATAATCGTTCCGCACCAGCGAGAGGGACATAGTTTTCTTCGTTCGAAATCGACCTGTTCCGCAGTGAACGTGTTAATTGAATATAATGTGTTAATTGAATATATAAAAGTGTTAATTGAATATATTGAATATATGTATGTTTATATAAAAACTTATTCAATTAACACGTTCACTGCGGAACAAGTATTCATCATCAGCCCTTAACAGTCCACTGCTGGACTAGGCCTCTCCTTTGAACAGAGGAATTGGCCTACTATACCACGCTGGCCAAACGGGTTGGTATAGGGTTTGTATCAAGTTTTCCTTCTCTTACAGTGCTGTTCTCTGCATAGTATGGTCCCTCTGTCGGCTCTTACGACACCCTTGGGATGATATGGGGTGGTGACATTCCGTATTCTTGATCCGTCATCACACGGTTCACGGAACAAGTATACATACATAGTATTACATGGCATGCAGAGTTCGGGTTCAAATGCACGACGTTGACCACCGACTTCTCGAAATGATTATCGTATTTCATAATGTCCTCTGCAGGCACGGGGCTTACAGAGCACGTTAAGCCGCCGGTCTCGACGCTCATGAAGATTTTTAACTATCTTTATTGCCAATTAGACTTCGTCCACGACTTCGCCCGGGTGAAGTACGAGTATACAGCTAAACCTTCCTAAAGAATTACCGCATCTATTGGTGAGAACCATACGAAATGCGTTTGGTAGTACATACATACATACATAAACCTGTTTCTCGGGGGGGTAGGCAGAGACTACGGAACGCCATTTGCAACGATCCCGACATATCTCTCTTGCTTCATTCACTCCCATCAGATTCCTCATGCATGCTCTTCTGTTCAGGGTACTTCTAACCTGTCCTGTTTTTAGGATGTCTCCAATCTGGTCAGAGAACGTCTCCCTAGGTCTTCCCCTTAGTCCTGTCCCTTCCACACTTGCTTTATATATCTGCTTGGTCAGTCTTTCGTCATCCGTCCTCTCCACGTGCCCAAACCATCTTAGCATACCTTTCTCGATGCTTGTCACTACATTTTCTTTCTTGTCAGTCAAAGAAACACCACACATACTTCTCAGTGCTCTTATTTCTACAGCATTTATTCTACTTTCATGACTCTTCTGCCATACCCAACTATCACTACCATACATAAGAGTAGGTACTAATACCCCTCTATGCACAGCCAAACGCGCCTTTTTGGACACGTATTGGCTATTCATAAACGCCTTCAGAGCTCCATTCACTCTATTACCTGTATTAACTCTTCTTTCAAGTTTCATTAAAAAACATAATGTGTTACGACAAGAACAATATGGCTTTCAAAGGGGAAAATCGACAACATTGGCGTGTTTTGATTTGGTAAGTAAAATAATTGATAATATAGACAATAATAGAGTTGTTACTGTGATATTTTTTGACATGTCCAAGGCGTTCAATCTTGTATGTCATGAAACGCTTTTAGAAAAGTTAAATAAATATGGTATCAGAGGACCAGCACTAAGTTGGATTAGAACGTATCTAAAAGAAAGGCGACCAGCTGTACAAATCTATCTTGTAAATAGTTATGGTGTTCCACAAGGAAGCGTTCTTAGACCATTATTATTTTTAATTAATATTAATGACCTTCCTGACATTACTCCTAATCCTTGTATTTTATTTGCTGACGATTTTTCCCTTATAATGACTTGTAAAAACGATACAGACATGGATAAATTTTCTTCTGACATAAATAATACTATACAATCTATATTAAAATGGCTCACTGATAATAATTTAATGGTAAATTTAGACAAGACAAATTTCATTCAATTTAGGACATATAATACAAATTAATATCAGAGACATAAAAATTAATTATAACGATCAAAACATTGCTCAAGTGAGAGAAACAAAATTCTTGGGTATACATTTAGATGAACATCTAAACTGGAAGTCTCACATCCATAAAGTGTGTAATAAAGTAAACAGTTTTGTTTTTGTCCTTTATAAGCTACGTAAGACTTCTACTGAAAAAACGGTCCTAGCAGCTTATCACGGATGTGTTGCCTCTGTTCTAAATTACGGTTTAATTTTATGGGGAAACTCTACAGAAATACAAGGAGCATTTCTTGCTCAAAAAAATGTATAAGAGCCATTGCTGGTATACCGCCCTGGGAATCATGTACCACATTATTTAAAAAGTTTAAAATACTTACACTACCCTGTATGTACATATTAGAAGCAGCTTAATTTGTTAAATTATACCTCAGTCGATTTGAAACTGCAAAAAACGTATTCATTCGAAACACTAGAAATCTAGACAGAATTGTGTTAAAAAAAGTACCAAGAACGACAATGTACATGAAAAATTGTATTACTATGTGTGGAAAAATTTACAATGCTGTTCCTCTTAACATAAAAAATCTACCACTTAATCAATTCTGCAAAAAATTGAAACAATGGTTGTTAGAATATAATTTTTATTCTGTCACTGATTTCCTAAATCGCAATAAACAAAATAATGTATGACATCTTTGAAATTTAATTCCTATTGAGACTATTTAAACTATTGAATATTGTTATTAATAATGTATGTTTGTTTTCATGATTGATTGTATTGACTTATATTTATATTTGACATTGACTATATTTTTTTATTTAATTGATTTAATTCAAAAGCTGTAAAATGTATGATGTTTTGCATGTCGCTAAGCGACAAAATTTACTGGCTACCATTTTGCTCCATCTCCTTTGTACCTACATTTTATGCCAATAAAGAATATTATTATTATTCACTTTATTTTTTACATTTCTCGTAGTTAATTTTATATTAATAAACAACAATTAAAAAAATATTTAAAAATATAAAAGGGACCACGGAGACCCACCGGTGTCGGGTACAGGGACCAAGCCAACGGTGGTTAGGGCCTCAGAGACAGGAACTTCCTCACGATGCGTGCTGTGTCGAGAAGAACTGCCTTCTGCATCAAGGACTTGATCCAGCTGCCTAGTGCGAGCCTCTTTAGATGTTGATCGAGGCTCTTGGCGATTAGCCCATTTACCGACACGAGTATCGGCACAATGATCGCCGAATCCACATCCCTCATGTCAACAATCTCGTGAGCTAGGTCCAAATATTTAATCTCCTTCTCTTTTTCTGCCTTCACGAGATTGCCGTCATGCGGTATGGTGATATCGATTATCATTGCGAGTCGCTCTGCTCGGTCTATCACTACAATATCACGCTTATTGGCTACAATAGTCCTGTCTGTAATGATAGACCGATCCCAGTACAACACTGCACGACCATTCTCGAGAACTGGGTCGGGCACATAACTGTAGTACGGTACCTCCGAACCAACGAGATTATATTTAAGGGCTAGTTGCTGATGGATTATCCTGGCCACTTGGTTGTGTCTGTGCAAATACTGACCGTTGGCAAGACTCGAACAACCGGACACTATATGCTTGAGCGATTCCCCGGCTTGGTGACACGCCCGACATATGTCAACCGTCCCATCCCTCAGAATATACTTCCGGTAGTTGTTTGTCATGACAACTTCGTCCATAATTGCAAAGACAAAACCTTCGGTTTCTCCAAAGAGATCACCGAATCGCAGCCAGGAGATAGAAGCTTTAAAATTTACATCGGGCTCGTGTAAGGCACGGTAGAATCGTCCATGCAGCTTCTTGCCCCTCCATACTTCTCTTCGGTCCTCAGTACTAAGTACTGCAGGTTTGTGCCAGTTCTCTTTAGCCAGAGCGAGCGGGATAAGTAAGTAAGTAACAAGTATCAATTGTGACTACATCGCGATGCAAATCCACACTCATCTGCAGAAAATAATCTCTGAGGTTGCACACCTCGCGGTTGTGGAGGGTCTTAGCACATAAAAAGCCTCGACCCCCACATTTTCGCGGGATGTACAGCCTCATTATTGATGAGCGTGGATGATGCATATGAAATGCAGTCAGCATTGAACGGACTTTTCTATCCAGGGCATCTAGATCAGTCTGGGTCCACCTGAGTATGCCGAAGGAATACATTAGGACTGGCATGGCCCAACCGTTGCAGGCCCGCACCTTGTTGCCGCCTGATAAAAGACTGTTAAGTACTTTTCTCAGGCGGCCAAAGAACCGAGCCTGCAACGTATGTTTCATGTCAGTCTCAGAAATATTCAAAGACTGCGACATACCCAAGTATTTGTAGGTCTCAGGTGGGGAGAGGGATCTAAGTTGTATGGAATCTGAGAGTTATATCCCTGCAGATTCCATAATTCTGCCTCTCTTCACATGCATGTCCGCACATTTATCCACACCAAATGCCATCCTGATTGAATTACTAAAGGTTTCGGTTACCTTCAGTAATGCAGTCAGTTGGAATTTGTTGGGGGCAAATAATTTCAGGTCATCCATGAAAAGGAGGTGAGATGTAACATGGCATCCTCTTCTCAACTGATAGCCTAGCCCTGAAGCCTCTAATAAGATACTTAGGGGGTTCAGGGCAAGGCAAAACCACAGAGGACTCAGGCTGTCGACCTGGAATATACCTCGCTCGATCCTTATTGGAGCACCGCATCCCAAGATCGATCGACACCCTGGATAGCGCAATACGGTCCTCCATTGCCCCATACACGCCCTTAAGAAGGTGCATAGAGTTGTATCTACTTTGTACAACTCTAGCACCCTCAAAAGCCACGCATGAGGCACGGAGTCGTACGCCTTTTTGTAATCTATCCAGCATGTTGATAGATTCTTTCGGTTACGGCGCACTTGTTGGCTAATGGCCATGTCAATCAATAGGAGCTCTTTAGTACCACGAGCCCCACTCTTACATCCATTTTGAGAAACAGATAGAATTGAATTATCAAATATATGTTTAGATAATTTCGTTCTCAAAATGGATGTAAGAAGTTTGTATAAAATTGGTAGGCATGTAATTGGCCTATAATTTTTGGGGTCCGTTGCACTACCAGACTTATAAAGCAGGTGGGTAACGCCGGATGTTAAAAAATCAGGCAGTGACCCTGATTCCAATGACGATTGAAATTGAGATGCTAAGCAAGCATGCGAACTTCGGAGCCACTTAAGCCAAAAATTGTGCAGCCCGTCCGGTCCCGTAGACTTCCAGTTCTGTAACGGACGGACTGCGCTGACTATGTCGTCGATAGTAATATTTATAGGCTCCATTATTGGAATTCGTTCACATGCTCACCCAATCCAATCACCCTCCACATGGCTCACGGGTGTCCACCAAATGCTGCGCCAAAATGTAACAGTGGCATCATTCGGTCGACACCCATCGCCATTACTCGTCGAGGAATCAGGGTGCTCCCATGCCCTATACACCCGCTTTTCGTCTCTCTGGAATGTGCGATTAAGGCAATACCGGTCCACTCTTTTTTATATCGCCTAATACGGTTTGCCCATGCACAAAGTTTTGTTTCAGAAAGTCGATGCGCTCTGTAACTTGAGATAAATAATCTTGGGAACTGATACCAGTTCCCACGAAGGTCCGAGTCACAAAGCGCATCACTCTCGGTCGCGTGTTACCGGCCCTAAAAGAACATAGCTTGACAATGAGTGCCCTAGTCTCAGCGATACGACTCTCAATCCTGCGCTGCCAAGCTGGCATCGCAGCGGCCCGTCGAGTAGTAGTATAATCTACAGGGAATTTAACTCCCGCTACTCGATATGCTGTTGCAGCCGCACAATACAGAATTGACTGTGTATCGCTGAGATTTTCACTATTCTCAAAATAAATTGTCAATAGTGAATCCAGGGCACCCACTAGCGCTATGTTTTTCTTATGCATGGGCAATCGAGGCAAAAGAGGCCGAATATTTGGATTTATGGATCGGTATTCATCAATAGGTACTTACATGAGAAGTCTCGTCATCTATCTCTTCATCGGCAACATCAACCTGTTGAGGTTGTGCAACCGCCGTCCGAGTTTGCGATGGAAAAGTGATGGTGAGACTTCTCTGCACGTCAGAGCGAAGTTTCTCAAGCACGGTGTCATCCAACAGACGACACCGTTGGATGGCCCGCACTTGATCCGATAGCCGTTGTGTTGACACGTTGACAGCTGGCTCAAGTGCCTGAAACAAAGGCAGCATACGATCACGGTAAACGCTGAGGTCAGTTCCTCCCTCTGTGGCCACAAAATATGCCCGCATGACCAATGAGTGAAGAATTAATTGAACTCGTCCATCTCATGCGGTGCACATCACCACCAGTAGCGGGGGCACTGTTCGAAACCGGTGGGTCTCGGGGTCCCAACGTACAGGTGGTGGCGACGTCGGCGGAGAGAAATACTCGTCGCTCAACGAGCTCGACACCTCAACACTCGCCGACGGCTCTGGTGCGGGGGCCGGCGGCTGCGAAGCGGAGCTTAGCGACGAGTCCGGGGGCATTATACGTGCTACTGCATCTGCCCAGGCTCTAGTCAACATAATTCTCTTCTTATTTTCTCTTCTTTGAATATTATTTCCAAGATTTCATGTTTTGTCGATTTTTCTTTGACAGTTGTCATCTTTGTATTGTGTATATATTCTATATATTGTATATGGTTTCTTTCCGTAAAATTGATACTTTGCATAAAATAGATTATTGTTGTAGTTATTAAATATAATATATAATACACAGGACTATGCAAGTTATATTAAAATTTAATTTTAAATATTACAGAAAAAAATACATGTTGACTTTTTGCTGTGTTGCCAGGTATTATTATTATTATTATTTGTTTCTCTATCACGGCTATTCTTTTAACCTTTGATGTTAGAAGAATAACCGGCCCTTTGGCAGGCGTACACGGAGACATTGGTCCAATGCGCAGAGGCCCTTTGAGAGTTTTAATCTAGAATGTGATGGGATACCTGCTCAGGCGCCTCCATAACTGCACTATTAAGTGCAGTCACGGATTAGCCGCAGCAGGTGCAAGACTATTGCTACTTGTATGGAACCTAATTATTCTGGGCTATTCGGATGGGTGTTTAATGGATTGGTCTAGGTAAATACTATGGATGAAAAACGGCACCTGCCCTATATACTCATATAGTATGTCGAAAAGGGGCAGGCGTTGACTCGCCAACTCACTAAATGGGCCCTCTCTAGATTGCCGCCAAGGCAAACAAACTCAACCATAAAGGCAACAAGAGGGCAACACCGGTATGAGCGGCTAGGGGTGTACAGCGGTGCGGCACCGGTTTCGCCATCGCGGGCCTCGTGACAACGGAGCCCCGGAGTGGGTTTCCCCGTAATAACGCCCTTGACAATGACACTTCCACCCCCGAGCAAATAGCTCTTGCGACTTCCCTCTGGCCGGCCGACCAAGGCAAGCCAGAGTCGAGAATCCAGCAGGCGCTCCTGGTAATCCACTCCAACTAGCCAATAAAGGCAAACCGGAGACGAGGCCCTGACCGACCCTCTGAAGCATTCGGGACCGCAGTGTCGCCACACACATTCAGCTCGCCACAAAGCTGCCCTGCGGTTTGTAAGCTTTCTTTCTATCCTGTAATATTTATATCACAAGATAAAGGTGAGGTTTGAAAGCTGTTACTCTGCCCTCTGAGTTTGCGTTAGTCTCATGATGAGGTTAACGACTGCCCCAGAGGGGCTTATTATTATTATTCAATATCTTCTACATTCTTACCATCTCTTGTAAGCAGTGTACCTAAATATACAAACTTATTCACTTGCTCCACTTCCATCTCTTGTAAGCAGTACCTAAATATACAAACTTATTCACTTGCTTGGGGGGTGCATGAGAGGAGCCTCTCCGAGCGACGTAGAAAAGCGATCAAGAATCCCAACGTCCGGCGCACCCTGGACACCTAGCACTCGGTAACGCAGAGTCTAGGTGACTAATCCTCTCACCACGATGGATCAACACAATCACACACACCGGCATCCATCAACTTCACCTTAGGTGCCGCAAACAAATAAACGGCTCTTTTTAAAGCCAACTCTACGCATAATATCGGTGAACATCGAGGGTTTCTCTAGCGATAAATCTGAGATTTTATCGGAACTATGTCGGAAAACCAGTTGCGACGTTCTGTGTGTACAAGAAACCCATAGGGACCTAAAACAACCAAGTCCCTTTATCGAAGGCATGACTCTTATTGCACAGATTCCCCACCCACAATATGGCAGTGCTGTTTTCACAAAACCAAATATCCCCATAATCTCCGTTTGCTTTTCGACCCATAACTCCATAGAACTCATTACAATAGAGCTTAATAATTGCACGATTTCGGCTCTCTATAAACCTCCCAACGAACCGTTTATTTTTAATAACCTTCCCAACTTTAATAAGCATCCCATCAAAATCATTGTTGGCGATTTCAATAGCCACAACATCATCTGGGGCTATCATGAAACCAACCAAGATGGACTAGCAGTTGAAGAATGGGCAGATGCATCAGACCTAACTTTAATCCACAACGCCAAAACACATGCGTCGTTCAATAGTGGTCGTTGGAGGAGGGGTTATAATCCTGATTTAATTTTTGCAAGCTCAATCATCAGCGCACAATGTAGTAAATCGATGTGCCAGCCTGTACCTAGGAGTCAACATAGGCCCATTATGTGTACTGTTCAAGCAATAATAAGACCAAACGAAGTGCCCTTCAAGCGACGTTTTAACTACACCAAGGCGGACTGGGTAAATTATGCAAAATGTATAGACAACAATTTATTAAACATTAAACCAGAGGCCCAGAATTACGGCCAGTTTGCAAAAACCGTTGCATCCGCCTCTCGACGGTACATTCCCAGAGGTTGCCGCACTTCATACATACCAGGTCTTTCACCGGAATCCCGTAAAACGTTAAATCGATATAAGGCTCACTATAACAAAGATCCTTTCTCAGAAGAAACGCTCCAAATCGGTGAAGAACTGTTAACTCAGATTTCTGAAAAGCGACGAGAATAAAAATTATTTTTAAATAAAAAAACCAACTTCAAAAAACACTAAGGAACTAAAAAACAAAAAATAATTGGTTTTGGAGCAAATATTTTTGGAGTCAGTGCCAAGCAAAGTATTTCTGATCTGACTATAAAACCTCTACACATTTTTATATAACTTTCGTTGTTGATAGAATAGGTAGTTTGTAATTTAGTAACTTTTTGCGTAAGAGCTTGGCACCGAATTCAAAAATGTTTGCTCCAAAACCAATTATTTTTTGTTTTTTAGTTCCTTAGTGTTTTTTGAAGTTGGTTTTTTATTTAAAAATAATTTTTATTTTTTGCTTTTTATTGGTATACTAATAAAAAATAGTAATAGGTGGTACATAGGATAGAGTAGGTGGTACATGATGGGGAGGCCTTCCTTACGTGCCTCAATTCTGAAATGTAGACCTGTACCTTTCTGGCAATTTCAAGTATTTTTTGTTTTCAACTAAATAGCCGAAACACGTTCGTTTCAGTTCCATCATCAGCTCTTGGAAATCATCCTATTGGATGATTTCCAAGAGCTGTCTTTTGTCTTTGGTATTCAAAGACAAAACAAACGAGCCTAAACACGATGATATTGCGTTATTGTATTACAAAGATCCCATGGCCACCTTCCTGCTCCATCACCAGAGTTTGGTAAACATTTAGCACTAAAGTCCATGTAAAGACGAATCCAAAGAGCCCAAACTCACTGGGATTGCGTCTTTGTATTACAAAGATGCCATGGCCACCTTCCTGCTCCATCGTCAGACCATGGAAATCATCCAGCATCAAAGTCTATGTAAAGACGACTCAAACGAGCCCAAACTCGATGGGATTGTGTAATTGTATTACAAATATCCCATGGCTACCTTCCTGCTCCAGCATCAGAGTTTGGTGAACATTCAGCACTAAATTCCATGTAAAGACGAATCAAACGAGCCCAAGCTCAATGGGATTGCGTCTTTGTATTACAAACATCCCATGGCAACCTTCCTGCTCCATCATCAGATCCTGAAAAACATCCAGTACCAAAGTCCATGTAAAGACGAATCAAACGAGCCCAAACTCGACGGCATTGGGTTGTTACGGTCAAATCACTTCGAGTGTGCTTATAAAATTTGAAGAGTTCCTTCGATTTCTCAGGATTCCATGATCAGATCCTGACTTGATGATCATGGGACCAACTAGGAGATATACTCTTTCAATCAAAACAATAATTTTCGAAATCGGTCCAGGCGTCTTAGAGAAATCGGGGAACATACATAAAAAAAAAGATTCCGACGAATTGTAAACCTCCTCCTTTTTTGAAGTCGGTTAAAAATGGATAAATACTATCAACTCTATCGACCTAACCCATAGCAGCAAGAAAGCATGGTCCACTATGCAGAAATTAACCAGTGACCCCCCAAAAGCACTACAGGTGGGGCAAGTTACTGCGAACCAAGTCGCGTACCAGATGTTAATGAACAGAAAACCAGCACTACGTCCAAAAAGAGTACCCAAACCGCGGAGTCCATGTTCTGAATCGAATACTGCTATCAGTAGTCCATTTAATATTTCAGAAATTACAGTAGCCATCAAAAACATGAAACTAGGAAAGGCGCCTGGAGTGGACAACATCTCCACTGAACAACTAAAACACCTTGGTCCAGTTGCAGTTTCTTGGCTTCTCCATATATTTAATACCTGCATAGAGACAACGAAAATTCCTTCAAAGAACTTCCGCCCAATTTCTCTCCTTTGTCATACTTTCAAACTCCTAGAGAGAATGTTTCTTAATCGCTTAAGTAGATTCATAGATCCAAATCTAATTCCCGAGCAGGCCGGCTTCAGACCAGGAAAGTCATGTTCCAGTCAAGTTTTAAACTTGACGCAATATATAGAGAACGGTTTTGAGGCTAGAGAAGTTACAGGCATTGTCTTTGTGGATCTGTCAGCAGCATATGACACTGTCAACATACGGAGATTACTTTGGAAGGTGGAGAGCATAACTGGAGACATTAAATTCGTCTGTGTCCTTAGCGAGCTTCTGCGTAATTGAACTTTTCAAGTGCATATGTTGTCGGATAAGAGTAGGTGGCGCCGCCAAAAATACGGGCTACCGCAGGGCAGTGTGCTCGCTCCTACTCTTTTTAATATCTATACCAACGACCAACCACAGTTTCCGGGCACAAAACAATTCGTTTATGCGGATGACTTGGCGCTCGCGTCTTGGGCCAAGACTTTCGAGCAGATAGAGGCAACTCTCTCAACTGCACTATTGACCCTCGGTGAGTATTATGACGAAAATAGCCTAAAACCCAATCCAGCGAAAACGCAGTCATGTGCATTCCATCTGCGCAATAGATCTGCGAATCGGGCTCTCAATATTTCTTGGCGAGGCATTCCCATTGCTCACTCTAGCCACCCAAAGTATCTGGGGATCACCTTAGACAGAACGCTGACCTTTAAAGTCAACTGCGAAAATATTAAACAAAAGGTCTCCACTCGCAATAACTTACTTCAACGCCTAACATCTTCAAGATGGGGAGCTACGCCTTCTATTTTGCGCACTACAGGACTAGCGTTATGTTTCTCTGCAGGCGAATATGCATGCCCTGTGTGGCACCGATCGGCCCACGCCAAGAAAGTGGATATAGCTCTCAACGAAACGTGCCGGAAAATAACAGGATGTTTGAAGCCGACTCCGGTAAAGATGCTGTATCCACTGGCAGGTATGGCCCCTCCAGCTGTCCGCAGAGAAGTAGCCACTGCAATCGAAAAATGGAAACAAGAAACTGACCGAAGACACCCAGTATACGGCCAAATTCCAGCTAGCAAAAGGCTAAAAAGCCGTAACAGTTTCCTCCACACCGTATCTGCAAGTGCCAATGATGCTCCTGAAGCCAGAGTTAGCCTGTGGCGTGGAAAATTCTCCCTGCCGTCCTTTATCACACCAGCAGAAAAGTTACCACCGGGAGCCAAACTGCCTTGGCCAACCTGGAAGGCACTCAACAAGTTGCGTACCCAGGTTGGCCGATGTAAAGACAATATGTCAAAGTGGGGGTATATAGATACAAGTGCGAATAGATGTGACTGCGGCGTATCACCACCAACAATGGATCATCTGTTGTCGTGCCCGGTGAACCCAGAATCGTGCACACTGGATGACCTGTATCAGGCGACACCAAATGCCATCAGCGTTGCTGAAAACTGGTCCAAAATTTTATAAAATGTGTTGACATCGACACGATAAGTAAGTAAGTACTTGCTCCACTTGCTGTCCATCGATCATATCATTACAAGCCGTAACGCATTCCTCCTTTTCAAAAACCATAACTTTTGTTTTACTTACATTCACTTTCATTCCTTTGCTCTCTAACGCACCATGCATGATTGGTACCATCTCCTGCAACTCCTCCGCTGAAGACGCAAGTATAACCTGATCATCAGCATAAAGGAGGCATTCTCAAATAACTCATTCATCCTTAATCCACAGTCACTATTTTTCAAATCTTACAAACAACTGTCCATGAAGAGGTTGAACAGCCACGGCGACGCTACACATCCCTAACTAACACCTGTCTCGATGGTAAACCAATCCGTGTACGACCCATTTATCCTCACACAAGCTCTAGAATCTTCATAAAGGGATTTCAGAGCTCGTATGAGGCTGCTGTTCACCCCATACATCGACAGTACCGACCACATTTCATTCCTCACCACTTTATCGTAAGCCTTTGGGGGGCGAGCCTATTGCCGTTACGAGGCATATCACCAGACTCCGTGCTGCTACTGAGATTTCTGAAAAACACAGTAACACATTTGCCTGACCTGAGAATCAAACCCGGGACCTCCAATCAGCAGACGCATATCCACTGGACCACAGAGGCAAGTAGAATAATAAAAAATGAGATAGTAATTTTTTTTAGCTTCGAGGTTTTGTGGGCATGAAAACTGTATTGTTTGAACGGCATTGTCTTTCTTAAACCGACTTCAAAAAAAGGAGGAGGTTCTCAATTCGTCGGGATCTTTTTTTTTATGTATGTTCCCCGATTTCTCTAAGACGCCTGGACCGATTTCAAAAATTCTTGTTTTGATTGAAAGAGTATACCTCCTAGTGGGTCCCATGATTATCAGGTCCGGATCTGATCATGGAATCCTGAAAAAATAGAAGGAACTCTTCAAATTTTATAAGCACACTTGAAGTGATTTGACGATAACAACCCAATGCCATCGAGTTTGGGCTCGTTTGAGTCGTGTTTACATAAACTTTGATGCTGGATGATTTCTATGGTCTGATGATAGAGTTGGAAGGTAACCATGAGAACTTTGTGATACAATAACCCAATCTGATCGAGTTTAAGGTCGTTTTATTCGTCTTTACATGGACTTTGGTACTGGATGTTTTGCAGGGTCTGATGATGGAGCAGGAAGGTGGCCATGGGATCTTTGTAATACAAAGACACAATCCCATTGAGTTTGGGCTCGTTGGATTCGTCTTTACATGGACTTTAGTAATGAATATTTACCAAACTCTGATGATAGAGTAGGAAGGTGGCCATGGGATCTTTGTAATACAAAAACGCAATCTCATCGTGTTTAGGCTCATTCGTTTTGTTTTGGCAAACACTTTGGTATTGGATGATTTCCGGGATCTGATGATGGAACGGAAACGAACGTGTTTAGGCTAGTTAGTTCAAAACAAATAAAAATACTTCAAATTGCCAGAAAGGTACATGTCTACATTTCAGAATTGAGGCACGTAAGGAAGCCCTCCCCATCATTTACCACCTACACTATCCTATGTACCTACTTACCACCTTTTACTATTTTTTATTAGTATACCACTAAAAAGCATAAAATAAAAATTATTTTTAAATAAAAAAACCGACTTCAAAAAACACAAAAGAACTAAAAAACAAAAAATAATTGGTTTTGGAGCAACAACTTTTGGCGTCGGTGCCAAGCCCTTACGCAAAAAGTTACTAAATTACAAACTACTACTATCAACAACGAAAGTTATACAAAAATGTGTAGAAGTTTTATAGTCAGATCAGAAATACTTGGCTTGGCACCGACTTCAAAAGTTTTTGCTCCAAAACCAATTATTTTTTGATTTTTCGTTCCTTTGTGTTTTTTGAAGTCGGTTTTTTTTATTTAAAAATATTTTTTATAAGCATCTACATATGTTATTTTGTTTCAATCGTTACTGCTACGTTTTTATGTAACTAATATTATATTTAGTGGATTTCTTTAATACAGTAAAGTGTCTTTATTTCTTTATGTTATACGATATTTATAGGCAGCTCATTTTAATCACATGAGTAATTATTGTAATCATGTGAATCATTATTTTCAATCCAAATGTTCTGTCAAGTGATTGTAAATAGTCATAGTAGAGATAGGCGTCTTGCAAGGTAGAAGACGTGCGAGGATCTCAGTAGGATTGCAGGAACGGATGGATGCAGGCGACTTAAGATCAATCTACGTGGGAGCCTTGGAGAGGCTCTTTATTGAAGGATCTTTTGGCTGTCATGATGATGATGTTGATGAGAAATTCTTTGAACCCTGACATCCTGGACGTCCGAAATCACCTAATGCCCGTGGTGTTTCACGATCACTTTACATTTACGAGACGCAGCTACTTTTGTTAGTAATAGGGCCTTGCTAATTTCTGCTTCAACGGGCCGGCCTGACCGGGGACGTAACAAATCTTTTTTTTTTTTGGTGTCGGGTTGGAAAATCCACATGGAGTCCCTTCGCCCTGGGGGAAGGGCGAAGGGGACTGTCAGACTCTTGCTGACTAACAACCAACCCGTGTTCCTCATGTACCCGTGTGTCGGTGGGTCGGGTATCGCCGAAGCATACGTCGCTACCCCCCGACGGGTATTGGCCCGCCAGATGGTCAGGCGGGCCCCGAACAACTCCCCTTGGCGGCGGATAAAGGTGTTGGGCTCCGCCGCCAAAACACCCAGCGGCCGCAGAGGATAGGGAGGACGGCAAACTGGTAGCACCGCATCTCTTCTTCCTCTGCGGCCCCACCGCGACGCAACAATGGTGCGCCCCCACTTGGTAGCGGGAGATAGTGCGCGCGGCAATGCAACACCGACAGAACTGTCCCCCGCACCCACACTTTTGGACGCATCCTGCGCAGGCCCCTCCAAGCCCCCCTACCACGACAAGGTGGAGATCCCACTAAGTAACAACACTCTCACAGAGTATCAACATAGAACTAAAATATCTATGTCGTGATTACTGCGCATAATTGGCCATATCATTTTCATGAAATTGTTCATTTCATGAAAATTATATAGTTTTTTTATATACTATACTGTATACTATTATTACCGTTTTCTGTTATCAATAATATATACGTTCAAAGGTTGCCTCACAGAAATCACTTTACATCTATGTACAATAAAAATTAAATAAATAATACATACTCCGTCTAAAAAAATCTAAAACTTGTTCGTAAACCTAACACTACAGGCTTTAGGTATATTAATCTTAAACCAGTTTAATGGCTAATAACATTGTATACTACAAGCCTTAACGAAGGCACAATGTCATATAATTGTAGATTAGTATCTCATCTTGCTACCCTTTAAGAATACAATAATATCATCATCATCATCATCTTCTTGCCCTGGTCCCAATCTATTTGGGGTCGGCGCAGTACGTCCTTAGCTTCCATTATTTTCTGTCGCCCGTCATCTGATCATTTACCCCTTTCTCTTTCATATCCATCCTCACACAGTCCATCCATCTTTTCCTTGGCCTCCCTCTCCCTTTCCATCCCTCTACCTTCATATTCATCACTTGCTTACCTACATACATATCATCTCTTCGCATACTATGTCCTTACCAAGCCAAACGACTTCCTTTCACTTTCTCGTCTATAGGCGCCACTTTCAGACTACCTCTCACGTATTCATTCCTAATCTTATCCATTCTCGTAACTCCACACATCCATCGCAACATTCTCATCTCTGCCACATGTAATCGTTTTTCATCCATCTTCTTAGCAGCCCAACACTCAGCTCCATACAATACGACAGGCTTTATAACCGCCTTATATATGCGTCCCTTGAATTTCAAAGGCATTTTAGGATCGCGTATTGTGCCCGAGACCTGTCGCCATTTCATCCATCCTGAGTTGATCCTTTGCCGAACATCTCAGTCAATTTCACCGTCGTGTTGCAGGAGTGAACCGAGGTAGCGAAAGTCGGAGCATACTGGTAGGGGTATACCGCCGAGTGTAACCGGGCTTGTACTAGAGAGGCCGCCAAAGTCACAGAACATGTATTCAGTTTTGGTTCTGCTTATCCTAAGGCCTACGTTCTCCAGTCTCTGCCGCCACTCCTCCAGCTTGCTCTGCACCTCCTCTCCACTTTCTGCTACCAGGACGATGTCGTCGGCAAACAGCATGCACCAGGGTGCCTCTTCCTGTATATCCGATGATATGGCAGCCATAATCAACAAGAAGAGGTAAGGACTAAGAGCCGACCCTTGGTGCAAGCCTACAGCCACATCGAATCTGGCTGTGATTCCAGCTGCGGACCGGACTTGCGTGTGGCATTCAGCATACATAGCTTGGATCAACTTCAGGTACTTTTCAGGCACTCCTTTCTTCTTGAGGGCCCACCAGAAGAATTCACGCGGTACCCGGTCATATGCCTTTTCGAGGTCAACGAATACCATATGCAGATTTTTATGCGCCTCCCTGTATTTTTCACAAATTTGGCGAAGTGCAAAATGGCATCCACCGTACCTCGACCAGGCATAAAACCGAATTGGCTACGTGAAATCTCACTCTCTGCTCGCAAACGTCACTCAATTACTCTCTCCCATACTTTCATACTATGAGGCATTAACTTTATTCCCCGATAATTGTTGCATTCCTGGACATCTCCCTTATTTTTAAAAATGGGCACTAGGTAACTGCTGCACTATTCCTTGGGTACTGTCTCCTCATGCAACATCTTATTGAAGAATAAAGTCAGCCACACCCATCCATCCTCCCCTAACACCTTCCATACTTCTACTGGTATTCCATCTGGTCCTAATGCTTTCCCATTCTTCATTCCACTCACAGCCCGTCTTACCTCATCCTTACTTATTACATTCACTAGTCCAATATTCTTCGCCTTGTTCTCAAGCATTTTGCACCAATCATTCTCTTCATTCATTAATTTTTCAAATTATGTTCTCCATCTTTCTTTAATCCTATCATCATCCGTAAGAACCGCTCCTGTTTCATCTTTCATACACTTGATATGGGAAACATCCCTCGCCTTTCTCTCTCTAGCCTTAGCCAGTCGGTATAAATACTTTTGGCCCTCCGGCTTCTCAATTAATCCGTATATATCGTTAAGGGCTTTTGCTCTGGCTAAGGCAAAGGCTTTTTTGGCTTTTTTCTTACATTCATCATACTTCTTTTTCTTACTCTCTTTCAACGAGTCATTACCTTCTTTCATCAGCTGCCATTCCTTAAACCTTGCTTTCTTTTCCTTGAGCACACTCTGTACATCCTCTGTCCACCACCAGGTTTCCTTATCTTTCATACGTTTTCCTTTCGATTCTCCTAAAACATCTTTTGCCACGCACTTCATACAATTACTCATCTCCTCCCAACTCTCATTCACGCTGCAATCCTTCATATCGCCCATCTCAATAATTTTATCTACCACTCTATCTCTGAACTCTACTGCACATTCATTCTTCTCTAACATATGCCATTTTACTTTTGGGGGTAGCTGCTCCTTGGTTCTTTTTGAGCTCAGCCGAATTTTTAATGCGACCACCAGGAGTACAAGTAGAATACAATAATATCATCATATTTATAAAAAAGATATCAAATATATTTTTTGAAGATGTAGGTAGGTGTGTAGTTTTATAACTTACATTAATCTTAATTTAAAATATCTAAGTATGAAAAAATCTGAAAGAATAGATCTACCGGTACTCTACTTACCTACCTGCTCATTTTTACTTATTTTGTCTATGAGATTAGTTTACTTTTATGTACGTATCGCTCACCTAGCAGTATAATGGCACATTTTACAAAAAAGCGAAATTGAGTTTTTATGGCCTAAGTGTTAAAAAGTGTATAATTTATAAAGTGGTAAAACGGCACGGTGTTAGTTTTCCTATTTGTTGAGAAAGGGCGTTAAGTGTCAATGTAGTACTTAGTACGTTCCCCCCGCTTCCGCGCATAACAACGGCTTATTTGTCAGTTGTGCCGGGCGAGGTGCAATCGCTTCTAAATCTGTCTTGGCGTAAGTGGCAAATGTGACATTTTATTAACGTAGTAAGTTAGTAGACATTAAAAAAAATTTCAAAACACATTTGGCAAAATGGCACATTAGACAAAGGAATGTGACATCGCTATTTATTCCATGCGCAAATCTAACTCACAGGTAACTACAGAGAGACAAAGCTTGCAATGCTTATAGTTTTGTTTACTGCTTAGTTAATTAATAAAGATACTTAAAAGTAAAGTAAACTTCCTTAAAATTTCGGAGCAGTAAGGTAAACCTTGATTTGGTCTGGAATTCACTATCGTACCTTTATCTAAACTTAAACTGCCAAACTTTTAAGTGCTTTTGTTTTTAGAACGGAGAGTAACTATAAAAAAATATGATTATTATCTACGTTTACAATAAAATTAAGAGAAGATTCGTGATTATTCTTTATTTTATTTATTATAGTTTGATGATGACTATTTCTTAACGTTTCACGAGCCAAATATAGGTTATTATAATATTTTAGTTAAACTTTTTATGTAAGTAAGTATATTAATTTATTTGAATAAAATTACAAATACGAATGTTAAAAAAATCTGAAAATTTCGGGAATCAAGGAAGTGACACAACATTACTATTTAAAAATGTATTTATTGCTTTTCGAAGTATTCTCCGCGAAATTTGACACATTTTTCCATACGGTGGAACCAATTATTGAACCATTCCATTCGGAAGTCGGCGTCTCCAAAATGGCTGTTTTGTAGGCGTCCACAGCTTCTTCAGGTGATGAAAATCTCTGTCCACGCAATTTATTCTTTATTTTAAGGAAAGTATAGAAATCACTAGAGCTTAGGTCGGGGCTGTACGGCGGATGGTCTAATAATTCTATGTTTTCTTGCTCTAAAAACTGTTTTGTTCTGTGCGCGGTGTGAGAACTCGCATTGTCGTGATGGAGGATGATGCGGTGGTTGCAGTTCTCTTTACGGAGTTCAGAAACGACCTGTGGCAAACAAATGCTAGCATACCATTCTGCATTAACCGTTCATTGTCCCTCAAGAGGAATAGTCATAACATGGCCGGTTTTGGAGACAAACGTGGCCACCATTTTTTTGCAACACTCCGTGAACGAAAAATTTTTGTTGGCTTTAACTCATTTTCGAACACCCAAACTCGTGACTGGTTTTTGTTTCGGGTTCGTACGCGTATATCCAGGATTCGTCACCTGATACGATGTTGTATACAGCATTTGAGGATCCTGTGTGGAATCTTTCGAGGGTTCCGACGCACCAAGTAACGCGAGCCGCTTTTTGCTCTTCACAGAGCGAATGCGGTATCCATCGGGAAAACAACTTTTTTACACCTAATTGTTCATACATACATACATAGAGTCACGCCTGTTTCCCCGAAGGGGTAGGCAGAGGCATATTAAACGCCCACTTTTCGCCAGTGTTTTGATCCCACGTAATAGGTGGCGAGCCTATTGCCGCTTATCGGGATATTTTGTTTGCCAGAGCCTCGTCCGTTGATCGGCAGGTGCACCACTTGCAGGTGAGGTTGGCTTGGGACCCTAAGTTCTTGGTGGGAACCCTATGCACCTAATTGTTCATGCAAGATTATTTTTATTTGACTCATGCCAATGTCTAAAGTTGCCTGAATTTCGCGGTATGTCACATGTCGATCTTCCTCAATCAGCTTACGCGCAGCATCAACGTTTTCTTGGGTGACTGCAGTTTTTGGACGACCTTGACGGAGATCATCACTGAGCTTGACACGTTCACGTTGAATTCAGCAAACCAACGATAAATTGTGGTTTTGGATGGGGCTTCATCACCAAATGCAGAAATCATCCGATCAACACACTGTTTTTGTGTTAAACCACTTCGAAAGTCATAATAAATCATCGCTCTTGAATTTTCTCGAATCAATTCCATTTTCTCAACGACTAAACAAGTTTGACAAAACCTTGTGACAAGACCGTGAAATCTTTTTTTAAATAAATAAATGGTATTCGATTTTTAAAACCAAGGAGTTTTCAATTAAAAATATTTTAATATGACAGGAACAGTGGAAATATTCCGTTCCCGATACTTTTAGTGCCGCCTATGTAGGCATGTTGATTTCAAATAAAAACTGTTGTTTTCTATTAAGCAAATGTCTTTATTTCTTGGTTTTCAAATCCTGTTTAATAATGGCTTTGGGGGCATATATGACATTTTTGGAAGTTTTTAAAAGTATAACGGCACAATTGCATGGCTCTTCTTCTTTTTTGACTGTTATGAAGCAACTCCTGGAAACCTGAAGTGATTTTTTTTATCCCTAAGTATCTATTAAGGTCTATACTAGTTGCTAAAACCATAAAATTCATTATATAACGTAAAATGAATTCATAACTTCGTTTCAAACATTTGTAAAATCTTTGACCCTCATTTCTGTAAAATAAGAAAAAAGTAGATGTGTCATTATACCGCTAGGTGTGCGGTATTATTTTCATCACGTGTGCTGTGTTTCACATTATTTTGTTTTGTTATTTTGTAACGCTTATGACGCGCGGCATTAATCAAATTTGCTTAGATTTTAATTTTATTATTTCATATTCTTTATTCATTTTGTGAATGAATTTTTGTTGTTACTTACTTTGCAGAGATTTTAGTGTATATAATATTATTATGAGATGACTGTTTTTTTATAAGTATGATTTTAGTGTGTATTTATTTTTGGAGAACCAAATGATATGTAAGTATAAATAACTATTTAATTAAATATTCTTTTGGGTAGCTTGGGTAGCCTTTAATCTACGATGCCCACCTAATTGTTCCAAGTATAAAAGTACTGCTACACACACACACGAGCACGCACGCACGATGCACACAAAACTCACGCACACACACTACTTGGATACATACGAGTACCTTCATTGTAAAATACCTCTTCATTTACCACAGGTTAGCTTTGTATCAAAACCAGTTCTCAGTACCGTGTTTTATGGGTATTGGGTACCCCTAAAATATGTAGTTTATTCTGTTTTTAGCATTTCTTGATAAAGCGGGAACAGAAAAACCGTATCTATGAAAATTTTAAGTGTCTAAATTAGGCATCGGATTTTTACGCAAACCGATAAAAATCCGATTTCAGATTTTGAAATCGATTTCAAAAACCAATTTTAGAAATCGATTTCAGTAGCGGATGTTGGAGCGTAGCGTACGACAAACTTAAACAATCGACAAACGTAAAACCGCCAAAATCCAGAAGGATTCGCTTGCTTAGCGACAATTTGCTTCATCTCTTTCGCTCTTTCAACAGATCACTAAGTTAGAAAGAAAAGCAAATGAAATTCGCTCTCTCTCATTCTAACTTACTAGTGGTTTGGTAGTGTGAAAGAGAACGAATGAATATGAAAACCATCGAAAACGTAAGCCTTAGATTTACGTTGTAGTTTGGTTGCGCTTGCATCGTTTGATTCGGATTTGTGTAGTTTGCGTTATCGTGGTATTGTTTTGCGTTTTCTAAAATCGGTTTTTGCACATTGGAATATCGATACGATACGATTTCTGACTGCAATCGGATTTCAGATTCGTTTTGATATATCGGTCTCATGCCTAGTCTAAATATCACAGTTTATTAGATACAATATGGTAAAAGACAGATGGACACCTTAGTTTTAGTAATAGGGACGCGTTTTGCACGTATTATAAAGCAACAATGTTCACAAAAGACTCATCTAATCGTATAAGCGCGGTCTTCATCGCTGCATACCACTGACATACAGCAAGAATCATAAATAATGACACTTACTACGGAATTCAATATTCGATCTATAGATAGATTTGTAGATTTTAGATTCGTTTTTGACATAAGCTCCATACAAAATATGTCAAACACGAATTTCGAATCTCAAAATCCATGTATGGATCGAATATTGAAAATGGCCGTTAGACGTAAGTTTATATAATATTTTTACCAAAATACGTATATAACTACCCAAGAACTTAGGGTCCCAAGCCAACCTCACCTGCAAGTGGTGCACCTGCCGATCAACGGACGAGGCTCTGGCCAACAAAATATCCTTATAGCGGCAATAGGCTCGCCACCTATTACGTGGGATCAAAACGCTGGCGAAAAGTGGGCGTTTAATATGCCTCTGGCTACCCCTTCGGGGAAACAGGCGTGAGTCTATGTATGTATGTAAATTTTTGGCAGCTAGTACAAAATTTGAGTTGGTTTTGAAATTTATTAGTGAAGGACACCTTCCTTTTTTGTCACCGAAATGTGACATTACAGTCCTCACCTTAACCACCGTGAGAGAGGTATATTTACGCTCCGCTGAAGAACCCAGGATTTACAGATAAGATATTTATCAGCGTGGGAGCCTGCAGTCTTGAAACCAGGCCAGTGTTATTTCTGTCGATATTTTGTTGCTTATTAGATGAGACATTAACAATAACTATCTTGGCAATGGACCTGTTATCTTTAACTTTATTTAGAGTTGGATTCAACTCAACAGACACCGTTACAACATCTTGCAAACATCATCTAGTGACTGCTAGCATTTCTCACTCCTAGCACACATTCCTCACACTTATCCCTCGCTGGTTTTGGATGTCATTAATCATCATCAGCCTTTAACAGTCCACTGCTGGACTAGGTCTCTCATTGAAAGGAGGAATTAGCCTACTATACCACGCTGGCCAAACTTGTTGTTATAGGGTTTGTATCAAGTTTTCCTTCTCTTACAGTGCTGTTCTATGCATAATATTATGCTCCCTTTGTCAGCTCTTACGACACCCATTGGATGATATGGGGTGGTGACAATCCGTATTCTTAATCCGTCACCACATGGACAATGTTTTGGATTTTGGAACGGCTTTAGCAATAGTTAATGGCTTTGAAGCCATTAACTATTGCTAGCCCTCTGATTTACGGCTTTGTGGACTCGGTGAAAAAGGTAATAATGAGACAAATCTGGTAAGACTAGTTAGCGAACCCTAGGTTACTAGGATAACGATAGGAGAAGATGATTGTAAGATAAAACTTTATTACACCATATTGGATTTGGAGTGGCGTCAAATCAATTTTGCCCTTCCCAGTTATTCCCTTTCACCCTAGAGTACTAATCTTATTTTATTACTGCTTAATACTAATGATCGCTCGGGAGGCTACTTCATAAATGGTACAAGATTTTAGAAAGATTTTCTATTAACATTTGTATTAAATGTCACAAAATAATGAAGAGAGACCTTGTTTCTTTAAATTTAATAACACATTTTCCTTAAAATTATAATTTCAGTCTTAAAATCAACCTTAAATCTAACAATACCCTTGTTTGAACAGTCTTTTGAAAAATAATAATAAAAAATAAAAAGAGGCATATAGCTTCAAATTAATTATCTAAATTAAGTATTGTTAAAGTGTGATATCACATAAAAGTAAAAATACCATTCTAATTATAAGATACTAGAGGACGCCAGCAGCTACGCCTGCATTTTTTTTATTTACCCGTTTTGGCCGATCCCGTGGGAATTTCGGGAAATCCCTTCTTAGTGCACCCCTACGATCCCCAAGGAATATACATGCCAAATTTCAGCTTCCTGCGCCCAATAGTTTCGGCTGTAGCGTGTCTGTCAGTCAGTCAGTAACGCAAGGATGTTATATATTAAGATTTGGCTTGAGAGTAAATTAAAATCAGCCTATATTTTTCTATCACAATTACAGCAGTTTAGAGATCGAGATTGGGTTTGTAGAGCAGCTTCTAACTCGGTGCTTGTGCTTGCTTGTATTTGAGATGTTCCAGTAGGTATATTAAGATTGTTCGGAGCAATATTTTGGAGATCATCTTCAAGCTGGCACGAGGGAAAGAGAGTAGGATCAGCCACACAGTCGTCTGAATCGTAATCCTCAGTTTCACTGTCCGAATCTTCGTTTTCCAAATAGTTTGTTATCTGGTTCTCGTCGAGATTCATCTATGAAACAAAATGATAAATTCTCAGTTAAATCAAACTTATTGTTACAAATAAATATAGAGAAAATTGCAAAAAAACTAAAAAAATACATTAGTCAATAAAAACTTTTAAACACTCGCGTTGCATGTTTATTGTATTGTCTGTATATGAATATGTCCGTACAACCAGGATATTTTAGTGCTTAAGGCCGACAAGGGAAACGCCACTGTAGTGATGATTACGGCTGATTATACGGACAAGGTACGAGTATAAACCGGTCTCATAAAACCCTACGGCCAGAGTAACACGCAGAATACGAGCACTGATACAAGACCACCAGGACCTGTTCACGGAAGACGAGTACAGCAAGTTATATGGTCCCAAGCCATACCAACCACCTAGGCCATATGGTCTGCCTAAGGTACATAAGCCCAACGTGCCACTGCGGCCTATCGTAAGTCAGGTTTCCTTGCCTACTTACGACCTTGCGAAGCACGTTGCATCGGTATTGCAGCCATTAGTCGATATGACACCGTCTTTCGTGAAGAACTCGCGTCATTTCGTCCAGATCGTACAAAGTATCCGATTGGAACCGGAAGATGTAATGGTAAGCTTAGACGTTGAGTCGCTCTTTACCAATGTTCCAATAAGGGAATGTCTGGACGTAGTGAGGGACAGACTGAGTGACAACGATATGCCTCACAACTATATTGATCTACTAAAACACTGCTTAGATGGCAACTACTTCCTCTTCCATGGCCAATATTACCTCCAGATCGATGGTGTCGCAATGGGGAGTCCAGTAGCCCCAGAACTGACTAATATCTGGATGGAACATTTTGAAGAAAAGGCGCTTAGCATCGGGCCCAAGACCATCAGGCTTTGGAAAAGATACGTGGACGACATCTTTAGTATCGTAAAAGGAGGTAAGCAGGAAGTAGATCAATATGCGCAACACCTTAACTCCATTCATCCGAAAATGAGGTTCACCTACGAAATGGAAACTGACAGATCGTTGTCATTCTTGGATGTCAAAGTGCAGTGAGCATTTGAAGCTGGAACTAGACCATGTTCAGAAGGTACTTAGGAAGAACGGATACCAGGTACAACGACGAATGACGCAGCCTATCAAGTGCGTAAAACATCTGGCGGTTAATAGACAACCGACCTACATGCCCTACATTGGAGGTGTTACGGATAAGGATAAAATAGGAGACAAGTTAAAAAGCTACTCCATTCCAACCGTATTTACACCAGGGGTGAAAGTATACAACATGGTGGGCATACCAAAAGATGTTCTACCGCTACAAACCCCAGGTGTCTATAAAATCAACTGCAGCTGCAGAAGCTCTTAAAAAGGGCAAACGAAGCGGACTATCGCTGAACGTATAAAGGAGCAGAACCGTAAAACGAACAAATCGGCGATTTGGGAACATTTACTTCAATCGGGCATCAATCACTGGATTAAATTTCATCGTCCCCAAGTCCTCTCCACGGAATGCCACTTTTACCCAAGAGTTGTGCGTGAAGCGATTGAAATCAGAAAACATAAAAATTTCAATCGGGAAGAGGGCTTCAAACTGTCATCGGCGTGGAATTTTTTTTTTTTTTTTTTTTTTTTATTTTTTTTTTTTTTTTTTTTTTGGTGTAGGGTTGGAAGTCCCTCCACCCCGGGGGAAGGACGAAGGGGACTGTGAGACTCTTACTGACTAAAAACCAACCCGTTTTCCTCATGTACCCGTGTGTCGGAGGGTAGGGATTCGCATAAGCATTCATCGCTACCCCCCGACGGGTATTGGCCCGCCAGATGGTCAGGCGGGCCCCGGACAAAACCCCCTTGGCGGCGGATTAAGGTGTTGGGCTCCGCCGCCAAAACACTCAGCGGCCGCAGAGGATAGGGAGGACGGCAACGCAACACCGCATCTCCTCTTCCTCTGCGGCCCCACCGCGACGCATCGAATGGTGCGCCCCCATTTGGTCGCGGGAGATAGGGCGCGCGGCAACGCAACACCGACACGCCTCTCCTCCCGCGACCGCACCCGACTGCGAGGGACAGACAGAACTGTCCCCCGCACCCGCACCGTTGGACGCATCCTGCGCAGGCCTCTCCAAGCCCACGCGGAGCGTCCCCTCCTGGATCCCTCTTAGCTTCACCGCGGATGCCCAATCCACGATTACTGAGCCCCCCCACCACGACAAGGTGGAGATCCTACGGGGGGGATCGGCGTGGAATCGAGTGATTCGGCTAACAACCCACTTTAACCTAAGCAGAGCCTTTTATAAGGCAGAGAGAACTAGGGCAGTTACAAATTTAATTAAACGGATTTTGTAAGCCAATATGTTACGTATGCCTTATGTATTTTTTTTTCGTGAAAATTTTGGGAAATTCGGTTGCAATATAGTTGCCGCTGCCTGTAAAAGACTGTGATAAATAAAATAAGGTTTATTCTTAATGCAACTTTTTATTTCTGTTTGTCCTCCGAAATGTCGGGGTCGTCGGGTAAGCCCAATAACTCGTCCAGTGCATTTTCTTTGTCGTCATCAGACAGTATTTTAGGCATTTTCACCTGCAGTAAACACTATAATATTATTATGTACACGGGCAGTGGCAGATATATTGCCACCAGTTAAATACAAAATGTTATCAAAATAATAAACGTAATTTTACAAAATACTACTCCATCGTACAAGTAACATACGTAATTATAGAAATAAATGCAAACTCCTACCGGTTTCCTACAAGATTTTATAGATTGAGCTAGATTTGTTACATGTTACACAAAATCACCGGTTTTTACCCTTCAAAGTTTGAAAAGTGTCAATTGAATTTGACAATTTCCATACAGCAAAAAATATACGTCGACAGGTCATCTCAAGCCTGCCAGTAAGTAAAAAATAAATACCAGGAAAATAAAACGTTGCTCGAATAAAAATTCTAATATTGGTGGCAATATAGTGTTAGCGTCTGTATTTTATATTATACCTTTCTATTATCTGGCAGCATTTTATTTTCGCAATTTGTCAGAATTTAGTTTTTATTAACTGGCAACACCGAGCCGCTCTTATTGGTCCGTGGTATCAATTGGCGCATATCGAACCAATCAGAGCGAGGCACGCGTTGTGGCGGGGGTTTTAGTTGTTAGAAGAATTGTCTGAGATAAGGTGGCATTCTGTCGTCAAGCGGCCTCCAGTGAACATTAAATGAAATTACCTGCGCGTCTACTTGGCGTTATTTTAAGGTAATAATGTATATTTACCATTTTACCCTCATTTGCTATTTTTAAATCTGAAGTGCTTAATATTATAAAATGTTGTGATATTATGAAGTAAATGTTTTCTGAACTGTGTATGGAGTCTTTCTTTTACATCTCAGAAGTGGGATAAGCGGATTTTAACTCGTTAAAAAGAAAAAAACAAGTTTTGAATACGAGAAGTTTATCCAGCCCACCCTTACTAGTTTTTCTTTTTCTTTCCATTTGTTCACACCCTTAGCATACATAGTAAAAGAAAAGCTCCATAAAGTGTTTTAATGTGTTAAGATTCGAAGACAGTCACGTAAGTACCATTTTATTCTTTTGGTAATTCAAAAGACTTTGACAAGACACTCCATCATGTTTAAGATACCTAATTCATGAAACTGCTATGCTGTGTTTTACTCACAAGGTTAATGAATACCCTGTCAAAAGCATGCATTCCATTTTGCCAGGGCAAATCTCTGGATATGAGATGCATACTTAATAATACTTACTACCTAATTAATCTTAATATATAAAATCCTTGCGTTACTGACTGACTGACAGACACGCTACAGCCGAAACTATTGGGCGCAGGAAGCTGAAATTTGGCATGTGTGTTACTTAGGGACCGTAGGGGTGCACTAAGAAGGGATTTCCCGAAATTCCCACGGGATCGGCCAAACTGGGTAAATTAAAAAAAATTGCAGCCGTAGCTGCTGGCGTCCTCTAGTCTTGTATAACGGATCATTTTGAGCATGTATTCCATATTGCCAGGGCAACTCTCTGTATATTAGATGCATACTTAGTAAAACTTACTACCTAATAGATGTTATATAACGGTTTGTTACATATTGCGGGGGCACACCTACGGATATCTAACGGATCATTTTGGGCATGTATTCCATATTGCCAGGGCAACTCTCTGGATATGAGATGCATACTTAGTAATACTCGCTACCTAATAGTTGTATAACGGTTTGTTACATATTGCCGGGGCACACCTACGGATATGTAACGGATCATATTGAGCATGTATTCCATATTGCCAGGGCAACTCTCTGGATATGCGGTACATACTTTTCTTATACACACAATACAATTATTGATTTGATTTTAATTCGTTCAGCATATTATATATTGCCAGGATACTCCCGTTGATGTGTTTTAGAACATGTATTTCATTTCACCAGGGCTACTCTGTAAATGCGATGCTTGTTTGGCGCATTGAATATTCAACTTTGATTACTATATACATTTATTACTTACGATCTTAAGAATAGCATTTAACTGAAGTTAAATGCACTAATTAACACCAAGTTAACTTAATCACAATTGCAGATGATGGATTCATCGCCCGCGGGTGGTGGTAATGGACGTCGCTGCAATAACAAGGATGAGCCGATAAGTTTGGACTGTAACGAAAGCCCACGGCGAACTCCGCAGCGACGCAAAGTTCATAAAAGCGAGGGAGCGGAAGGGAGTCTGGATATCAGGCAAGTCCGCAAACGCTTAATAAGTGATTCTGATAATGAGAGTGAGGGAGCGGAAGGAAGTCTAGTCAGAGACAGGCAAAGCCGCAAGCACTCTCTTTTAAAGCCAAACTAGAGTGAGGGAGCGGAAGGAAGTCTGGTCAGAGGCAGGCAAAGCCGCAAGTACTCTATTTTAAAGCCAAACTATAATAGAAACTTTAATAATAGTGTCAGACTGTGCTGAGCTATAACAAAGCGATTTTATGTGGAACAGCTTGTAACGTTTATTTCTAACATGGACGTATGCTGTTTAGAACTTTAGACGTGTAGTTGGTTGGTTGGTGTGGAACCTAACCACTATAGTCGATATTAGTTTTGGTAGATGTTACTAGAGCGATAATTTTAGACTCTGGGCGTTTTAAATACCTAACGGCTTCATTTAAACGTGATTACCGCTTAAGAAAGACGAGGCACTCGTCGTAATTCTGTTTTGTACAGTCGAATCTGTGTAAACCTGCTTCTTTGTGCGTAATTTGTAACATGTCAATAGATGGCATTACTAGTATATCTATCTATGGATGGCATTGATAAAATGTTTGGTGTTACCATACTATGGTTAATAGATGGCACCGCTAGTAAAATTTAATTCGATCTTAAGATTGTACGAGTAAATATTATGCACTGTGTTCTTTAAAATTCATATGATACGCTGGGAATCTTTACCAAGTGCCCCCGATTCGTTAAGCCAATTTCAAGTTACGTTACGGACGTTTAGGAGTGATACCGTAAGAAGATATCTTTAGTACAAAGTTTCTAGTAGAAGCTGTTAAACTCAATTACCAGATGTAGAAAAAAATGATAGTTATTACTGTAGTGTTTCAGTTTGAGCGATTTTCGCTTTCATTGTAGGTAGGACCAGGTTAGTGGTCGTTAGTGATGATTGTTTGCTACACCTGATTCACAATTGAGTTACGAACTTTGTTAGTCCATGTTGTGATGGTCTTGTGCTACATAACATCGTTTCCGTTGTGTAGATTTGCAGAAACGGAATTAGCTGTCTGTGCGGCAACAAACTTTTGTGTTAACATATCCATTGGTACGTAAACAAGATAAGCCGTTTGGCGCGTTATTACTAACTAGAGGACGCCTGCGGCTACGCACGCATTTTTTACCCATTTTGCTCGATCCCGTAGGAATTTCGAGAACATACATACCGAATTTCAGCTTCTCGCGCTAAGTGGTTTTGGCTCTAGCTTGTCTGTCAGTCAGTTAGTAACGCAAGGATTTTGTATATACAGATGATAAGGTTAGGATAAGTATTTCGTATTTAGAATCAGTCATTGTTAGAATCATTGGGGGGTTAAATTTATGACGGGCTTTGTTCGAACGCCGCGTTCTGGTGTACTTTCTGTAATAGCGAGTGCGTATTGATGAATTCACCATGAGTTTAGTTGACACCACGATAGTTTTACACCTTTCAGTTAAAAGCAAGCCAGAAGTTTGTTGTAAACCATAAAATTTATGGAAAGCGGGTTGGTATAGAGGTACAAACGTTGTCATTGCAGCTTTTTTATTTTATTTAGTAGCATACTCGCAAGATTTGATGTACGAGTCCATCCTACAAACAAGGCTATGAGAACAAATCGGGCAAGGCAAAAGGTATTGATGTTGTCCAATTCTGCTGTTGTTAATTTGAGAATTATTGATATCGAACGTGTTGAAGTCACTGTCAAATAAGCGGTCCTACAAGTACACTTATGATCTTAGGAGGGTTTCTGAGGTTCAAGTACCAATGATGCTGACATAGCAAAGAAATTACATAAAAGTGAAGTGGTATTGTCTCCGTGATGCAGGTCGTAAGCAATATTGTAGCTGTAGCCCCTTTAAAGTGGCATATACTCGTAGAGAAGTCCGGGGGAGTTCAGGAAAGCGATAGCTCTGGGTGGTATAGTCGGGTCTAGCCTTGTAGCGAGGACCATAGCGTGGCCCGGCATTACTAGAGGGAAGTGCATTTAGATGTGGTGGTTGGACGTAATCATGGATACACTGCCACTCAAATGGCTCTAATTTGATTTATATTCATTGACTCTAAACTTGCTAAAATTGTCTGTCAGTGGTGCTCGATCTGGCTTCTGTTATAACAGCAGCGTGTTGCAACAATCAGAAAGAACTCGTTACAGCCGGTTGACTATCTTAGTAGTCGTTGCGTTCGCGTTGACAAAAGTAAATCAATTTGTTCGACTGTAACTTACTATAATAGTATTAGTTCATGCGCGGTTTAGATCTACGTAGTTTAAGTTTACGTTGGTGGCAGTTGGTTTCAAAATCAGGTTTGGCTGTACTGGTAGAAAAGATGAATAGTAAATAATTGAAAGTTGCGTTATTAACATCCTTATTCTTGAGCAGAGGGCCAAGCACCAAGTGAATTTGTAAAATAATTTGATAATCACTTAAGGGCTGTAGCTATACCGATTACGAGGCACCTCAAAACCGCGCACTGGATGCGCGCCACTCACGGGCCGCGCGTCACACGCGAACTGAATTTTTACAAGGATTCTTCGCATGGTATACCCACTGAATGGAGACCCTGTTCTTTTCAGAGTGATTCATCAATATGCGTACATCGAAATCTTAACCCGTCATGGGTTAGTCAAAATTCGTACCAGCTTATTGAGTGAAGAGAAGGCCAGCCGGCGGTGATTTATGTAGAACTCGATGAGGATTATCCTCATAGACTCGATAGATGAGTAACACTATCGGCAGGCCCCTATACTATTTCAGTAGCATTTGATACAATCACAGCAGGATCAGATAACCTTTGCATCAACTCGGACCATGAGCAAGTTGACCACGAAGTTCAAATTCACGCTGATCAGGACAGCTCATAACGATAGGTTTTAGTAGAAGCTACAACGTCAACCCGCAATCATGGCCAACGTTTATATGAAAATGTAATAGCGATAGATAGAATAGGCTTGTCTCCACTAAGAATAAATCGGTTTGATTGTAGTATCTATAGATTCATTATGATTTTAAGTTGTCAATAAAGTTTATTATTTATTATAGAAGGTAAGATTAATGATAATTTTAGGATTCTAAAACTAAATAACAGTGCGTCCGACAATCATGTTGTTGACGTTTTGGAAGTATAACTGTAACGTCAAACTTTGTTTCCTTTGTATCTGTTCGAATATAACAAAATAAAACTGGGTACACCAGACCAGACTACATTCACGGTTTGTTTTGTTTTGCACTTTGTGAAATCACACAACCGCCATAATGGTTTTACAGCGTTTTCGTATCAAATTCAATAGGTTTTTCAAAAGCCGTCATTAGTAAATTTGCTGATCGATTTTTGAAGAAAACAAATCGGTTATTTTAGTTTAGCATTTAATAAACGAACATCGCTAGTTACATTTTAGGACACAAGCCTAATAAGCCGCGGCTCGCTTTTGATAGGAATTATAACTCTACAGAGTCGCAGTCTGAAGATAATGCTAATCAGGACTGTAATAAACTTACCAATAAGTTCCACATACTAACAAGAGCACATCTAGATTGGAATATATAATGATATATGAAATATAATAAATAATGTAATATTTAATAAAGTATGTACAACGCTTAATGTAAAGTTTATGATAATATTATTAGAATTAATATCATGTTAATATTATGTAACGTTTATATAACAATACATGACTCTAAATTACTATTTTACGCCCACATAGATCAGATAGCTAATAAGGCATCTCGATCTCTAGAATCCGTCATGAGAATTTCAAGCAATTTTAATGAGGTGAAAACCTGTAAAATCTTATATTGTACACATGTGCAATATAAGATTTTAAAGACATTTTGGAATACCCCGGTTAAGTATGGAACCCTAAGATATGATGTTTCTATTTATAGACTAGAACACACACAACGCAAGATTTATTAAATGCTTGTGCTATCGGTGTAAAATCACCTACAGATCGGAAGAATATGGCACCTCGCATTTATAATCATTTACCACAACGGATTCTTGACATCACGTCTTTGAACTTATTTAAACAAAAATTAAAAGGTATACTAATTGAGAAGGCTTATTATAGTGTTTCTGAGTATCTTGCCGATAGACTGTAGCTATATAATTGACAACATTATTATTAATATTATTTAAACTGTAAGACAATTCGTAGTTTTTATTTTATAGATAAATAATTTGACATTGATATTATTGTAATTGACTAAAAGGATATTATTTTTATTATAGAAATCATGTAAAAAGTGACTATTATTATGACTTGGTTTATATAATTTATTTTAAAATATAATAATCAATGAATAACATTTTTATTAAATAATTCGCATACCATAAGGTTAATATGTTGACACTATTAATTGTATTTGTCATCTATGTATTCAACTCATACTAGCGAATAAAGATTTGAATTTGAATTTGAGAATATTTGAAAATCTGCTCAAAATTCCACCTATTGCCGCTAGTTACACGACGAGATATCGCCGATGTTATTTATCTGTCGAACACCATATCTGGACCCATTGACTGTCCGGATCTACTGGGTAAAATACTATTTAATGTTCCAACCAGGGCTGTAACTGCTGTAAGACACTACGCCCCTAATCATCTTCCATTAGCATCTACAAATTACCGGCCGAATTCGTTTGTGTGGCGAGCGAGGAATATTCTAAATAAACAATGTAAACATGAATTTGATATTTTTGTCGCAATGATTGAAACGGTGAGACGATTACTGAGCTTGGATTTTTTAATAACCACAAAACTTTTGAATTGTTATTAACCTTTAATGATTTTGTTTATACGTCCACATATCTATTATATACTGTGCAGCATGCATGTGCAATTTTACATATGCGCGGAGACCTGTAATTGGCTAACTGTGGCTTAATTTTTTTAAGTTGTATTTTGTTGCTTTTGCTATTGTTATAATAAATAAATAATAAGTCTAGCTTAGTTATAAAAAGCTTACCATGAAAATAGCTGTTCGATAATGTCGGTTTGATTTGAGATGAATTCCCGGTAGTTAAATATAAAGATGTCAACTAGGTGAGTGAATTAAAAAAAAAATAGATTATGAAGTTAAATTGCTTGACCTCACATATATATTAAGATTATAATATTGGCACTAATTATTATTATAAGATGGCAATGTTACAATAATTTATGATTGTAAAATTTTCCCAAGGTTAAATTATGTATGCTCATGTACTAGAATTTGTCGTATAGACTTCAATTTAATTTAACTTGTTACTTTCCTCCCCCTTTTTTTTTTTGATGTCGCGAAGGGACTCGCTTTTCGCAGGATGGCCGAGCTGTTAGCGTCTGTATTTTATATTATACCTTTTTATTATCTGGCAGCATTTTATTTTCGCAATTTGTCAGAATTCAGTTTTTATTAACTGGCAACACCGAACCGCTCTTATTGGTCCGTGGTTTCAATTGGCGCATATCGAACCAATCAGAGCGAGGCACGCGTTGTGGCGGGGGTTTTAGTTGTTAGAAGAATTGTCTGAGATAATTCTGTCGTCAAGCGGCCTCCAGTGAACACTAAATGAAATTACCTGCGCGTCTACTTGGCGTTATTTTAAGGTAATAATGTATATTTACCATTTTACCCTCATTTGCTATTTTTAAATCTGAAGTGCTTAATATTATAAAATGTTGTGATATTATGAAGTAAATGTTTTCTGAACTGTGTTTGGAGTCTTTCTTTTACAATAGTGGCCACTGCTGCAGTCAGCGAATGTTCAATATACAGACACGGTTAGTGTGTTTTGTGCCGGTACTTCGAATATAAACGACCTGGGGGTAGAAATAGAATCTTCTACCTCGCACTCGGAGACGTGACATCGCGACACCAGGGCCTCAAGTCTGGTATTACAATATTGCCAAAATGGTCGATCACTGACTTCATAATTGTTGATTTTGACAAGTTTGGTAGTCTACTGTTACAATGGTGTCATTATGATTTGCCGATGGTCAACCACTGACACTCCATTAAAAGACATGGCATAGATTGGCAGTCTCGTACATAATGACAAATCAATGACTGACGTATGTGGTAGTCTGGTAATATTTTGACAGTTCCTTTGATCAGTGATCTACCATCGTAACGCCATCGTGCAATCATTGCTTTTGACGAGTGTTTGCTTGTGAAACATAGTGACAGACAATTGAGACAATCAAAGAGTTTAATGTACTACGAAAAGGGGACAATGTATTCACTGTGAACTAATATCCTCGAGCTAACTAACGAGCCCGTCGCTTAACGAGGATGACTACAAACCCTTTTACAGATATTCCCGAGGCGGAATATGTAAAAACGTTTCACTTTCGAAAGGATTCAGTAAGGGAGTTAATTCAAAAACTCATTCCCCTTAAGGCCTGACCGCGTTAAAACGATAGCGTATCGGCAGAAATGAAGGTGAAAAACTGAAGTTAATATTGATTTATTATTCTATTCCTATAAACAGGAAATGAGTTGATTAATATTATATTATCATTGCAGATTCTGGTAGCACTCATTTTACGCAGGATCTTACCAGACCTTGATTGGACAGGGTGCCTTCCATGACATTTCGCCAATTACTGTGTCGCGGTCCATTAAAGAAGTTACAGAGGCATTATATAAAATATACCATCAATATATTAAATGGAAAGGAAAGGAATATTATATTTCGCCAAGTTCAGTTTGTGGTTTTCCAAATTGGATGTTCAAGTAGACTGTACATGTACATTCTGCCTTCCGAAACATACAAGGACATCAAAGCTAAATACTCATATTCCAAACATAAGAAACAGGAAATTCAATAATATTTTTAATGGTACGTTTGTATATATATATTCAATTCAATAATATCTGAATTATGATGAAAAGTGTTTATAAATTAATTGCATAGTATAGAAGATCTTAGTAAGTATATAAGAATATGATGTAATGAGTGGTGTGTTTATAAATATTTACTTATCTCTCTTACAGATACAAAATTCAACCAAACGGGCAACTTCTTCTGCTTTATGAGTTTTGTGACCGCTCATATTCATGTTTGAGACGTACATTTGTGAGGATTCTGCAAAGACAGTATGAAGAAAGTTGCTTTGCTAGTAGATGCAAAAGTGAAGTTTGATAATTAGTATAAATTTATGATAGTTAGATAGTTCATGAGAATAGTGTTAAATTTCTGTGTCTATAATCTGGAACCAACAATTCTTAATAAATTCATGTACAGAAATTATATGTATTTAATAAAACAACATTGTTAATAATAGCACATTATTATAAGTTTTATTTTTCTTCACGATACATGTTACAACACATGAAACACAAATAATATTTTAATTGTAATAGGAATGAAACTATGATCTAACTCAATCTTCAATATTTTATGTTTTGGTTATATCAATTCTTCTTCGAATATAAACACATTTAGTAATTAACTCGCTATCTTTAATTATAGTATTTACTCCTGTCGATATAATCATAATCAATTGTGCTTTGAAATTTGTTTTCCATAAAGCATTTTCCGTTGATATCTTCGTTTTGGATCTTTGAGAAACAGACGAGCTACTCGGTATTTATCAATTCAACGCAGTGCATTGAGAAATACTTACGTCAAAACATGATTTGACGTTGACAGCTAAACAGAAAAAGTATTATTGAGTTGAATGGTTAACTTCATTGTTTTTTGCTATTTACGAACTTAATACAACTTCAGAGTGCTTATAACATTAGTAATTAATATTTAAAATATATATAAATGCAATCTGGCATGAAAAATAAATCAAATTTAATGGTAGTTTTTCAAAAATCATTTCTTTTAATGGGTTTTTTTTATCGGTGGCAATACAACAATGTCATTCTGCCACCATTCAATTACGAGACCACTGATCGATCACTGAACGATCACTATGAATTACCAGACTACGAAATTTTATCAAAAGGATAATGGGATCGTGTTGGAATGACGAATGTGTTTAAAATAGCAGACTTGAGGCCCTGTTAGCTTGCGACCACGGGACGTGCAACCGTCTCGAAACGTCAAGCAAAATAAGGTATGTAAATACCTGCATGTTCGCGTTAATTCCCGTCTATATATATTAGTCAATAACTCGATACCTGATTATTCCCCGCTGAACCCAAAGATGATATACTATAACCAGAGATAGATAGGCCACTTTGGTTTTAAATTTAATAAAATGAGAGTACCCAAGCACATAAACTAATTAGCAGATAAACTAATGTCCAGTACTAAAATGAAAGAGTTAGATTACAGATATCAGTATACACAAGAAATAAATATGTCATATGAATTCATCAAAAATGTAGATTTGGATATAGATCTATCAGAATTACATGAAACGTTTACGAGCGAATATGAAGTGGTTTCAATAACCCGTCTGAAACGGTTCGCTGAAGATGAATGGCGTGATAGCAAAACAATACTTATAGCTTTTAGAGGCTCTACTTTGCCCCCGTATGTTCACGGTTGTAGGTTTAAGGTGGAGCCCTATGTGTTTCCCGTCACCCACTGGGTGCTGGAAATATGGACATTTGATCAAACAATGCCGCACAAAGAAAACTGTGTGTCCCAAATGCGGCGGTCTTCATGCCAATTGTGAAAAAACACAATTTAAGTGTGTAAATTGTAAAGGTTCACACATGTCACTCGACAGAAAATGCCCCATTTTTTTAAGAGAAAAGAAAGTTCGTCTTCTTATGTCACAGAATAACTGCACGTATAGAAAAGCATTAAATATATACTTAAATAAAAATCAGAACGACAGTGCTGACGGGATGCCTTTAAATAATAATGAAGACCGAAATAGTATGGATCAGGAAGCACAAATATTGAATACAGATGGGTCAATGACTTACAGATATATTCTAGTTAATAACTTACAAAACGAGGAACAACAAGAGGATACATCTGAAGACAATATGAATAAAAACGAAAGAGAGCGTCGTAATAAGAAGAGCACTAAAAAGAAAAGCAACAAGAAATCTAGTGCGGGATCAGTAGAATGCGATTTACAAAGTTGTGGCGGGGGTTTTAGTTGTTAGAAGAATTGTCTGAGATAAGGTGGCATTCTGTCGTCAAGCGGCCTCCAGTGAACACTAAATGAAATTACCTGCGCGTCTACTTGGCGTTATTTTAAGGTAATAATGTATATTGACCATTTTACCCTCATTTGCTATTTTTAAATATGAAGTGCTTAATATTATAAAATGTTGTGATATTATGAAGTTTTCTGAACTGTGTATGGAGTCTTTCTTTTACATCTCAGAAGTGGGATAAGCGGATTTTAACTCGTTAAAAAGAAAAAAACAAGTTTTGAATACGAGAAGTTTATCCAGCCCACCCTTACTAGTTTTTCTTTTTCTTTCCATTTGTTCACACCCTTAGCATACATAGTAAAAGAAAAGCTCCATAAAGTGTTTTAATGTGTTAAGATTCGAAGACAGTCACGTAAGTACCATTTTATTCTTTTGGTAATTCAAAAGACTTTGACAAGACACTCCATCATGTTTAAGATACCTAATTCATGAAACTGCTATGCTGTGTTTTACTCACAAGGTTAATGAATACCCTGTAAAAAGCATGCATTCCATTTTGCCAGGGCAAATCTCTGGATATGAGATGCATACTTAATAATACTTACTACCTAATTAATCTTGTATAACGGATCATTTTGAGCATGTATTCCATATTGCCAGGGCAACTCTCTGGATATGAGATGCATACTTAGTAAAACTTACTACCTAATAGATGTTATATAACGGTTTGTTACATATTGCGGGGGCACACCTACGGATATGTAACGGATCATTTTGGGCATGTATTCCATATTGCCAGGGCAACTCTCTGGATATGAGATGCATACTTAGTAATACTCGCTACCTAATAGTTGTATAACGGTTTGTTACATATTGCCGGGGCACACCTACGGATATGTAACGGATCATATTGAGCATGTATTCCATATTGCCAGGGCAACTCTCTGGATATGCGGTACATACTTTTCTTATACACACAATACAATTATTGATTTGATTTTAATTCGTTCAGCATATTATATATTGCCAGGATACTCCCGTTGATGTGTTTTAGAACATGTATTTCATTTCACCAGGGCTACTCTGTAAATGCGATGCTTGTTTGGCCCATTGAATATTCAACTTTGATTACTATATACATTTATTACTTACGATCTTAAGAATAGCATTTAACTGAAGTTAAATGCACTAATTAACACCAAGTTAACTTAATCACAATTGCAGATGATGGATTCATCGCCCGCGGGTGGTGGCAATGGACGTCGCTGCAATAACAAGGATGAGCCGATAAGTTTGGACTGTAACGAAAGCCCACGGCGAACTCCGCAGCGACGCAAAGTTCATAAAAGCGAGGGAGCGGAAGGGAGTCTGGATATCAGGCAAGTCCGCAAACGCTTAATAAGTGATTCTGATAATGAGAGTGAGGGAGCGGAAGGGAGTCTAGTCAGAGACAGGCAAAGCCGCAAGCACTCTCTTTTAAAGCCAAACTAGAGTGAGGGAGCGGAAGGAAGTCTGGTCAGAGACAGGCAAAGCCGCAAGTACTCTATTTTAAAGCCAAACTATAATAGAAACTTTAATAATAGTGTCAGACTGTGTTGAGCTATAACAAAGCGGTTTTATGTGGAACAGATTGTAACGTTTATTTCTAACATGGACGTATGCTGTTTAGAACTTTAGACGTGTAGTTGGTTGGTTGGTGTGGAACCTAACCACTATAGTCGATATTAGTTTTGGTAGATGTTACTAGAGCGATAATTTTAGACTCTGGGCGTTTTAAATACCTAACGGCTTCATTTAAACGTGATTACAGCTTAAGAAAGACGAGGCACTCGTCGTAATTCTGTTTTGTACAGTCGAATCTGTGTAAACCTGCTTCTTTGTGCGTAATTTGTAACATGTCAATAGATGTGAATGTCAATAGATGGCATTACTAGTATATCTATCTATGGATGGCATTGATAAAATGTTTGGTGTTACCATACTATGGTTGTTGATGGCTTAATAGATGGCACCGCTAGTAAAATTTAATTCGATCTTAAGATTGTACGAGTAAAGATTATGCACTGTGTTCTTTAAAATTCATATGATACGCTGGGAATCTTTACCAAGTGCCCCCGATTCGTTAAGCCAATTTCAAGTTACGTTACGGACGTTTAGGAGTGATACCGTAAGAAGATATCTTTAGTACAAAGTTTCTAGTAGAAGCTGTTAAACTCAATTACCAGATGTAGAAGAAAATGATAGTTATTACTGTAGTGTTTCAGTTTGAGCGATTTTCGCTTTCATTGTAGGTAGGACCAGGTTAGTGGTCGTTAGTGATGATTGTTTGCTTTACCTGATTCACAATTGAGTTACGAACTTTGTTAGTCCATGTTGTGTTGGTCTTGTGCTACATAACATCGTTTCCGTTGTGTAGATTTGCAGAAACGGAATAAGCTGTCTGTGCGGCAACAAACTTTTGTGTTAACATATCCATTGGTGCGTAAACAAGATAAGCCGTTTGGCGCGTTATTACTAACTAGAGGACGCCTGCGGCTACGCACGCATTTTTTACCCATTTTGCTCGATCCCGTAGGAATTTCGAGAACATACATACCGAATTTCAGCTTCTCGCGCTAAGTGGTTTTGGCTCTAGCTTGTCTGTCAGTCAGTCAGTAACGCAAGGATTTTATATATACAGATGATAAGGTTGGGATAAGTATTTCGTATTTAGAATCAGTCATTGTTAGAATCATTGGGGGGTTAAATTTATGACGGGCTTTGTTCGAACGCCGCGTTCTGGTGTACTTTCTGTAATAGCGAGTGCGTATTGATGAATTCACCATGAGTTTAGTTGACACCACGATAGTTTTACACCTTTCAGTTAAAAGCAGGCCAGAAGTTTGTTGTAAACCATAAAATTTATGGAAAGCGGGTTGGTATAGAGGTACAAACGTTGTCATTGCAGCTTTTTTATTTTATTTAGTAGCATACTCGCAAGATTTGATGTACGAGTCCATCCTACAAACAAGGCTATGAGAACAAATCGGGCAAGGCAAAAGGTATTGATGTTGTCCAATTCTGCTGTTGTTAATTTGAGAATTATTGATATCGAACGTGTTGAAGTCACTGTCAAATAAGCGGTCCTACAAGTACACTTATGATCTTAGGAGGGTTTCTGAGGTTCAAGTACCAATGATGCTGACATAGCAAAGAAATTACATAAAAGTGAAGTGGTATTGTCTCCGTGATGCAGGTCGTAAGCAATATTGTAGCTGTAGCCCCTTTAAAGTGGCATATACTCGTAGAGAAGTCCGGGGGAGTTCAGGAAAGCGATAGCTCTGGGTGGTATAGTCGGGTCTAGCCTTGTAGCGAGGACCATAGCGTGGCCCGGCATTACTAGAGGGAAGTGCATTTAGATGTGGTGGTTGGACGTAATCATGGATACACTGCCACTCAAATGGCTCTAATTTGATTTATATTCATTGACTCTAAACTTGCTAAAATTGTCTGTCAGTGGTGCTCGATCTGGCTTCTGTTATAACAGCAGCGTGTTGCAACAATCAGAAAGAACTCGTTACAGCCGGTTGACTATCTTAGTAGTCGTTGCGTTCGCGTTGACAAAAGTAAATCAATTTGTTCGACTGTAACTTACTATAATAGTATTAGTTCATGCGCGGTTTAGATCTACGTAGTTTAAGTTTACGTTGGTGGCAGTTGGTTTCAAAATCAGGTTTGGCTGTACTGGTAGAAAAGATGAATAGTAAATAATTGAAAGTTGCGTTATTAACATCCTTATTCTTGAGCAGAGGGCCAAGCACCAAGTGAATTTGTAAAATAATTTGATAATCACTTAAGGGCTGTAGCTATACCGATTACGAGGCACCTCAAAACCGCGCACTGGATGCGCGCCACTCACGGGCCGCGCGTCACACGCGAACTGAATTTTTACAAGGATTCTTCGCATGGTATACCCACTGAATGGAGACCCTGTTCTTTTCAGAGTGATTCATCAATATGCGTACATCGAAATCTTAACCCGTCATGGGTTAGTCAAAATTCGTACCAGCTTATTGAGTGAAGAGAAGGCCAGCCGGCGGTGATTTATGTAGAACTCGATGAGGATTATCCTCATAGACTCGATAGATGAGTAACACTATCGGCAGGCCCCTATACTATTTCAGTAGCATTTGATACAATCACAGCAGGATCAGATAACCTTTGCATAAACTCGGACCATGAGCAAGTTGACCACGAAGTTCAAATTCACGCTGATCAGGACAGCTCATAACGATAGGTTTTAATAGAAGCTACAACGTCAACCCGCAATCATGGCCAACGTTTATATGAAAATGTAATAGCGATAGATAGAATAGGCTTGTCTCCACTAAGAATAAATCGGTTTGATTGTAGTATCTATAGATTCATTATGATTTTAAGTTGTCAATAAAGTTTATTATTTATTATAGAAGGTAAGATTAATGATAATTTTAGGATTCTAAAACTAAATAACAGTGCGTCCGACAATCATGTTGTTGACGTTTTGGAAGTATAACTGTAACGTCAAACTTTGTTTCCTTTGTATCTGTTCGAATATAACAAAATAAAACTGGGTACACCAGACCAGACTACATTCACGGTTTGTTTTGTTTTGCACTTTGTGAAATCACACAACCGCCATAATGGTTTTACAGCGTTTTCGTATCAAATTCAATAGGTTTTTCAAAAGCCGTCATTAGTAAATTTGCTGATCGATTTTTGAAGAAAACAAATCGGTTATTTTAGTTTAGCATTTAATAAACGAACATCGCTAGTTACATTTTAGGACACAAGCCTAATAAGCCGCGGCTCGCTTTTGATAGGAATTATAACTCTACAGAGTCGCAGTCTGAAGATAATGCTAATCAGGACTGTAATAAACTTACCAATAAGTTCCACATACTAACAAGAGCACATCTAGATTGGAATATATAATGATATATGAAATATAATAAATAATGTAATATTTAATAAAGTATGTACAACGCTTAATGTAAAGTTTATGATAATAATATTATTAGAATTAATATCATGTTAATATTATGTAACGTTTATATAACAATACATGACTCTAAATTACTATTTTACGCCCACATAGATCAGATAGCTAATAAGGCATCTCGATCTCTAGAATCCGTCATGAGAATTTCAAGCAATTTTAATGAGGTGAAAACCTGTAAAATCTTATATTGTACACATGTGCAATATAAGATTTTAAAGACATTTTGGAATACCCCGGTTAAGTATGGAACCCTAAGATATGATGTTTCTATTTATAGACTAGAACACACACAACGCAAGATTTATTAAATGCTTGTGCTATCGGTGTAAAATCACCTACAGATCGGAAGAATATGGCACCTCGCATTTATAATCATTTACCACAACGGATTCTTGACATCACGTCTTTGAACTTATTTAAACAAAAATTAAAAGGTATACTAATTGAGAAGGCTTATTATAGTGTTTCTGAGTATCTTGCCGATAGACTGTAGCTATATAATTGACAACATTATTATTAATATTATTTAAACTGTAAGACAATTCGTAGTTTTTATTTTATAGATAAATAATTTGACATTGATATTATTGTAATTGACTAAAAGTATATTATTTTTATTATAGAAATCATGTAAAAAGTGACTATTATTATGACTTGGTTTATATAATTTATTTTAAAATATAATAATCAATGAATAACATTTTTATTAAATAATTCGCATACCATAAGGTTAATATGTTGACACTATTAATTGTATTTGTCATCTATGTATTCAACTCATACTAGCGAATAAAGATTTGAATTTGAATTTGAGAATATTTGAAAATCTGCTCAAAATTCCACCTATTGCCGCTAGTTACACGACGAGATATCGCCGATGTTATTTATCTGTCGAACACCATATCTGGACCCATTGACTGTCCGGATCTACTGGGTAAAATACTATTTAATGTTCCAACCAGGGCTGTAACTGCTGTAAGACACTACGCCCCTAATCATCTTCCATTAGCATCTACAAATTACCGGCCGAATTCGTTTGTGTGGCGAGCGAGGAATATTCTAAATAAACAATGTAAACATGAATTTGATATTTTTGTCGCAATGATTGAAACGGTGAGACGATTACTGAGCTTGGATTTTTTAATAACCACAAAACTTTTGAATTGTTATTAACCTTTAATGATTTTGTTTATACGTCCACATATCTATTATATACTGTGCAGCATGCATGTGCAATTTTACATATGCGCGGAGACCTGTAATTGGCTAACTGTGGCTTAATTTTTTTAAGTTGTATTTTGTTGCTTTTGCTATTGTTATAATAAATAAATAATAAGTCTAGCTTAGTTATAAAAAGCTTACCATGAAAATAGCTGTTCGATAATGTCGGTTTGATTTGAGATGAATTCCCGGTAGTTAAATATAAAGATGTCAACTAGGTGAGTGAATTAAAAAAAAAATAGATTATGAAGTTAAATTGCTTGACCTCACATATATATTAAGATTATAATATTGGTACTAATTATTATTATAAGATGGCAATGTTACAATAATTTATGATTGTAAAATTTTTCCAAGGTTAAATTATGTATGCTCATGTACGTTTACGTACATTTGTCGTATAGACTTCAATTTAATTTAACTTGTTACTTTCCTCCCCCTTTTTTTTTTGATGTCGCGAAGGGACTCGCTTTTCGCAGGATGGCCGAGCTGTTAGCGTCTGTATTTTATATTATACCTTTTTATTATCTGGCAGCATTTTATTTTCGCAATTTGTCAGAATTCAGTTTTTATTAACTGGCAACACCAAACCGCTCTTATTGGTCCGTGGTTTCAATTGGCGCATATCGAACCAATCGGAGCGAGGCACGCGTTGAGGCGGGGGTTTTAGTTGTTAGAAGAATTGTCTGAGATAATTCTGTCGTCAAGCGGCCTCCAGTGAACACTAAATGAAATTACCTGCGCGTCTACTTGGCGTTATTTTAAGGTAATAATGTATATTTACCATTTTACCCTCATTTGCTATTTTTAAATCTGAAGTGCTTAATATTATAAAATGTTGTGATATTATGAAGTAAATGTTTTCTGAACTGTGTTTGGAGTATTTCTTTTACAATAGTGGCCACTGCTGCAGTCAGCGAATGTTCAATATACAGACACGGTTAGTGTGTTTTGTGCCGGTACTTCGAATATAAACGACCTGGGGGTAGAAATAGAATCTTCTACCTCGCACTCGGAGACGTGACATCGCGACACCAGGGCCTCAAGTCTGGTATTACAATATTGCCAAAATGGTCGATCACTGACTTCATAATTGTTGATTTTGACAAGTTTGGTAGTCTACTGTTACAATGGTGTCATTATGATTTGCCGATGGTCAACCACTGACACTCCATTAAAAGACATGGCATAGATTGGCAGTCTCGTACATAATGACAAATCAATGACTGACGTATGTGGTAGTCTGGTAATATTTTGACAGTTCCTTTGATCAGTGATCTACCATCGTAACGCCATCGTGCAATCATTGCTTTTGACGAGTGTTTGCTTGTGAAACATAGTGACAGACAATTGAGACAATCAAAGAGTTTAATGTACTACGAAAAGGGACAATGTATTCACTGTGAACTAATATCCTCGAGCTAACTAACGAGCCCGTCGCTTAACGAGGATGACTACAAACCCTTTTACAGATATTCCCGAGGCGGAATATGTAAAAACGTTTCACTTTCGAAAGGATTCAGTAAGGGAGTTAATTCAAAAACTCATTCCCCTTAAGGCCTGACCGCGTTAAAACGATAGCGTATCGGCAGAAATGAAGGTGAAAAACTGAAGTTAATATTGATTTATTATTCTATTCCTATAAACAGGAAATGAGTTGATTAATATTATATTATCATTGCAGATTCTGGTAGCACTCATTTTACGCAGGATCTTACCAGACCTTGATTGGACAGGGTGCCTTCCATGACATTTCGCCAATTACTGTGTCGCGGTCCATTAAAGAAGTTACAGAGGCATTATATAAAATATACCATCAATATATTAAATGGAAAGGAAAGGAATATTATATTTCGCCAAGTTCAGTTTGTGGTTTTCCAAATTGGATGTTCAAGTAGACTGTACATGTACATTCTGCCTTCCGAAACATACAAGGACATCAAAGCTAAATACTCATATTCCAAACATAAGAAACAGGAAATTCAATAATATTTTTAATGGTACGTTTGTAGCTGTGCTTTTAACTCAACTATGGCGGAGCTCAGATGAACTTAGTTCATCTGAGTGGCGGAGCTAAAAGGAAAGGGTAATGTTTTTCATATTGAGAATGGAAGTGTTACATAGGTAGTGATGACTATAGATAGTGACCAGCACTGGCTTGGTACTTAAGTAAATGATAATGTACACATACCTATGTGATACTTTTAAGTATTAGTACAATAAGATCTTCCTGATCTTTTTTTAATATTGCCATAGGTACCTACCTGACTGCCTCGTTGGTCTCGCGGCATAAATGTGCTCGTGGGATCGGGAGGTACCGGGTTCGATTCCTGGGTCGGGCAGTGTTATTGGGTTTTTCTGTTACGAAATTCTCAGTAGCAGCACGGAGTCTGGAAATGTGCCCGGTACGGCAATAGGCTCGCCCCTTATTACGTGGGACTAAAGTATATCTGGCGAAAAGAGGGTGTAGAAATACACCTTTGCCTACCCCTTCGGGGATAAAAGGCGTGACGATATGTATGTATGTACCTACCTGACAGGAACGGTAATGTATTTATACATGGAGAATGAAAGTATTAGGATAATAATGACTATGTAGTGACCTGGCTTTATATAATGTTCCTAAATTATCAATATATTCTATCTACATAAATACAATATATACTATCTTTATGGAGTCTTGTAAAGAATTTACATAATTCAATTCAATAATATCTGAATTATGATGAAAAGTGTTTATAAATTAATTGCATAGTATAGAAGATCTTAGTAAGTATATAAGAATATGATGTAATGAGTGGTGTGTTTATAAATATTTACTTATCTCTCTTACAGATACAAAATTCAACCAAACGGGCAACTTCTTCTGCTTTATGAGTTTTGTGACCGCTCATATTCATGTTTGAGACGTACATTTGTGAGGATTCTGCAAAGACAGTATGAAGAAAGTTGCTTTGCTAGTAGATGCAAAAGTGAAGTTTGATAATTAGTATAAATTTATGATAGTTAGATAGTTCATGAGAATAGTGTTAAATTTCTGTGTCTATAATCTGGAACCAACAATTCTTAATAAATTCATGTACAGAAATTATATGTATTTAATAAAACAACATTGTTAATAATAGCACATTATTATAAGTTTTATTTTTCTTCACGATACATGTTACAACACATGAAACACAAATAATATTTTAATTGTAATAGGAATGAAACTATGATCTAACTCAATCTTCAATATTTTATGTTTTGGTTATATCAATTCTTCTTCGAATATAAACACATTTAGTAATTAACTCGCTATCTTTAATTATAGTATTTACTCCTGTCGATATAATCATAATCAATTGTGCTTTGAAATTTGTTTTCCATAAAGCATTTTCCGTTGATATCTTCGTTTTGGATCTTTGAGAAACAGACGAGCTACTCGGTATTTATCAATTCAACGCAGTGCATTGAGAAATACTTACGTCAAAACATGATTTGACGTTGACAGCTAAACAGAAAAAGTATTATTGAGTTGAATGGTTAACTTCATTGTTTTTTGCTATTTACGAACTTAATACAACTTCAGAGTGCTTATAACATTAGTAATTAATATTTAAAATATATATAAATGCAATCTGGCATGAAAAATAAATCAAATTTAATGGTAGTTTTTCAAAAATCATTTCTTTTAATGGGTTTTTTTTATCGGTGGCAATACAACAATGTCATTCTGCCACCATTCAATTACGAGACCACTGATCGATCACTGAACGATCACTATGAATTACCAGACTACGAAATTTTATCAAAAGGATAATGGGATCGTGTTGGAATGACGAATGTGTTTAAAATAGCAGACTTGAGGCCCTGTTAGCTTGCGACCACGGGACGTGCAACCGTCTCGAAACGTCAAGCAAAATAAGGTATGTAAATACCTGCATGTTCGCGTTAATTCCCGTCTATATATATTAGTCAATAACTCGATACCTGATTATTCCCCGCTGAACCCAAAGATGATATACTATAACCAGAGATAGATAGGCCACTTTGGTTTTAAATTTAATAAAATGAGAGTACCCAAGCACATAAACTAATTAGCAGATAAACTAATGTCCAGTACTAAAATGAAAGAGTTAGATTACAGATATCAGTATACACAAGAAATAAATATGTCATATGAATTCATCAAAAATGTAGATTTGGATATAGATCTATCAGAATTACATGAAACGTTTACGAGCGAATATGAAGTGGTTTCAATAACCCGTCTGAAACGGTTCGCTGAAGATGAATGGCGTGATAGCAAAACAATACTTATAGCTTTTAGAGGCTCTACTTTGCCCCCGTATGTTCACGGTTGTAGGTTTAAGGTGGAGCCCTATGTGTTTCCCGTCACCCACTGGGTGCTGGAAATATGGACATTTGATCAAACAATGCCGCACAAAGAAAACTGTGTGTCCCAAATGCGGCGGTCTTCATGCCAATTGTGAAAAAACACAATTTAAGTGTGTAAATTGTAAAGGTTCACACATGTCACTCGACAGAAAATGCCCCATTTTTTTAAGAGAAAAGAAAGTTCGTCTTCTTATGTCACAGAATAACTGCACGTATAGAAAAGCATTAAATATATACTTAAATAAAAATCAGAACGACAGTGCTGACGGGATGCCTTTAAATAATAATGAAGACCGAAATAGTATGGATCAGGAAGCACAAATATTGAATACAGATGGGTCAATGACTTACAGATATATTCTAGTTAATAACTTACAAAACGAGGAACAACAAGAGGATACATCAGTAGGCCTATTGCGTATCTCAGTTGACAACTGAAAGTGATGATCACTTGGCAAAGTGTACATCAAATAACTGTCAAACAGCTAAATTCGTATCGGCTAACATCAGTGGCTAACTGAGATGACGTCATAGGCACCCGGTGTCGCTGATAGCCACTGAACCTTATTTTGACAGATGATTGTGTATCGATAATTTAATATTGCGATTGTCTAAGCTTAGTGGGCATCAAATTGATAGTCACTTCGGTTGAAGTTGCCTTCGTGAAAGACACCACTCAAAGGTAGTGTTTTTCGAGTTGTAGTGATTATCACTGAAGCCTATATTGGACGGAAATATTTAAAACTTACTTTGTTTGATGTATATAGTGACCTATGTAAACTTTGTAGATATTTCACGACCTTCATTGCTCAATTTTGCTGAAAAACAGCGGAAAAAGAAGCGAGTTCGCATCCAACGACGCCGTTTACGGGATGCTAGTGACCCACTGCAGTTGCCAGAAGGCGAATTTATTGCCAATTTTCGCTTGAGCAAAGTTGGTTTCCAGCAAGTGTTGGAGAAAATTAATCGTCTCATGCCACAAGCTCAACGGAAAACAGCTGTGCGCAATGAATAAGCACTAATTTAATTTGAAAATATATGGTTTACTTATACCTAAATTTAAAACAACAATGTATAACATTTCCGACTTGTTTGATATCACAAAGTCATTCACTTTTCACAATATCCACTTATTATTAGTTTCAAAACAATAGAAATGAAACAAGAATACTCAAACAACGTTAAATAAGTTATAAGTACCTACTTATAACACTTACGATGAATCTTGTTTTACCAAAATTAGGTTGGGCTTTCACAAGCGAATACACAAAATCAAAACAAATATTTTTCAACTTTATATTGGACAATGGATGCTGACATATTTTCCAACTCCAACAATTCGCGCCAAATTCATGTCTCAGAAGCGAATTTTATTGCTAAATTAAGAAGTCTTACAATCCATAAAGTTTTAATGGTCCAATGGGTATTCTTAAATCAGTCGTATGGTGTCGATAAAAAATAGTGAAGTGTTAACAACAATTTGATAGGCACTGACAATATGTGTCATACGCAATACCAAATGAACCTTAATCTCGGTTGACATCAAACTTCGGTGTACATCGAAGTGGCGATGGTAACTGTAACTGTCAAAAACACGCAATAGGCCTGCTGAAGACAATATGAATAAAAACGAAAGAGAGCGTCGTAATAAGAAGAGCACTAAAAAGAAAAGCAACAAGAAATCTAGTGCGGGATCAGTAGAATGCGATTTACAAAGTTGTGACGAAATACCGAGTCAGGAAATACAAGAAAAGGAAATAGAAACTAAAAAGAAGCGGAGAATTTGTTGGCAAGATATACTGAATAGACTTAAAGAAACTTGTTTTACAAATAAGACATTTGAAGATAAATGCCTAACCATGGTGAAAATAACTATCGCGGAAGTTAAAAAATACATTTTTGAGATATTTACTGAGGCTGAGTGGTTTAACAATATATTTAACATCTCAAACTATGGGTAGTACCTTAGATAATAGTAAGCTGAACATACTCCAGTGGAATGCTCAGAGTATAACATTAAAACGATTAGATTTGGAGTGCCTTTTATATCAAGAAAATATTCACTTGGCAATACTTAGTGAAACGTGGTTGGATGAAGAAACAGAGTTCGGCTTCAGCGGTTACCATACATACAGAAGAGATAGAGAAGACTCCTACGGTGGCGTGGCTATCGTGATTCACAAGTCATTGAAGGCACGAATATCATCACATCGATTGGGTAATGTAGGCTTAGAAATGCTATATATTAGGTTACTTAATTGTCTTAGTCTGGAAAATGTTATTTCAGTTTATTGTCCATCAAGTGTACGTACATCGCAACGAGACTGGGATTCATTATTTTGTATGTGTTCTAGGAAATTGATAGCCGGTGACTATAGCGCGCACCATACAAACTGGTCGAATAGGAACGATACCAGAGGCGCACAGATAATGAATTCAGCTATTGATAAGGGCTATATACATTTAAATGACGGCAGTTCAACACGAATAAAACTTGTAAATAACGTTCTTCAAGAGTCTTCCCCAGATGTAACATTTATTTCCACTGATATTGCTGTTAACTTTAAGTGGGCTGTAACTAATGAAAACCTTGGCAGCGATCATTTGATTATTAAAATGCAGTTGAACTATCGTCGTTTTGGTGTTAATGTAAGAAAGCGTGATTATAAACTAACTAATTGGCAATTATACACAGACACACTTCATACAGTGTTTGGTAATCCAGATAATATTTCAAACAATACTCAAGAAAAATACAATTTTTTTATAGAACAGATTAATAATGCTGCAGATCGAAGCACTCCAATGATAAAAGTGTGTACTGAGCCTGTTTCTAAATTGAAGCCTAAACACTATTGGAACCCTGAACTTTCCAAGTCAGTAGCTCAGCGACGGTTACAGTTAAAACGATTTCACAATCATCATCATCATCACAGAATCCAACCCCCGAGAACCTAACACTATTAGAACAAAGAATATGTAAAACAAAACGGCTATTAAAAAAAATTAAGTCTCAGAGTTGGAATCAATTTTGTAATAGTATTAATGAGTCTGTGACGCTCCCAGAGATGTTGCATAGAATGCGATGGATTAGAGGTTTTAAACGAGAACCATTTTAGCCATCTGATCAACAAAAGGAGGAGCTATTATGTACATTGGCACCTGACTTTGTAGTTCCACAAATGCCGTCCTTACGTTCTGTGAAAACATCTCTGGAGACCGATTTTACCATGGAGGAAATGCTGAAATGCCTAAAGAAAACAAACACAGCTCCTGGTATTGATCTAATAACATATTCTATGTTGTATAAGCTGCCAACAAATGCCAAATCATACCTATTAGATATTTATAACAATGTTTTGAGGGAGGGGTACGTTCCATTACAATGGCGATATGTTCCAATTCAACCGATACCCAAAGCAAGTGCCACTGCCGATCTTACACCCAAGTTGAGACCCATTGCCCTTAAGTCGTGTATATGTAAAGTCTTGCACGCTATGATAACTAAACGTATTGAATGGTATGTAGAGAAAAATAAAATTTAGTCATACAAAACAACTGGTTTTAGACGAGCCCAGTCTTCCCTGGATTCTTTAGTGCGGTTAATAACATATATTCAAATCGGCTTTTCAAGAAATATGTCTACACTCGCATGCTTTCTAGACATTGATAACGCATACAACAACATTTCAATTGATAAAGTTGTACAGACATTGGATGAATTAAAAATTGGTGCTAAATTACCAAGATATATATGGAGTTACCTAAGCGAAAGACAATTGTTAATTTTGAAACTCATAATGGCTGTAACCCCCAAGTTCTATGTCGATGGACAGGTAGGGGCATTGGTCAGGGTGATCCTTTGTCACCTTTATTATTTAATATTGTAACACACACAATCTGTCATAGTATTACGGATGTTATGATATCGCAGTATACGGATGACTTCGTCCTCTACACTAGTAGTTATATACTTAGTGAAAGTTCAATTGTGATGCAAACTTCTCTGGACACAATATTCACAATTTTACAAAGTATCGGTCTCCAACTGTCTGGTAACAAATCAAAATACTTTATCTTTAGCAGGTAACGTAGGATACAACAAGTTCAGCTTAAGATTAACGGTATCACATTGCAATCCGCTGAAAACATAAAATACTTGGGTGTGTGGCTAAACAGGTCTTTGCGTTGGGGAAAGCATATAAACGAAACAACTCAGAAGGCTAAAAAATTTATAAATGTCCTCAAAGTTCTATCTGGGTCATCTTGGAGTGTCCATCCAATTCACCTGCGCAGGTTGTACTTAGCTCTAATCAGAAGCAGAATCGATTATGGTAGCTTCATGTACGACAATAGCGCTTAAACAAATATTTGTAAGTCAGATGTAGTACAAAATCAAGGTTTAAGGATTGTCGGAGGCTTTATAAGAAAATCTCCTATACATATTATGGAGAGCGAGTTGAGTATCCCTCCCCTGTCTGTACGTAGATACTATCTAGCTGTAAAGTATACGTTGAAAGCAAAGTCGTTCTCTAAAAATATAACCATTGAAATATTCAACGAACAAAGCACGCTTTGTACCAATAGGTATTGGCATATTAAAAGGAAACCGCTATTAGTTACAGTATATCTAGAAACAATAAATGAACACATAGACCACAGTTACCCATTGAAAATGTTTACATTAAATACTTGGGTTACAAACATTCAAACTGACCAAATATTAAATATTAACTTAGACTGTTTAGATTGTAGTAAAGCTAATTATAATTCTGTTTCACTTAAGACTAATGTACTAGAAGAATTTTTTAATAAATATAATGGGTGGCACAAAATCTTCACTGATGGTTCCAAGAGTGTAGCTGGAGTAGGCACGGCATTTCTTGATCCATGTTATAGTAATAGTGGTAGTTTTAAGATTAGCAATAATAATATATTATGTATTATGACGGCAGAGCTTACTGCAATATATGAAGCGTTACGTTATGTTCAAAAAAATAGTTCCCATCATAACAGGGTTGTCATTGTAACCGACAGCAAAAGTGCCTTACAGCATTTGGCTCGATGCGCTTCTGGTTACAGAAGTGCATCGATAGCCTATGCGATCTCAAATGTGTTGTATGAGTTCCAGTGCATTAACAATATTGCCTTGAAGTTGCAGTGGGTTCCGTCGCATATTGACTTAGAGGGGAACGAGCAGGTTGACATATTAGCAAAAAATGCAGCCATTAATGGCTCCTTTCTAGAAATAAAACCTTGTCCATTTGAATTACTGCCAAAATTCAAATCTTATTGTTATAATATTTGGAAGGAGAGCTTTAGTAAAATTTCGGTATAAAAGGGTATCTGGTATGCAGTAAGCTCTGCCGTCATAATACATAATATATTATTATTGCTAATCTTAAAACTACCACTATTACTATAACATGGATCAAGAAATGCCGTGCCTACTCCAGCTACACTCTTGGAACCATCAGTGAAGATTTTGTGCCACCCATTATATTTATTAAATAATTCTTCTAGTACATTAGTCTTAAGTGAAACAGAATTATAATTAGCTTTACTACAATCTAAACAGTCTAAGTTAATATTTAATATTTGATCAGTTTGAATGTTTGTAACCCAAGTATTTAATGTAAACATTTTCAATGGGTAACTGTGGTCTATGTGTTCATTTATTGTTTCTAGATATACTGTAACTAATAGCGGTTTCTTTTTAATATGCCAATACCTATTGGTACAAAGCGTGCTTTGTTCGTTGAATATTTCAATGGTTATATTTTTAGAGAACGACTTTGCTTTCAACGTATACTTTACAGCTAGATAGTATCTACGTACAGACAGGGGAGGGATACTCAACTCGCTCTCCATAATATGTATAGGAGATTTTCTTATAAAGCCTCCGACAATCCTTAAACCTTGATTTTGTACTACATCTGACTTACAAATATTTGTTTAAGCGCTATTGTCGTACATGAAGCTACCATAATCGATTCTGCTTCTGATTAGAGCTAAGTACAACCTGCGCAGGTGAATTGGATGGACACTCCAAGATGACCCAGATAGAACTTTGAGGACATTTATAAATTTTTTAGCCTTCTGAGTTGTTTCGTTTATATGCTTTCCCCAACGCAAAGACCTGTCTAGCCACACACCCAAGTATTTTATGTTTTCAGCGGATTGCAATGTGATACCGTTAATCTTAAGCTGAACTTGTTGTATCCTACGTTGCCTGCTAAAGATAAAGTATTTTGATTTGTTACCAGACAGTTGGAGACCGATACTTTGTAAAATTGTGAATTTTGTGTCCAGAGAAGTTTGCATCTCAATTGAACTTTCACTAAGTATATAACTACTAGTGTAGAGGACGAAGTCATCCGTATACTGCGATATCATAACATCCGTAATACTATGACAGATTGTGTGTGTTACAATATTAAACTTTAACAGCCCACTACTGGACTTGGCCTCTTCTTTGATAGGAGGAATTGGCCTACTATACCACGCTGGCCAAACGGGTTGGTATAGGGTTTGTATCAAGTTTTCCTTCTCCTACAGTATTGTTCTATGCATAATATGCTCCCTCTGTCGGCTCTTACGACACCCATGGGATGATATGGGGTGGTAACAATCCGTATTCTTAATCCGTCACCACACGGACATAGGTATTACATACCGAATATAGGTATACCGAACTCTAAATATGAATATGTTAAGCACCGAATCCTTTTTGTGCAAGTCCGACTCGCACTAGACCAGCTTAAACATTTTGTATTACCTATTTTTTGTCACAAACAACCAAAGAATGTTCATAAAGAAACAAAACATCTACCTTCACCAAAAGTGGTCGCTTCATTATCAGCTGCACAGATGTGAGAAGTATCAGATGTAACGCGCGGCACAGTTGCATGCGGCCACTAAAGCAAATACAAAATTGAAAAGCGAATACAAACTCGTCTCAGTGCGCTACGAAGCATCGTACAGTTCACGCGTCACGATCACGTCAACTTTTAAATTCTCAAAATGCCGTCTTGTGTTCTTAAACACTGTAAAAGTTGTTCCTAAAAACAAAAACAGGAAAATGGAATATCTTTTCACAGGTAACTATTGATAATTTGACTGTTTCCTAATTTAATTTCGATAAAATTCGTATTTGTGCAAGAAATATGTAAGTGTTGCCAGTTTTTGTCGACGCCGTTCTGCCTGAATTAGGGAAAATGCACTTGTCAATTGATTATGTGATAATGATTGTCATGTTAATGAAAAATACATTACCGTATTATAAAAGTATATTGTAGATATATCTTCTTTCTCATAAATATAGTAATAGAATTTCAATTTCCATTAGTATATACCTTACATAATATTGTCTTGTGTTCGATCCCCAAACGATCCAAATATTCTTGTACATCCTGCTACTCGTCAAGCTTATAAACTTTGACCTTTGCACCGTTCTTAGGCGTAAAGAATAAGTATCAAAATCGTACAGCAAATGTTTAGCTTGACTTGGCGCCGTGTGTACATACATACTTATGGCGTAGGGAATAAGTATCAAAATCGTACAACAACTGTTTAGCTTGACTTGGCGCCCTGTGTACATTACATACATACTAATGGCGTAGGGAATAAGTAACAAAATCGTACAGCAGTCAGCAACTGTTTAGCTTGACTTGGTGCCGTGTGTACATACATACTTATGGCGTAGGGAATAAGTATGAAAATCGTACAGCAACTGTTTAGCTTGACTTGGCGCCGTATGTACATACATACTTATGGCGTAGGGAATATGTATCAAAATCGTACAGCAACTGCTTAGCTTGACTTGGCGCCCTGTGTACATTACATACATACTTATGGCGTAGGGAATATGTATCAAAATCGTACAGCAACTGTTTAGCTTGACTTGGCGCCCTATGTACATTACATACATACTAATGGCGTAGGGAATAAGTATCAAAATTGTACAGCAGTCAGCAACTGTTTAGCTTGACTTGGTGCCGTGTGTACATACATACTTATGGCGTAGGGAATAAGTATCAAAATCGTACAGCAACTGTTTAGCTTGACTTGGCGCCGTATGTACATACATACTTATGGCGTAGGGAATAAGTATAAAAATCGTACAGCAACTGTTTAGCTTGACTTGGCGCCCTGTGTACATTACATACATACTAATGGCGAAGGGAATAAGTATCAAAATCGTACAGCAGTCAGCAACTGTTTAGCTTGACTTGGTGCCGTGTGTACATACATACTTATGGCGTAGGGAATAAGTATCAAAATCGTACAGCAACTGTTTAGCTTGACTTGGCGCCGTGTGTACATACATACTTATGGCGTAGGGAATAAGTATCAAAATCGTACAGCAACTGTTTAGCTTGACTTGGCGCCGTGTGTACATACATACTTATGGCGTAGGGAATAAGTATCAAAATCGTACAGCAACTGTTTAGCTTGACTTGGTGCCGTGTGTACATACATACTATTTATTTCTCAACTAATCGACGCCAGCGGCTTCGCACGCACATATTTTCGTATTTCTCGTTTTGCCTGATCCCGTGGGAATTTCGAGAAATCCCGTCTTAGTGCACCCCTACGGTTCCCAAGAAACATACATGCTAAATTTCAGCTTCATGCGCCGAGTAGTTTCGGCTGTAGCTTGTCTGTCAGTCAGTCAGTAACGCAAGGATTTTATATATACAGATTTACGAAGTAGTTAAAACTTAAACGGTACCTACATTTAAGAAATGTATTTATAAAAGCATTAATTAAATCCATGTTAAATTCTTCAAAACCGCAAATGAATATAAGAATATTACATAACTATATGCAAAATACTGGGAGATTATTCATAATCTGGCAACTTTACACACACATAGACGCGCGTGTCCGTACAGTGCCAGTCGCCAAAGGTCACGCACACATAGCTGTCAACGTGCCACACTTAGTTGGACGAATGTGCTATATCTGATACTTCTCACATCTGTGATCAGCTGGTTTATCTTGCTCAACTGAACATGAAGTTGCCTGAATTTCAAGAGATTGCAAAGTTGAAGTTGTTGAAATAGATTCTGAAATTAAATACAACACAAGCATAAATGATTGTTGTTCAAATCTTAAAATAATATTTACAAGCTTGTTAAGCTTGTAAATATTATTTTAAGATTCATAATAAAGGGTTACTGATAATTCCTAATCAAATTATTTCTATTTTTGTATAGGACTGCAGGATGCCCGCGGTTACACCCGCGTTATTTAAGGCTACTGCTCCGCTCCCGTCTCTCATAGCGCAATGTTATATAGCCAATAACCTTCCTCAATAAATGGGCTACCTAACACTGAAATAATTTTTCAAATCGGACTAGTAGTTCCTGAGATTAGCGCGTTCAACCAAACAAACAAACAAACTCTTCAGCTTTAGATATTAGTTTAAGATTAGGACCTGCAACATTCTACGTAGGCACACAGAATTCTACGTAGAAGTAGTATTCTACATAGGTACGCTATGTAGGCAAAAACCTCAGTGCTAAATTTTTCATTAACATGTGAATCAGTGTTGTGTGTTGATGATGAAATTTTTGACTCTCAACATAGGAGAATTTATGCCAAATTATTATTTACTAATCATGATTGTCGTCCTCTATATTAAACCATTTGCGAGCAACTTATTATTATTTATTGAATTACTGAAAAGTCATAATCAGCCTGTCTTAGTTCACTGCTGAATATAGGCGTCTTCGATGGCATGCTACTAAGCTCAATTTTCGGCTCTTTGTGACCAGCCATTTTGCGTATATCGTCAGATCCATCAGTTCACCTAACGGGAAATCGTATTACGCCTCGTTTGGCACAACGTGGATCCCGCTCTAAAACACGACTACTCCAACAGTTGCCAGTTCAACAACAAATGTGACCAGCCCACTGCCATTTCAGCTTGGTAATTCTTTAGGCTGCTTGCTAAAAACTCGGTACAACTGATAATAGTCTAAGCTGGCAGGTCAGACGGCAGTCTCTCTGTGGAAAAGCTAATATTCTATCCTATCTAGTTAGACTAGTAAGCGGACCTCCCAGGCTTGTAAATCTTGGATGTACCTAACTAGATAAACACTAGGACGATGATGATGAGTAATTTTGTGAGACATGCAATAATCCCGTCTCTACACGTATCAAAGATATTTTTAAGGTAATGAGATTCAACAATCTTAATATATAAAATCCTTGCGTTACTGACTGACTGACAGACACGCTACAGTCGAAACTATTGAGCGCAGGAAGCTGAAATTTGGCATGTGTGTTCTTTGGGGACCGTAGGGGTGCACTAAGAAGGGATTTCCCGAAATTCTCACGGGATCCGCCAAAATGGGTAAATTGAAAAAAAAATGCAGGCGTAGCTGCTGGCGTCCTCTAGTAAACAATATCTGCCACCATGCATTTCAAAATTGTCATTTATTTCATTTTTCGTATCGACCATGGCTCTAGTTTGATAATTTCCGTACACACACTTTTCTGTATTTATATCTGAATGAGCTATTTTCTTGTTTCGTCCTTTTAAACCCCCTTTTTTCCATAGTCGGGATCTAGTTTGTAAACTTATTTTTCAAATATAACACTCTAAAAAATTAAATTACATTTAAAAATATAAAAATAGATTCCCACTGACGACGGGAATAGGATTCAACCGGCGGGTAGGGCTCCAGAGATAGGAATTTCTTCACAATGCGAGCCGTTTGCGGAAGTACTGCCTTTTGCATCAAACTCTTGACCAAGCTGCCTAATTTCAACCTCTCTAGATGGCGTTCGAGGGTTTTCGCTATAAGTAGATACAGGCAGTAGAGCCTTGCTGATTTCAGCATGAATGGGCTGGCTCGACCGGGGAAGTACTACCCTCGCACAGAAAATCGACGTAAAGTAACAGTACTTAAACTGTTGCGTTTCGTTCGGTGAGTGAAAGTGCCGGAGGCTCTATCCCCTATTCCTTCTTCCTCATCCCACTCCTCAACCTATCCCTTTTGTGTTGCTTGTGTCCATGGGCGGCGGTAATCGCTTGCCATCAGGTGATCCATCTGCTCGTTTGCCGCCTATTACTATAAAAAAAGTCCATTAACGGACACAACTATCGGAACAATGATTGCCGAATATCCCACATATCGACAATTTCGTGAGCTAAGTCCAAACATTTTTCTTGTTTGTCTTGTTCTGCTATATAATATTATTATTATTTAAATTATTTAATAATTTATTAATGTAGTTCAAAGTTATTTAAAATTGAGTAACCGATGAAAGGTATATTTTTCAGTTATTTTCAATCGAGCTTTGTAATTCCTACACACGTCTTAAGCACAAAATATATCGTCATATTTTTTGATAGCACATAATACATATTTATGCCACAATGGCAGAATCGCTATTGATAGGGTGGGACGAGCATAAGATTGCCCGCACCTGCGTTTAGGTATCCTCCCCTCTCTTCAAATTTCACATAGCGCTAAAACATGCCACTATAATATGCCACTATAAAATGCACTTCAGCTCCTCTTTATATACCTATTCTTATAAATATAATTGTTTGAGTTAAAGGATATTTTAAAAATCAGAAAGGACAACCGCACTGCCTAGGGGCCCTGACACTGTTAATCCGGCCCTGCATATAAGCTACTTACTCGTACTAATATTCAATGTTGGGACAGCGTTCTTAGTAAGATGACCACTGGCTGTTATGTAAAAGTGTTCAAAGTGATGATCGCATATACGTATGTTGTTATATATGTATTTGTCACCCTTTTCTTTGTCTGTTTCACTCAAAATATCTTTCCATTGATCAAATTTTTCCGTATAAGGGTATTTCGAAGGCGGGAAATGATGTTCTTTTCCTGAAAGATAGTAGGCACACATTTTTAGCTATTATTATAATCACATACAAAATGCCGAGTCGAAAAGACTACTACTGACCAAATTTTGATTTTGACATTAAATATACTGATTACAGCTTACATTTGTAAGGACGACATCGAAAATAGCACTTAATTAAAAGCTGACTTTCTAGGCATTTTAAAAGCGTCGTCAAATCCAAATCGCAGAAGCAAGCAAGGTCAAGTATTCACAGCGTAGGGTCAATTAATTAGGGTATCTAATCACAGGGTCCAAGGAAGAAGCAGGGTCAAAGTTTAAAGAAAACGCAAAGTAGATACCTACACCGCGAGACAAAAAAGCAGATAATTTTTGAAAGTTTGCGGCAACAGCTATGTCTGTCATCTGTGACATCCGTCAGTCATCTAAAGACCTTGCCACACGGCACAATTTTACGTCCAACTTGACTAAATCACTTGATGAAATCGTGACGTCTAGACGCTAGTCGTCCAACTCAAGTTACCACCAGATTTTAACCAATCGGGTGGACGGAATGAAAACATGAATTTATTCATTTCTTGTTTATAGGAATAGAATAATAAATCAATATTAACTTCAGTTTTTTCACCTTCATTTCTGCCGAAACACTATGGTTTGACGCGGTCTGGCCTTAAGGGGAATGAGTTTTTGAAATAAATCCCTTACTGAATCCTTTCCTTTCTAAGGTGAAACGTTTTTACAAATTCCGCCTCGGGAATATCCGTAAAAGGGTTTGTAGTCATCCTCGTTAAGCGACGGGCTTATTAGTTAGCTCGAGAATATTAGTTCGCAGTGAATACATTGTTCCTTTTTGTAGTACATTAAACTTTTTGATTGTCTGTCACTATGTTTCACAAGCAAACACTCGGCAAAGGCAATGATTGCACGATGGCGTTACGATGGTAGGTCACTGATCAAAGGAACTGTCAAAATATTACCAGACTACCGCATACGTCAGTCATTGATTTGTCATTATGTACGAGACTACCAATCTATGCCATGTCTTTTAATGGAGTGTCAGTGGTTGACCATCGGAAAATCATAATGACACCATTGTAACAGTAGACTACCAAACTTGTCAAAATCAACAATTATGAAGTCAGTGATTGACCATTTTGGCACTATTGTAATAGCAGACTTGTGGCCCTATGTTTGTTTACAAAACGTCTATCTTCTCGTGACACCAACTATAGGTACTTTTAAATATCACTCAAAACTATTGCAACAACCTATCATCACCAAAGTATTGGATCATTAGAAAACTCACATAAAGCATTAGGTGACTATTTGCACATTCAAACCAACAATAATCCTTCTAACTGTTCATGGTGACAGTACTGGTGTTTTTCTTATAACACCACAGTACATTCTGAAACTAAGTTTATACCTTTTGAGTTAGTTTACCTAAAAAAAACTGTGGTAACATTGAAGCATTGTCAACTTTGAAAGTTATGTTTTAGAATTTAAGTGCAGGTTACAAAGAGCTCAAAGTGATGCCAGGTTATAATTTAATGTTAAGCAAACAGCGTAGAAAGTGTAATTATGACATGTCTATTAATCCTATCGTTTATGAGCCAGGCGATACATTGTTATTAAAAAATGAAACTGGAAATAAGTTAGATACCTTATATACAGGCCCATACACGGTACTAGAAGATCTTGCACCTATCATCATCAGCCTTTAACAGTCCACTGCTGGACTAGGCCTCTCCTTTGAAAGAAGGAATTGGCCTACACATACCACGCTGGCCAAACGGGTTGGTGTAGGATTTGTATCAAGTTTTCCTTCTCTTACACTGCCGTTCTCTGCATAATATGCTCCCTCTGTCAGTTCTTACGACACCCATGGGATGATACGGGATGGTGACATTCCTATATTATTTTTAATTTATTTTTTAAATTCCTATAGTATTATTTTTTATTCTCTTTCTCTTTTTAAAAGACAACTCCTGCACTAGGAATAAATCATGTTGCGCGGGGGACTTTACAAACATGCAACTAACGGACATAATGAGCACCCAGACTCGAAACAACAATTTATAGATCACACAAATTGTTTTCTCGTGTGGGAATCGAACCCACGAGACGCGGCGCAGTACCTAACGGCGCGGCGACTTTTTAAACCACTACGCCAATCGTGCAGTCAATTCTTAATCCGTCACCACACGGATCTTGCACCTAATGTTAAGATAAATTTTATTTTAATGGTAAACACGTTATAGTTCATAAGAATAGAACAAAAGTATGTATATAAAAACCCGTTGCTTAAGTTTGATTGATTAAAGATTTAAAAAAGTGTGTCTTTTTTTTACATTTAGGGGATGGGGATAGGATAGGGATGGAGTAGTATGTAAGTGAAGTGTGTAAGTTTAGTGTGTAAGTAGCCTCATAATTTCTTATGTCAGCATTTCATGCCTTTACGTGTATGTAATATTTTATACTTTGAAGTCACTAATAAATGACAACCTAAACTGACTTGACGTGTTGTTCTTTTTGTCGAACCCAACACTTCTACACGAGGACATACAAAGACACACAACGGCGGGTTTTTAGGTATTTGCTAATAATGAGTCATTAGACAAATGAATATTACGAATGACGCAAACATTCGCTTATCATCTAAATTAAATCTACCTAACGAATAAAATCTTAATCCAACAACAGTCCTTGCCGTAGCTATTAGACATCCATTTATAGTAATTAAATAATAATGAAAATGTATCGTTGTGCAATCACGTCCGATGGTCCATTTTATGCTTGATGTCAGCTGATCTGCTTTTCTATAGGTAGTAGAGCCTCGCTGATTTCAGCATTAATGGGTCGGCTTGACCGGAAAAATATTAACCCTCTACCGAACAAAACCCAACAGATACTGTTGCGTTTTGTTCGGTGAGTGAGAGTGTCGCAAACCATATTCACTGCTTCTTCTCCCTCATACCGCTCTTCCTCCTATTCCTTTTCCCATCCTGTCAATAACACATTCGTCCTCCTCTGATATTGCGGGTGCCCGTGGGCGCCAGTAATTGCTTGCTATCAGGTAATAAATCTGTTCGTTTGCCACCTATCTCGAAAAAACTGGGCAAGTGCGAGTCGGACTTGCGCTCGAAGGGTTCCATACCATCATCTATAAAAGAAATCACGTTCGTTGTATGTATACTTAAATACTTTTTAAGTTTCTACCTGTTTATTAAGACCGAGAAACAAATTGCTTAAAAATTACGTTTGTTGCATGGGAGCCCCGCTTTATTATTAACTTTTTTTAATTTAATTATTTACTTTGAAAGGTAATATACAACTACATATTTACAGTTAGTAATTTTGAGCAAAAAAACGAAAAAAACACATATACAACTACATATTCTGTGAAAATTTAAAGCGTCTACCTGTTACAGTTAGTAATTTTAGCAAAAAAACGAAAAAAACACGTATAAATTGTATGGGACCTCCCCTTAATATTTTTATTTTTTTGAATTTTTAGTATTTCTTGTTATAGCGGCAACCGAAATACATAATTCGTGAAAATTTCAGCTTTCTAGCTATCACGGTTTATGAGATACAGCCTGGTGACAGACAGACAGATAGACAGCGTAGGCTTAGTAATAGGGTCCCGTTTTTTACCTTTTAGGTACGGAACCCTAAAAAACTGCATATCACTAAAAACGCCACTTAGCACTCACAAATGCTAATTAGCGTACCAACGTGAAGAATGAGATGTAAATGATGTCATGAAGTCTAAATGAAAAAGACTCGGCCAAGTGCCACGCGTAATGTAGGGTTCCGTAGTACCCCAGTCTCCAGCTAATATGACTAATTACCGGCCTATTGCAGTGTTGTCGGTATTTGGTAAGATCATCAAATGTATTATAAATAATTGTATATGTGACCAGATTAGTAAATATTTGATCGATTCACAGCATTGATTTCTCCCCAGCCGTTTGGCCTTAACTTATCATATTAGGTTTGTTGACTATTTGCTTACTAATATATCAGCAGGCTGTCAAGTAGACGCAGCATATTTAGATTTTCAATGATCATTAGATCTTGTGAATAACGTTGTCCTGCTAATGAAGCTCTTACCACTAGTTTTTGATGCACCACAACTAAATCTGATGGCGGATTATGAAAGAGAGCGTAAACAATCGTCAAATTATGGTCATAATGAATCCCAAGAATACAATACACGTCCGGGCATAAGTCAGGCTAGTACACTGGGCCCCACTTTATTACAAATTATGATAAACGGTATTCCTAGTGTTATTACTAATACTGATGGTCTGATGTTTGCTGACGATTTAAAGCTTTAGGTACCGCTCCGTCGCAAACATTACAGATTTTGTGGCTCTCCAGCGAGATATTGACGCGGTTCAGGAGTGCAATATAAGAAATAAACTGTCATTTAATGTAGCTTAAGGTAAAGTAATAACTTCCTCTAAATCTCGTTCTGCATATTTCAAAATATTTTTATGATGCCTACGTGCGTAGCAAATTAGAGTATATCGCAATTATATGTAATCCCAATGAAGCTATACAACCAGTTTTTAGGGTTCAGTACATCGAAATGAAAAAACTTTTGTAGGATCACTTTGTGTGATCCGTCCGTCTGTCAAGACCCTTTTTCTCAAAAACGCTTGGAGGTATCAAACTGAAATTTATATCAAACTAGTCCACGCCAGCGGCTTCGCACGCACATATTTTTGAATTTCCCGTTTTTCCCGATCCCATGGGAATTTCACTAAATCCCGTCTTAGTGCACCCCTACGGTCCCCAAGGAACAATCATGCTAAATTTCAGCTTATTGGGCCGAGTAGTTTCGGCTGTAGCTTGTCTGTCAGTCAGTCAGTAACGCAAGGATTTTATATAATATATACAGATAGTCAAATCTACTGTCCTTTGAAGCGGTGATAAAATCAAACTTCTAAGCCAACGCAATCAAAAGATACAGCCGTTTATGCTGCAAATATCAACAAATTTTCAAAACCCGCAAGGGAATCAAAACCTACAGGGAACTTCCCGTGAACTCAGAATCTAAGTACAAAATTTGGTATGCGAAAACCGTAAAGGGTAATATAATGGCAGGAATGTATTGGCGTTTGGTACCGGCCTATGGGTATATCCGAGACTGGTACATGGTAGGCACTCTTTTTGTATTTATTTGTCAGGTAATAGCATATGTAATTACTGTCTAAATTATGAGACTTAAGAACTTAGCGTTCAAAAGTTATTTCAGTTTGAACTTAAAGGCTGTAAGTAGATAGGTCCTGTGACTATTTACCTATGACATTAATGACAGCTATGACACAATTAATGACTTGTTGATTTTGGTCGTGTTTATTAACGTTATGCAAGATAATTATTTACGTTATTAATCAATCGTAATTAGACAATTTATCCTAATTAGACAATCTAAATAAATCTTTCTGATGTCTGTTTTAAATAGCTATTCCTTCGAAAATGCGTAAAGGTTTGTTCCAGACAGAACTGTTGGTAGTTTTCTCAAACATCAAAGTATCTCTCTGATGTTCTAAGTCCTACAGCAATAAATATTTTTAGCATATTATGGAAATTAAATGCAGTTGTGTACTAGACATAGTGTCAAGAAAATGTACCACAATGAATTTACAAGCGTCCTTCCGCGAAATAATACACTAACACTATCAATGCCGTGATCGGAGGAACCGGAGCTCAACTTAAGGTATCGACGGATAGATAAAAGTTAGCAGAAACGCTTCGATGTAGCACACAACATAATCCAAAGCAATAGCAAAGACCCCATTGATAATCGCCGGTTTGCTTACTATTTTCTGTCAATAAAATGTTGCTATATAGTTTTTTTATCGATTTATATAATCGATTTTGTCAAAATGTTAAAGTTATTAAATAATGCTTTATAATAACTGTACAGTTTAGTCGAGATTGGTGTAATACTTATTATTAATTAAAGTATATTTGGTCTTAACTTTTGAATGCAGGAATTACCCAAATCAATAACAATTGATTTAACTAAATCGATTTTATAACAATTTCTTATTTACATATGGCAAGTTTTCGTTAGGAATCCTGCGTTTTGTTATTAACATTTTCACGTTTATTTACTGCAATTGTTACACTTATTCAAACCCAATTTTCATACTTTTGCAAGGTTCTCAAAATATTATAAGTACATGAAAATAGTAAGGTTACTTATTAAACGGTACAAATTTCAACATCATCCATCATATATTACTCCGGGTACCAAATCTGCCGTTCTCTTTTTTAGTTACATCACATTAAAAAAAAATTGTATTAATTTTAAAGTTACTAAAGTTATTAAATTGAAATTCATATCAAATACTCAGTTCTATAATACCTTTAAGCTGTAACAAAATCAAACTTCTATCTCAACGCAATCAAAAGAGACAGCAATTTTACTATATTTTCAAAATCGCTATTACTGGCAAGGGCATCAAAACCTACTTCTCGTAAACTCAGATTCTTGACATTTTGTACGAACCATACTTCTTATAGCACAGATAAAGGAAAAATTGAGAAAACCATTTAGTTACATAATATAATAAAAATTAAAAAAGTTACTAGCCCTTTCCTTATGAACGCGTAGACGTATTAAATTAAAATTCATATCAAATACTCAAGTCTATAATATCTTTAAGCTGTAACAAAATCAAACTTCTAAGCCAACGCAATCAAAAGATACAGCTGTTTATGCCGCAAGTTCTTGCAAATGTTCGAAACTCTCAAGAGAATCAAAACCTACAGGGTACTTCCCGTGAACTTAGAATCTTGAAATTTGGCAAGAAGCAACGTCCTATATCACTGATAAAGAAAAAATTGCGAAAGCCGTAAAATTTTAGTTACATCATATCATAAAAATATTTTTAATAATTTTAAAGTTATTACCAGTTTCTCAAGAACGCGTGGAGGTATAAAATTGAAATTCATATCAAATGCTCAAGTCAAAACTACTTCCAGTTGATCTAGAATCTGGAAATTTGGCATAAAGCAACGTTTTATAGCACATATGGAAAAATTCGATATCCTTAAATATTTGGTTACATCACATATATTTTTTTAATAATTATAATTATACACCTACAGGTTTGTACGGAACCCTCGGTACGCGAGTCCGACTCGCATTTGACCGGCTTTTTTATAGTCATAGACTGCAAACGGGCAGACGGAACGCCTGATGGTAAGCGATTACCGCCGCGCATGGACACAAGCAACACCACAACATATAATTGTAAACACGTTAATTTCTGTCTTTATTTTTTAACATTCACATGCGAAAACATTTAAATGGTTGTTAGTTTATTTTTATTTGGTAATATTTATAGACACAGTTTGATTGCCCGAAATAAATAAAAATAAACTAACACGTTCATTAACCAAGACAAAATACAAGAATTAATAATAATTAAGGACCTCGGGGTATTTTTCGACCGAAAAGTAGCCTTTCTACCACACTGAGTATGTAATTAAAAAGGCGTCGAAAATGTTAGGATTCATACTTCGGAACACAAAGGGGTTTCGTGCAGCTAGCACGAAGATAATGCTGTACAATAGTCTAGTCAGGAGTGTTTTAGAGTACTGCAGTGTAGTTTGGAGACCCCACTACGCCAATCACGCGTTGCGATTAGAAAGAATTCAGAAACGTTTTATGGGGCATTTAGCGTTTCGTGAAGGAAAAGCCAAGTGCCTCCCCTCCTACACAACACGCATGCATTATTATAGAGTGATAAGTCTATCCGCACGCAGAGATATCATAGACATAGTATTTCTGTACAAACTAATAAGAAACTAGAGGACCCGTGCTGCTCCACAGCATATTTTATTATTATAAAAAAGCTCTTAGGTACACATAGGCATGGTGAGTACATTGTAGCCTTATCTAATAAGTAAAAAGATGATATTCTTACCAAAAATGCATATATCACAAAACTTATTTTCTCACAACATTGGCTTTGCGTTGCACCTTAGGTATCGTGAAATTTCGACCTTGGCATTACTGAATGGTTTGCCGCGCAATAGGGATATATATAATATGTATAACTGAACATTGACGAAATAAAGTTCTTCTATATGACTGTGCTGCCCTACCATTCTTTCCATTAGGACCTTCGATTAGGACACTGTAATGTCCTTCGTCCAGGTGCCCAAAAAATAGCAAGTTATGAACAATTTCGCCAGTACCATAGTCGTAATCGTATTACTGTTTTCCAGGTGAATTCTGAATTGACACTCTATATCCCGAGTGTCAATTCAGAGTACTCTGAAGCTCACTACACTCTGAAGTTAAGCATGCCCTGCATACTGTCCATTGTGACCCATCACACGTTTGTAATCTGTTGCATTTGTAATGGTCTGGCCATATGCTTCGTCCCCAACAATGAAGTTACTATATACATCCCACTTATTGACAATGCTATCAACAGTTGCCAAACAAATTTCATAATGTTTATTCTCACTTCCATATAAACAATAAGAAATTGCGCGGAATAAGCAATTACCGTCACCAACAATGGAAATCACTTGAAAATGGTTGATGGTAGAATTAATCAAATCTGAACCCGTTTCCACACGTATTTTTTTAGCAGTAGGAGGATCATCCGGTACCAAATCTACAACAGGCACGTCATTGACCAAGATTCTTTGTTCAAACTTTCTCTGAGCATTTTTCAATTTCCTTCCAAGAACCATCATTATAATTTAAAACACAACTACTCACACAAAATACGTTATTAGATCTTACTTACCCTAACTTCACTTTTTTGTTTATCTGTCAATATTTTACTATCAAAATTAAAAATATAGATAAACAACTTTTTTTATAAGTAAGAAAATAGAAAACCTATTTTCTTACTTATAAAAAAAGTTAGTTGTTATCCAGCTAAATATTTCTGTGAGAAGCACGATTTATTTTGTTTTGTGTATGGGTGTGATTAATCCATCATAATTTAGAAATGTAATAATGACGTTTATAGTTTTGGTCGAAATTGTAGTTTTGGTAGGAATGGCTGATTTGGTAGCAATCGTAAGTAACCTTGCTACCAAAACTACAATACATAATATCGATGCCTTCCAGCCAAAAGGGGGTAAGCGAAATTTTTTGCGAAATCGACTTATATATATGGTTAGAATCGGCTTTTTTTTCTGCGTCTAATGGTCTAAGTTTCGTGGCTCTGGGACAAACTTTTTGTTGCTTAGGCGGTAAAGGAATTGAGGTTCTAACACTAAGTTTTTCGTCATAAACGACAGTTATTTTTGGTGTATTTTGTATTATGGTGGTTGGATAAAAATTATATTTCAAAACTGTGAGATAAGCAATTTTGGCTTTGATTATTTTTTTCTTTACTTGAACGTTAAGCAATTTGGGCTGTAAATACTTTTTTGGAAAAATACATTAATCAAATTTTACTTGAATCTTTGTGTACCAAACTTTCGGTTAGGATATTAGGGCAGTTTCTTTGGATAAAATATATGTCATTTATTACATTTAGGTCTCATTTCCGTGACTTTATTTGGCGCTTATTTTTATTTTCCCTTGTCACCAAATCAATCATCGAAGGCGCTTAGGATAAATCATCCAATCTAATGTCGCCCTACGTCTGAAAACCAAAAAAAATATCTGGTATGGTGGTTAGATAACAAGGTAAATCAAAGGTTTGGCGGTTAGCTTATAGAAGAAATGACAAACAGCATCGGTTATCTCACTCTTTCGTTCGAACAAAATGTCGTTAGCGTTGCACAGCGAACATTCACCGAGGCTTAAGCACCTCCGTGCTTCCGAGTCAGTTTGGCGCGAAGTTTTTCGAAGGAAATAAAACGGTAAGATTATTTTAATAGACTTTTATATTCATCTATAATAATGTATTCTAATTAGTTATTTTAAGTTTTAAAGGTAAGAAGTCATTAGTTTGCTATCTTGTTCAGACAATACTGAATGGTTAAATAAGTATCTACAGAGTTTACGTTGGCTAGCCTGGCTTAGGATCGTATTCAAGGGTTCGAATCGCAGGTTGGGCCAGCAAGGAATTATTGGATTGTTTTATGAATTCTCAGTCAAGAGTTAATCCTGCGACTGATATGACTCTGTTGTGTTGAATTTCCTGTGGAACTATGAGAGTGAGAGAATAAATAGTGCACGTTTGTTTTGCACATATATATTAGCGCACGTTAGTAGGTCCCTCTTTTGCAAATTGCTATTCTGCCTCAAGATTTGCCACCGTGACTGATTTAACATGTGTCATCATCATTGTTTTATCGATTGAGTGAATGGATGGGTGAATGAATGGATACACGGCAAAAGCGATAGTAAGAACCCTCTTTGTGGAGTGGCTGGAGGCCGCCACGGTGTCCTCACCTTCCGCCTGACGCGTGTCTTCTCACCGGACACGGTTGTTTTGGGTAGTTTCTTTGCTGTGGAGGACTCCCCTGGCAACGGACGTCGCGAGGCGATTTACGGCAACTGTAGACGCGGACATGCGGACGAAGAGGACCAAACGCCGTCATACCTAAAAGTGGTCCTTAGGTATGAAATTTAAAGTTTATATTTTTTTGTTATACCTAGAATGTCAGCATGAATGTATAATGCAAGACTAACTTACAATGAGTAACAATAGTTTTGTTAAATTTTCTAAAATAAATACTAATTGAGCATAATTTCTCTTTTTTTTTATTCATACCTTAGTCGCTTGTCCAGTTTAAAAAGTTATAAAAATCCAATGTATGTATGTAAATATGTATATATAATTTTATAAGAATTAATCACAATGTGCTTTCGCGTTGTATAAAAGAGCTTATTGTATTTTTAAAACATAATTAACTTATTACACTTTTCTTGTTCTTCTGCCCTTAACCAATAGCCGGTTATGTCATATTGGCTCCACTTGATAATCAGAAAAAGCATAGGTATGCTCTTTTTCTTCAACATAAATAAAATAAATGGTGCAGTTAAATCATTTGGGTTGGAACTCATTATTGAGTTGTTTTCATTTACGACGTTTTTTCCTGTTAGTATAATTAGGATCATTTGAGGGTAAGCGACAGTAAATAGTGTTAGGCGTGGGATTTGTTTTAATTAACAATGTCATTTTGTAGAGACCTAATCAAATCTATATGGTTAAATTTTGAAACTTTTGGAACGTACAGAAAATTTTCTATGATTTTTTTTCACTTATTTTGAACTTTAAACTACTCTCCTGTAAAGTTTGTTAAGTGGCGGTTAGCCTCTTTTGGCCGTAAGGCATCGATAGAATATGCCAAAAATACCATTTCTACCAAAACTACTATTCCTAACGAAATTACTATTCCTATCAAAACTACTATTTGTACCAAAACTACTATTCGTACTAACACTTTCATATCTACCATTTTTTTAAAAGTACAATTTCTACCAAAACCACCAGTGCTGTCAAATTCTTACCAACGCTACAATTTCTACCATAACTACCACTTTTAATAATATAATTATGTGACAATAGTACTATGAACCGCTGTAACATGTTCCACAAAAAAAAAATTAGGATGCCCGAAGAAAGTCCGTAATTTAAAAACACAAAAAATTTCCTAACATAAAACGTAAGGAAAATTCCTCAACATCAAAGATCAGTTCACCCAACATTAAGGGTTAACTGGTAGCATTCGGGGAATATTACCTGCCATCAGCGATAATTCACTATAGTGATAATTTGACCAACATCGGCTACAATTTTACACACCGCCACACGCACACCCGTATGAAAGTAAGGCAAGGTCACCTTAAGGAGGCATAACGTTTTTCCTGGCAGTTACCGCAAGGAACTTATTAGATGCCATAAAAATATTTTTGAATTTAGAACCGTCCATGTAGAGAGAAAGCAATGGAATCTTAAGAAATTTATAGGAAAATATTGAAAAATAAGTTCAATGTCCACACCTATCTTCCTTCAAACTTACCTAATTTAAATGAATATACCATTAAATGAAAGAGCTCTTTTCAGCGCGTGTTTTAGGCCTATAACGAAACGCCTACCTCAATGAGAACCAGATATATAGAAGCAGAAAGTCATTGAATAAGCTTGACTGCTCAAAGCTACTGGGTCTAGTGAGATTTCGTGCTCCTTCTAGATACCCAAGGATAAGAATCACACCTCTATGCCCACCACTGCGAAGGTCCGTGCTGGGTTTTAACTCCCCTTTGCCTGGGTTGTGTAGGATTCTCAATAGCTAAAGTGACTTAGTGGACATACACCAGGACTGCTTAAGAAAATTAATTAGACTCTTAACAACAGAAACTAATAACAAATAGCAACTTCCAACTTCAAATTTATTTAACTTCAAATTTATTTATTATTATTATTTTAATTGAATCCAATTGTATTATTTGAAAATTCTAAAGCAATTATGAATACGGACATAATTATCTCAAGCAATTATTTAAATTATTGTAATAATTATAGTGTTTGTTAATAATTATTATATTAACCGTTCTGTATAATTATGATTTGTGTTTTGTACTCTTAAACAATCTTCTTACTTACGATTGATATTGCATTGTTTAATATTCCATATGAAATTGGCACAAAAGATATATATACTATGTCTAACCGTTATTAGTGCATGTGGTGTTAGCCAGTAAATGATTGTTACACCTGTAAATGTGTCATAGCCAAATAATCTGTAATGATCTGTGTAAACAATTGTTGGTTAACCTTATAATAAATAAATATTCTTTGTTGGAGAACCCGTAAATTGATAACATATGTAGATAAAGTTCTGGAAGTTGAATTACCTTGTTTTAAATTTCCACCCTTTTCAGAATCATCTTTTTAAATTTCTTAAATGTTGTTAAAATTTGAGTTTTAACGGAATAATAAAAACGTGTATCGTTATTATTTTGTTGAAAGTGATTACATACAATGCAATAATTTTTCTACAAGTAAATCTAAATGGAATGACCTATGAGACATATATAATTAGGATTTTTTTCTCTCTTTTTAATACGTTTTTGCAATTGTTGACTAGATTAATATCCTGTTTAACGAAGTCTCATAGCATGATTTGCATTGTTATTTAATTAGTTCTTGAGCTTATATTACATTGAATTTTAAATTATCTGATCATTTTTATAATATAATGTCAAATTAGCATGTTTTAGGTAGGTAATGAATGTCTGCAAGATGAATTTAATAAAGTCGACTTTGATCACCTAGTTGAATCAGTGCCAAGAGAAACATATTCCTCCTTTTATTTTAGAATGATTTTACCTGGAAGATTCATTCCTGTCCTCGGTCCACGGCACTGCAGAATTGACCAGGAAAATTTTAGCACCCACACTGGTCGATCCTGAGGTGCCGTGTAAGATCGATGCCATGAATGCTTGTAGAATGGCTTGTCCAAGCACCGAGTTACCCCGAAATCCATCTTCACAGAGGCAGTGGGACGGGCCGCTTTGCAGCGTGGTACGAGAAAATCTCTTAAGTACGTCGTCCAATGCTGCGGAGCGTGCTCGTTTGCTGGCTGTGGGAAAATGGGAGTCGGGTCTTTGGCTTCAGGCACTGCCATCGTCCAACATAGGTACCATGTTTGACGACTTTCCGCATAGCTTCTTGCCTTCGTTTAGGTGCGCAATGTGTCTCTCCACATCGTTGTCACTGTGGAGAGGCTGTCGACAGCCTTGGTCACCATGGTCTGTCATGCTGCAGGAGCGCAGATCGTATTTCACGACACGCCAACCTTAATGACATACTTCGCCGGGCTCTTGTCACCGCTGGCGTTCCAGCCCAACTTGAACCTCAGGGCTTGGCACGTGACGATGGCAAAAGACCAGACGGTATGTCTTTACTGCCGTGGAAGCTGGGTAGGCCTTTGGTGTGGGACGCAACTTGTGTCGACACCCTTGCGCCATTTCATCTTCCTAGCACAGCGGGTTGTGCGGGCGCTGCTGCAGCTACAGCGGAGACTCTCAAACGGCGCAAATACATAAATCTAATAAGAGATTATGTATTTGAGCCGTTTGGAGTCGAAACGTTGGGACCATGGGGTCCAAGTGCGCGATCTCTTTTAAGAGATCTCTCAAAGAGACTGGTTGACGCCTCGCTTGACCAGAAGGCTGGCCTGTATTTGGCGCAAAAGATCAGCATTGCCATACAACGTGGCAATGCTGCCAGCATTCTGGGCACGCTCCCAATTGACGGCGATGTGGAGGATTTCCATGACGCCCTCAAAATTTTCTTTTCCTTTCTTTTTTTTAAATTAATTTTTTAGTTATTTAAGTATAGAAATTATGGTCTTATTTTATGTGTAAATAGTTATTTAGCTATGTTAGTTTTAATTTGATTGCAAATAAATAACGTAATTTTCCTGGAAGATATATTCTAGGAGAAAGTCTTCCAAGATGAAATGAGGAACCCAAAAGGTCTACTTTATTCGCCCTGGTAATATCACGTAGGTGAACAAAGTTGAATAAACCTTAATATTTATTATTTACATTGCTTATAATAATTACTATAAGCCTAGTGGATAGGCCGACAGACTGCTACGCAGAGGGTCTCGGGTTCGAATCCACGGCGTGCACCAATGACTTGTCGAAGTAAAGTGAAAACATCGTGAGGAAACCTGCATGTCTGGGAGTTCTCCATAATGTTCTCGAAAGACATGCGAAGTCTGCCAACCCGCACTTGGATGGCTTTACCCTTCTCACAGTAAGAAGAGGCCCGTGCCCAGCACAGTATATAAGAATATACGGGGCTGATGGCGATGATGATGATGACATTACTTGTGCTGATATCGTGATTGATGTTGTTACAATAGAGTCCATCTTGCAACTTGACGTTCATTTCATTCATTAAATTCCGTAGCGAAGCTGTATCCCAACAGTAGCGGGTTTGCGTTGCGTTTAGATTGGGACTGAAACGTGACAGTATTGTTATACGGTACGGGATAGCACTGAGTTTTTCAATGCTGTTTTGCTGTTAAGAGTCGTCGTATGCTATTTCCTTACTATCTATAGCACAATGAACAGTTACAAGAAATACAAGCGAGATTCATTCGTAAAATTTATTATTCCTTTTTTTTATAGACTCACGCCTGTATCAGGGGTAGGCAGAGGTGTAATATTACACCCACATTTCGCCATGCCATTTTAGGCCTCACGTAATAGGGGCGAGCATATTGCCGTTACCGGGCACATCACCAGACTACGTGCTGCTACTGAAAATTCAGAAAAACTCAGTAACACTTTTGCACGACTCAAGAATCGAACCCGGGACCTCCAATCAGCAGTCGTATACGCTATCCACTCGAGCACGGAGGCAATATTTATTTTTCTAAGGACTCATTATTAGCAAAATAAATTCGATTCCCGCTCAAGTCAAACATTTGTGTGCATGAACATGGATGTTTGTCTTGGTATGGGTGTTTCTATGTATAATATGTATGTATTTACAAAAAAAAGTATATATGTATGTTTATCCATTGTCTAGTACCCATAGTACAAGCTCTGCTTAGTTTGGGACTAGATGATGTTGTGTGAATGTGGTAGAATATTATTATTATTATAAATACCTATGAGCCCAAAAAGATACTAAATACCAATATCCTACTTTAGCATTAAGTTCAATTACATAGGACAATTGTGAATTTTAACTTTAAACCAGGTTTATAATAGCTATCAAAGGTACCTATAATTCATAGCTAGAGTAGGGTGTATACATATCTTAAGTGACCATCTCGCCACTGCGCATTGCCCCGGTGTTGTTGTTTGATATTTCCGGTAGGCAAATTGTGTACTTATATCGGTTAGAAAGACAGCTATGCCATCAATGTTACAATAGGAGCTAGGTGTGTTCTTAGATATCTCTGGCGCTATCGACGACGCGTGAAGGCCAAAGGTTTTACTTAAAGTTAAGGCTCGCAGATGCTACAGTAACATCTATTCCCTTATTTACACATACCTTCTTCTTAGATGGAAGAAAAAAGTTTAAACTAAACCTAGTTTAAACATTTTTCTTCCATCTAACGAAGAAGAATCTAGATTGTCAAGGATGTGTCATTATAACCATAATGACACATCCTTGACAATCTAGATTCTTCTTCGTCCGCTAGTATTTGGAGCGTTTTAGGCAGTCTTGGCATTGAGAAACATCGGTTGGTAGATGAATTTCCTATGACGATTGAGTTGGACGATATAAATCGTCATTTTACTACCTCCAGCCAGATGGACAACACGACGAAGTGTCAAACTCTTTAAATCCCAATATAAATATATAGCACTGTCTCGGCACTACTCAAAGTAACTGGTGATGTCAGGGCGGCCGTGGAGGATACCAAGATCACAGTATTGGTCTTAGTAAATTTTCAATCGCCTTCGGCACCGTTAGCTACGGTATCCTCCTTGCCATCCTCTCCCACTATATCATTTCACCCGAGGTGCTGGAATGGTTATCTTCTTATCTTCTGTTAAGTGAAAACGCCTGTATCAGCAGATTAACGACAGCAGTCAGTTCGCGTAAATGAATTCTCATCAACTTGGCGTGATCTTGACTCTGACGTTCTTCAAGGCGGTATTATTTTTCCTCTTCTCTTCTCATTGTTTATAAATCTTCTTACCTACAATCTTCACAGTTCGTATCATCTGTACACCAACGACCTCCAGATCTACGCCCAGGCAAGAGTAGGCAATGTTAGCACAGCTATCAGCGAGGTAAACCGAGATCATGACACGATTCGGAACTGGTCTGTCAGATTTGGTCTGTCAGTAAATCAAGATAAATGTCAAGCCATATTAATAGAAAGTCCACGTATCACGTGCAAAGTGGATGTAAATGACCTTCCCCCTATTATATTCAACGGATCTGTCATACCTTTTAGTCCCAGTGTGTCTCGGTCTCCATCTTGACGCTGCTCTTGACTGGCGTGCACAGATTGCAAGTGTCAGTAAGAAGGTCACGGGAACACTGCGGTCTCTCTATCGTCTCAAGAATTTCATGCCAACTACAATAAAAAATAATGCTTGTGCAAACTTTGATTTTTCCTATTATTGCCTATGGTGATGTATCTTATCTCAACCTGAATGCAGATCTACTCAACAAACTTAACTGACTTCTCAATAATTGCCGGTTAATTTTCAATCTCTGTAAATATGACCACGTTTCCGCTTACCGCTCCAAATTACGATTGCTGCCTATCGATGCACGTCGTAATCTACGTACGCTCACTACACTTTATTCTATTCTAAAATCTCCAAACGCGCCTTCCTATCTATCCCCTCAATTTCAATATCTCTGCAGCAGCCATGATAAAAATCTCCGCTCTGCCAATAATCTTCTTCTTCTCTGTCCTTCTCATACCTCTAATCTTGTTCATTCGTCTTTCTACATCCAGGCTATTCTTATGTGGAATGCACTCATTTTCGAAATTAGGATGTCCTCTTCCCGCTAACTTTTTAAATCTAGCCTACGACGGCAGCTATTCCAACAATTGACAGAATCATCTTCCTAGTATATATTTTATGTGTTTGTATTTAAGTTAGATATATATTTTATTTTTTATTTATTCTTTATGCACAAGAATAGTACACAGGTGGACTTAATGCCTAGTGGCATTTTCTGATAGTCAACCTTTTGGTGGTGCAGAGATAGATGAGGTAGGTGCATTAGCTATGTGGTGAAAAATAGGATATGTATTAGATACATATTATAAACCATAAGTATACTATAAATATATATAATTACTAGCTATTTCACGCGGTTTTACCCGCGTCCTGAGGGAACTACTTCGCATATCCGAATTAATTTAGCCTAAGTTACTCCTTGGTACATCAGCTATCCGCCAGTGAAAGTCCCGTTGAAATCGGTCGAGCCGTTCTAGAGACTAGCGAGAACAAACAGACAGACAGACAGACAAACAAAAATTGTAAAAAATGTCATTTCGGTATATGTACCGTGTATACCTAGATTGATTTTGCCATAACTTTAGAACCAAACGTCCAATTTTAATGAATTAAAGACTAAATATTATCAAAATAAACTGTGCTTTGTGACAAAATAGTTTATTTTGATAAGGAGTAATAACATGTGTAAAATTAATGCGTTTAAATGAAGTCCTAATAAAATTCAAGGGTTTCATAATAAAAAAAAATGGTTGTTGTGCTTAACTCGAAATAGATAGGTATAGTGTGTCGCGGATTTTTTTGTAGATATTTTTAAGGTGTTTAATAAATTAGAACATTTTATGGTTCTATCTTTTACAGTTTAGGCAGCGTACGCCAAATAAGAAACTTATTTGGAGGATTTTTTACACCTTGGGTCCGAAAAACCCAAATATCTTACGGACCCCTATGTTGTGTAAAATAAAATATAGCCTATGTTACTTGCAGATAATGTAGCTTTCTAATGGTGAAAGAATTTTTAAAATCGGTCCAGTAGTTGCTGGGTTTATACATTACAAACAAACAAACAAAAATACATTTTTTTTCCTCTTTATAATATTAAGTGTAGATGTAGATTCATAGATATGATACACACATAAATATGTCGGCGGGTTGCTTGTTTCTTGACCGGTATCAACACTTCACATCACAGTTTGTTATAAGTTCACACCAAATCATATTTAACAAAACTGACTATAACTATTTTTGATTACTGAACACGAAATGAGTGACAGTTTCTAGGTACTTGTTGTCCGACCGGAGTCTCCAAGAGAAGTGATTGTTGTTGTGTCGCTCCGTTGAACGTCAACCGTCACCCCCGCCTTCAACTGTAGCGAACGTCACACTAGACTCTGTCGAAGCGCGCCATCTTCACACTTCCGTTTCGTAGTCAATTGACGTCCCGTACTGATCACTCCGATACGGCCATCCTACAAGACATACGTCCATGTGTGTTAATCTGTAACAACATTTTACACGCACAGTATCACATTGCTCGGTAACTCCTGACTTAACTCAGGTAAGGGTTGTATCAAAACAGTGTTAGGATTCCAATCAAAATTTTTTTTTACAAATTACCTCCTACATTACATTCCTAACCGGATTCAGAGCATCACTGACAATACAGTCAATTACCATAGACTCACGTTATAATCAAATCAAATAACTAAAGCTCTACATGTGATTCATAACCATTCAGTAACCTCCAGTTACCAAACCAGGCACTCAACCAGCCACTCGGTTGCCACCATTCAGTAACCTTCAGTTACTGAACTAGGACTTAAACCAGTCACTCGGTTGCCACTCGTTTATCTGCGCATCCTCACAAGGATCACTAAGTCCCTCTTTGTTCTACCTCAATTTCGTCAGTTGTACTTTGACCTTCAGGCATTTTTCGCAACCTGTCGAGTGCGTACTTAAAGTTACGCTTAGAATTAAGGGCTTTGTGATTAAAACAATCATCGTAAAGAACTTCTGTGACCTCAAATGGGCCTTTATACTTTAAGATATTTAAAACCAAGTTAACCAAAACATTTATATAACATAAAATGTTCGTTAGGTGACTCGTACGCTGCTGCGCTTAGACGTTTTCATTGTTTAGAACGTAAACTTGATGCATCACTTAAGTTACGCGGCGCCTATAAAGACGTCATTCGTGACTACCTAAATAAAGGTTTTTTGAGTGTAGTTGTAAACAAAGGGGGCAATTCTCTTCCCTCATATTATATCCCGCATCACGGCGTAGTTCGCGAAGATAAAACCTCTACCTAACTTCGTGTGGTTAGATGCTAGTTGTAGGACTACATGGGGTCAGTCGATTAATGACATTTTGCATGCCGGCCCTAATCTGCAGGCTGATTTATTTAACATCATAATAAAGTTTCGTCTTTTCCAAATCGCTCTGTCAGCTGATTGCCGCCAAATGTTTCTCAGTATCCGCGTTCGCGAATCTGACCGTAGATTTCAACGGATTTTTTATAGTTTTGACAATAAAGAATCTTTATCCGTAATCTTTATCAGTTCAATCGTGTTTGTTTTAGACTCAAGTCTAGCCCATATCACGCGTTACGAGTTGTTCGCCAGTTGATCGCTGATGAAGTCGATCACTTTCCCGCCGCAGCTGCTGTTGCTACTTCCGCTTTGTATATGGATGACATCGCCTGTAGTGTCATATTCGCTCCGCTAGCAATTTCGCTTTGTGAAGAGCTTATTCAGCTTTTCAAGCGAGGCCAGTTTGATCTTGTCAAATGGACAAGCAATTCTAAGGAGGTTCTCGCACGCATACCTGATTCTCATAAAGCTTCTCCAGACATTGAGTTATATATATGGAGAGTGATAGTTTTCGGTTTGACGTCTCACCGCCAGATGATAAATGCACCAAACGCACTATGCTGTCCACAGTAGCTCGGCTATGGGACATAATGGGTTTTGTGGCTCCCACAATTTTGTACGCCAAGCTCTTGATCAAAGAACTTTGGTTATCAAAGTGTGAGTGGGATGAAACACCCCCTGACCATATTGTCGCCGCTTGGAGCCAGTTTTGTATTGAGCTTACCGCGCTCAATCAAATAACTATTCCGCGTCATCTTGGGTTGATAGATGGATGTACCATAAACTTAATAGGTTTCGCTGACGCCAGCGAGCGAGCTTACGGCGGAGTCGTATATCTGCAAGTCCGCATTGGTTCTAACTACTCGGTGCAGTTAGTTTGTGCCAAGTCCAAGGTCTCGCCTATTAAAACCATTTCGGTTGCGAGACTGGAGTTGTGTGCGGCCCTTCTGCTGTCTCAGTTGCTCCGCAAGGTTCAAGATACAGTTTTGCCCCACTACCCTATCAATAAAATATACGCGTTTTCTGACTCCAAAATAGTACTCGCCTGGATTTATTCTTCTCCTCACCGCTGGCAGACTTTTGTCGCCAACCGCGTTAGTAAATTAATTGAACTTGTTCCTGCTACTTGTTTCAATCACGTCGCGGGTATTGAGAACCCCGCTGATTGCCTGTCTCGTGGTGTTACTCCACTTAATCTTCTGCATGATCCATTGTGGCATCGTTGACCTTCTTGGATTTCCCATGATCCGTCAGAGTGGCCCATGCAACCCTTTGACCACAGTGCAGAGGACGAGGATGTACCCGAACGGAAGTCTGTTTCTCATCCCGTGATCGTGAGGTTGCTGAATCACCGATCTATGCACTCACACTACGCATGTCATCGTGGTCTAAGTTACTCCGCGCCATCGTTTATGTCTGTAGGTTTCTTAGGCACCTACCTAATGGCACTTTTGTTTCATGTACTGACCTTGAATTTGCGGAATATAAGTTACTACGAGCTGTACAGGCTGTTCATTTTAGTAACGACATTCAAAATTTGAAAAATAATGTACCTTGTTCTCCCGCTATTCTTAGGCTCAAGCCGTTTCTCGATGAGCACGGCGTCATACGCGTAGGTGGTCGTCTGTCAAATTCGGATGAACCTTATAACTACAAGCATCCTTGCATTCTACCGCGTCATGATCATGTTGTCGACCTTCTTTTTGATTTTTATCACAAGAAGCATCTCCATGCTGGTCCAGAGTTGCTTATGTCCTTACTTAGGCATAAATATTGGGTTTAAGCTGCTCGATGAATAATTCGTCACAGAATACATAAATGTAACGTCTGTTTGAAATTTCGTCCGCGTCCGATTTTCCCTCCCATGGAATTCCTAGCCAGCGCGTCAATCAGGTTGATAAAACGTTTACACATACCGGTTGTGATTACGCAGGACCACTGCAGTATACGCCAGTGCGTGGTCGAGGTGTTAAAAGCCGTAAAGCCTGGCTATGTATTTTTACATGCTTAACGACGCGCGCTACGCACATTGAAGTTGCTACGGATTTAAGCACGGTGTCCTTCCTGGCAGCCCTTAAATGATTTCTTTCGCGACGCGGCCCTATACAGAGTTTGTGCACGGATGGCGGCACTTGTTTCGTGGGCGCAGGCTCTTATTTGCGCGACCTTTATAAATTTCTCAGAGAAGAATATCGTCGTCTTCAGGAAGAACTTTCTATAAATCATATTGACTGGAAGTTTATTGCGCCAGCATCACCACATTTCGGTGGATGTTGGGAAAGCATGGTCAAAGTAATTAAAACGCATCTCTTTAAAGTTATAGGTCAACAGATCCTCTCTTACGAAGAGCTTTAAACTGTCCTTGCACAAGTCGAGGCTCTGATCAACTCGCGTCCGCTCACGGCATTGAGTAGTGACCCTGCAGAACCATCCGCGTTAAGCCCTGCACATTTTCTGAACACAGTGCCATTATCGTCATTTCCGGCTCCTGAAGCAGACTCTTCAAGCTTGCTCCAGAGACATACTCTGCAGGATAAACTCGTGCAGTCGTTCTGGCGGCGCTGGCGTGCGGAATATCTCCACCAGCTTCAGGCTAGATCTAAATGGAATAGTCCTGCATCCCCTATACCCCCTCACCTGATACGGTCGCGGCGGCTATGTTGCCGTAATTTGATCGCCGAATTGAGACGCGCCGCGGCGCGATTTGACTGGGTCACATATTTAGCATTTTATGGCCTTTCTGTTTATAAATACCTGACACATTATATATTGATGGAATCCTTGATAAATTATCTACAATGTTACAGTACAACGGTAACATTATATTGTACTGTGACCGAACTGTATTCAAGAGAAAAATAAAAATGTAATGAAATTGGGTAAATTCTGATTTTCTGATGAAATATATAAAAAAATAAACAAATTGTAGTTTTCTCTTTCCTTTTCATTTAACCTGCTATTTTAAAGGAATAAGCATATTGAAAAACATTTACACCTTTTCATAATAATATCTAACGTAAATCAACAAATTCCATAAGCGGTTTTTGTCGTTTTCATACCGTACGCGTAAAAACTGCATAAAAATGTCTGAACTTTGCACCTTCACTTTGTTCAACATATTTCATTAAACTCATGAGATATATATATATTTAGAAAGCTTGTTTGATGTTTAAAAGAATCACAGTAAATTTAGGTGACAGAATTGTATTAATTTTAAACAAAAGGTAAATTAACAAGACCCTCGTTTTAGGCGGTCCAAATCAGGGCATATTTAAAACTATGCTCATTATAACAAAATCAAACCAAAATACAAAATAAAGACTTATGAGTCTTAAAGAGTATAAAAGGAGCTTTAAATTTCAACAAAGGACAATCTTATAGTTATTGTAAATAATTATTAATTAAATAAAAATTGCAGTAACAAAGGACAATGACTCGGCCTGACAGCCGGTCATAAAATGACCGACTGTTACCTGCATTATATTTTTCGTGAATATTTAGAAAATACATGAATTTAAGGACTTCTGCATATTATATACTATTTATTTATGAAATTATTCAAACAATACAACAAAAAAAATACCAACAAGTGCAGAAACAATACGTAAAATCATATGAAATATACGGAAGCGGGGCGAATTGGTTCTTACCTAAGGAAAAGTGTCTATAATCTTAAATTACACTACGAATATTATCAACTTAAACATAAAACGAAAGAATACTTACTAAGGCATGATTAAATTGCTTCTTACTGATGCTGCAGCGTTTTTTTGGTATCAAAATTTATTATTGCGACAGGACACGCACAGCGACGCGGGAACTTTCTTTTGATTAGACGAAACTTTTTTTTTTTTTTTGGAGCATGTCTGTTTTCGTTTACAATACGCAAGGCGTGTTATTGTCCTACCAACCTAACGCAATCGCAAGCCGCTACAAATCGGTAAAATAGAGAATACAGACTTGAAATGCGAACAAAAAACATGGTCATAATATGACTACGTATCAAAAATCGCCCTACTTTCTTCGGTCATAATATGACTATAGATCAGGTGAGGGGATACAGGAGGGTACGTTGGTCGTCCTAGTACATGATAATGCTCCGCCGCTTTCATGGCTGTTAGCCATCGTGGAGAAACGGCATACTTCCAAAGACGGTACAACCCGCGTTGTTACCGTGAAAACCGCGAAGGGGAGCTACGTGCGCCCTGTTGTACGTCTCTGTCCGCTTCCAACTCAGTGAGATCTAGCCTGAAGTAAATCTACATCTTAGTTTAAGTATTTAGTTTGTAGTTGTCGTTGTTATTGTTTCGCTAAAGTTAATTTAGATTAATTTTAATATCATATCGCTGTCTTAGCCTATTGATGGGTTATGCTGTAGTACATCCAACATAGCTAAGTTCAATTTTATTTTTTTTAAAGGCAACCCTTTAGGGCCGGGGGGATATGGTAGCGCCATCTATTTTTCCGTTGATAGTTAATTATGTCATCACCTAGCTAATAAATTCCTTTGCATACCGCAGTGTCAAACGAGCGATCTTTTATCCCTTTCCTTCTCAAAGGCCTTCCCAAAGGCACGCCTCGCTCTAATTGTTCGCGGAATTCAATGACGCTGCGACGCAGTCGAAGATCAATCGTCACGTACGTTTACCAACTTTAGCGCCGCTGCCCTGCGAAGGACAGTCTACACCGGAGTTATTGTTCTAGATTTAGCAGAATACCAACCAAAGCTGGGTGTTGGTTCTAAAACCAATATTACAACTGCACTAGAACAATAACTAGCACGTTTCACTCAAACGCACTTGCTTGGAATAATGCAAGTCGGCCTGTACACTCCCTCTCGTTACTATTACAGTCCATAAAGTAAGACCGAGACAAGATTAATCTGTTTGCAAGCATAATATGATCACAAGATTCGTGAGTGCGAGCCACCCTCGCATGAAGAAATAAAAATAATCGCTTTCTTTTTAACAGACGTATCAAACTCTAAACCTCCGTTCGCTATCTGCGCTATAGCTAGGTCACTGTGGTAGTCAGACAACCATACCCTAACTTAAAATACGGCAAAGGTTGCTATTAAATCGTTACTACCCACATTTTTTTTCTTTCTTCTTTAAGCTATTAAAAAGAAGATTATTCATGAGATCATGCTATGGGAACCACGACACCGTAAAAGTCGAACGGTTCCACAACTCAGATTCCTACACGAGACGTGTAGGAATCAAACCTACAACACTCGTTACGATGTGATGGCAATATCACCACAACGATTATGACATTTCCAAGGTTAAACGCGTAATGTTTTACTACTACCGTCACTAAACAAAATTGGCAGTACCAGTTGAACTTCAACCGTCACCCTCCTCTGCAACTGTAGCGAACGTCACACTAGACTCTGTCGAAGGGCGCCATCTTCACACTTCCGCTTCGTAGTCAATTGACGTCCCGTACTGATCACTTCAATAAATATTATACATAAATATATACATATATAAATACATAATTTTGTTATAGCTGATGAGAGTGATGAGCCGATTCCTTCAACTTAGCAAAGAGAAGATTCCGTACTTTCGTTTTAAATGCATAACGGTTGGTGGCCATTCTGACTTCAGGAGGGAGCCTGTTATATAGCAGAGCAACTTGGACAACAAAAGAAGAGCTTACAAAACCTGAAGTATGAGCGGGACAGTGAAGAAGTAGATTATGAGAGAAACAGAGGTTTCTCTCATGTGTGGAACATAAGTATTGGAAGTATGTAGTCAGATAAGAAGGAGGAGAAGGGGAAGTAAGAATAGAGTAGAGAGTTATGAGAGCACGCAAACTCTGGCGCTGACGTATAGGTAGCCATTTAAGGTCGGAACGAAAAGCAGATACATGATCATACTTACGAAGATTGTATATGAATCGAATGCAGTTATTGAGAAGTCGATCATATTTGTTGAGATACTCTGCATTCAGGTCATAATAGCACACATCACCATAGTCAATTTAAGGGAATATCAAGGTCTGTACAAGCATTGTTTTGGTTCTGATTGTCAGGAAGTTTTTGAGTCGATATAGAGCTCGAAGGGAACCAGTCAATCTCTGACTGACATTCTTAGCCTGTGCCTGCCAGTCGAGAGTGGAATCAATTAGCAATCCCAAGTCTTTAACCACTGGACTAAAAGGTATGATAAGACCATTAAACATGACCGGAGGCAAGGTAGTCAGGTCTAATCTCGGTGTCATGCGCTGACTGCCGACAACAATGGCCTGGCATTTAGCAGGATTTACATCCAGTCCGAAACTTTTACACCAAAGATATATTTATGTATTGCAGATTTGTATACTTTTTATTTTATTAGTTTAAATATAAACGAACTTGATACTTCATTGCACGGGTTGTTTCCGCAACTCCACGTCTTGGCGCGTATTTTGCGTGCGGGTGGGAATGGTGTCTTCATTCGATCCACCCCAGCTATTCGAGGAAGGCCAGCAGACTCTTGATGTGGCCCACTGCCTCCCTCAGGGTGCTGTATCTCGTCAGGTACTGCTGCCTGTACTGTGCGACCTCAGGGCAGTCGAGGAGCAGGTGGGCTGCCGTCTCGTCTGCTGCCATACAGGCCCTGCACAGCGGGCTGTCGGTGATACCTATAGTAAATAGGTGTTTATTAAAGAATCCGTGTCCTGTGTAGGCGGCCGTGACTGTCCGCAGTTGTTGTTTGGACAGCCGGAGGATTTGTTTGGCTATCTTACCGTCTATTGCGGGAAGAGCCTCCTTGGCCTGCCTACATGTTTCAATACCAATCCAGGACTGGTTGTGTTGGGTCCTGGTCCTATTTCTTACCAGGTTGCGATAAAAACCAGAAGGGAGGCGAATAATGGGCTCGGGTCCCACCACCTCTAAAGTGGCCCCTCTTCTGGCAAGTACGTCGGCTGCGTCATTCCCTCTTGAGCCACTGTGGCCCTTGATCCATTGCAGTGTTAATTTGTTTTGTTTACCTACCTCTGTTAGTTTCTGGTGGCATTCAAGCGTGAGTGCCGAGGTGATAGTATGGCTTTTGAGGGCTGAGAGGACCGCCTTACTATTTGTGAGGATTCTAATGGATCGTTCCCTTACCTCACGTGCCATGATTGCTGTGGCAGCTAGGATTATGCCAAAACATTCGGCCTGGTAGACCGTGTTGTAGGCTCACAGTGGTGCTGCTATGTTGATGTTTAGGTCCTCGGAGAATACTCCTGAACCCGTACCTGTATCCGTCTTAGACCCATCTGTGAAGATCGTGAGCTCGTTGTGATTAACCGCTCCTTCGTGTAGATCCTCGTACAGTTGGATTTTTTACTTCTTGTCGAACACAAATTGTTTCGGTATTTGGTCGCCAATGGCTTGTGTGAGAGGAACTTCTTTAAAGAGTGTATTTAAATTGCTAGTGTGCGGTGTGTTGGTGTCTTTCGAGAGCTTCAGAGCTCTTAGACGGACCGCCGTCATCGTTGCTTCCTGTTGTATAAACAGATGCAATGGAGGCAGGTCCAGCAACACTTCGAGTGCCGCTGTAGGTGTAGTTTTCATGCAGCCCGTTGCCGCTAGGCATGCAAGTCTTTGAAGCTTTTGAAGCTTGTTGGCGGCCGTTGTTAGGTTGGTCCGAGGCCACCACACTACTGCGCCGTAGCTTATCATCGGACGTATTATTGTCTTATAAAGCCATAAGACAATTTTGGGGGATATGCCCCAGCGTTTGCCTATCATCTTCTTACACTGCCAGAAGACAATGCTGGCTTTGTTAAGCTTATTTTCCATGTGGCTGTTCCATGTCAATTTGCTGTCGAGAGTGACACCTAGGTACTTGACCTCGGTAGACAGCTTAAGCTCTGTATTAAATAACCTGGGCAGTCGATAAGTGCCCAGCGCGCGTTTGTGTGTGAACATACTACTAACTAGTACTACCAACTAGTTTGGTCTTGGTCGGGTTTACAGATAATTCGTACTCATTACACCACCACTCTACTATGCGTAGGGCTTGTTGGGTTAGGTCGTACACTGTACTGGTTACCTTACCTGAGGTGAGTATGGTTAGATCATCTGCATAACCTATTGTGTAGAAGTCTCTCGCGTTGAGTTTGTCTATGAGTTCATTGATGACTAAGTTCCACAATAGCGGGGAGAGTACACCTCCCTGCGGGCACCCTTTATTTATCAAGGTCGCCGTGCAGGCGCACTACCCTTTTGCTGAGCATGTTTTGGATCCACTGTATGAGCATCTGATCCACACCATGCCTGGCTAGGGCGTTGCTTATGCTGGAAAAGTTTGTCTTGTCGAAGGCTCCTTCTATGTCAATGAAGGTGCCCAGACAGACGCATTTTTGTTGTATAGCAGCTTCTATCTGGTTCACGACCTGATGTAAGGCCGATTCCGTCGATTTCCCTGAGCTGTATGCATGTTGATTGGCATGTAGGGGTAAGTGTTTAAGTACCCCACTTTGTGGTTCCCTCTCGCAGAGCCTTTCCAAGGCTTTAAGCATGAAGGAGGTCAGGCTTATTGGTCTGAAGGACTTTGCATTGGTATAGTCTGTTTTGCCTGGTTTTGGTATGAAAATTAGTTTGACTTCCCTCCATCTCTTCGGTACATATCTGAGGGCCAGGCTAGCCCTCATGATTGCCAGAAGTCTTTTGTGGACAGGTTCACCCCCCCATTGTAATAACCCTGGGAAGATGCCGTCCAGTCCGGCTGCTTTGAAGGGATGGAAGCTGTCGATGGCCCATCGGAGTTTTTCCTCTGTGACCACGGTATTTGCATGTCTCCACTCATGTTCGGTCGCCACTGTTTGTGTATCATGCCACGTTATTACCGGGGTGAGGACGCAGCCTGGGAAGTGTGTTTCGAGTAGGACGCGTCTTGTCTCCTCCTCCGATGTGGTGTATGTGTTATCCGGTTTACGGAGAGTACCTGGTACAACCGTTGGTTGCTGAGCCAGTAATTTCCTTACCCGGTTAGCTTGTTGGCAAGATTCAATGCTCCCACAGAATTTCCTCCATCCCATGGTACGTCTGAATCTGAGGCACTTCTTGTAGCTTGATTTGGCCGCTTTATAAGCGTCCCAATCTTCGTCTGCGCTTGTGTTCATTGCCCTGTTTAAAGCCCTTCTTACCTTCTTGCGCTTGCGTTCAAGCTCAGCGCCCCACTAGGGTTGTTTGCCTGGGGTTGATGTTATAGTGGTTTCAGGGCAGGCTGCGTGGTAGCTGTCTAACATCGACTGCGTCAGTGTACATACCTGCTCGTCGATCTGTTCATTGTCACCCAGTACTGTCGGCTTAGCAGTCAGGGTAAGTTTCTCTGTAAGTAAGTGGACATACTTTACTTTGTCAGTGTTGTGTGGTTTCCTACGCAGCTGTGTGGGTTGTATAACGACTTCCATGGAGAAGCTGATCCATCTGTGGTCTGAGCACGATGCCTCTTTCGAGACGTGCCATCCCTTGATGCGTTCAGCCGCTCCTTCTGTTGCGAGAGTTAAGTCGATAATTGTCTGACTACGTCTTGTGACGAAGGTGGGCTCCGTACCTGTATTTAATAGGGTAAGATTGGTGGTGAATAGGTATTCAACCAGTGATTTACCTCTGTTGTTATTGCAGTTCATGCCCCACATTTGGTGGTGGGCATTGGAGTCCGTTCCTATTACGACCTCTGTATTGGTTCTCTCGCACTGGTTAACCAGACGCGTGAGGTCGAACGGAGGCGGGTCTTCGGCCTCGGACATGTAGACCGATGCGAAAACAACCGCTATACTCCTAGGCTGCTGTGTTATTTCAATTTGTATCGCTGTGATGTCTCTGGAACAGAACTCCGTTAGAACTTGGGCTCTGATGTTTTTAGTAGTTAGTATACAGGTTCTTGGATGTGTGTGGTCAGTTGAAGAATAAATCTTACCTCCCAGGCTTGAGAGGCCTCTAATGAGGCCACCCCTTATCCAAGGTTCCTGGATGAGCACGATGGCTGAATGTTGGACCTCCATCCATTTGCGCAGTTGCGCAGTAGCTGTTTGGCTGTGGTGGAGGTTGGTTTGAAGGCAGTTGACGTTACTAGGCGGAGGGTTCATCTTTGGATGATGTCCCCTTCTCCCCAAACGTCAGCTGCGTCAGGCCGGCCAGGATGTCGCCAGCCTCCACCCCGTCGTCCCGCCGCACCGGACTCAGGAGCAGGCACTCATCTTCCGAGTTACCCTCGGCTGATGGGCCAGCCCCCGAGCCAGACGCGGCCGGCTCTGACGGGCCGGATTCTGCGTCGCACCCTGGCTTGGTGTTAGAGTCCTGCTTGACTCGTATGGAGTTGTCGTCGCATCCCGAAGGATGGTCGACAAACTTACCTGAGGGGTCCCAGAACCTGACGTAGACGGCACCCACCCACAACGCGAGGCGGCGCTCGTTCTTCAACAGGATCGGGACCTGTTCCTCTGGGACGCCCACCACCAGGAACCACCCACCTGACTGCCTTTCGGAGTGCAGCATCGACCATTTGTCAACCTCCAACCAGGGGTTCTGGAACTCCAGAGCGCGACCCACGTCGCGGACGTCGTCCCAGACCCCCTGTTCGTCGGGCACGACAATGCCGCACCGCACTCTCTTCGGGGTCTCTTCCTTGCCCCTGACCTCCAGTTCGAAGCCCGGTGGTGGGACCAGGAGAGAGACTGCCTCCGTCAGCCAGGTGCGCATTGCCTCGTCGGTGCACCAAAGTTTGAGGACCCCGTCCGCATGCACGGGTTTCCCGGTGAACGCTGGAGCGGGGCGTTTGGGGGTTTTGGTCGACCAGGCGTCACTCAGGATCTTCCTCTGTAGCTCTCGGAGTACTTGGTCCACCAACTCCTTCGGCAAGTTCCCTGTGCATGGGACGCCTTGGAGGCCTGTGCGTAGGACTTACCTACTGTCGTCCTGGAGGAGTCAAGGCGGGGCTTCTTGTGGTCTCCCCGAGGCGATCTGGTTTCGTTGAGAGCACGTTTGGCCTCACCTCTGTCCTTTTTTCCGGCAGTTTTACCTGCTGTGTTGCTCGGTGCTGCAGTGGCTGGTTGCCGTCCAGGGTGGCCAGCTCGCCGCTTGGCGGCAGCCGGCTTCCTTGTACTGCCTCCGGCCTTCTTGCACCCCTCACTGCTGAGTGTGGGCTGCGCACTGGTCACATTGCTGGGACCTGCGACAGCAGCCTGCTCAGCTGCTTTTGTAGAGGCGGCACCGGCAGCAGCAGCGGTTTGTGCAGCCTTCTGCTTGGACGCCCTGCGCTGTCTCTTGTTTAGGTTTTTCCTCTTCTTCGACGGGCCGACAGTGGCGGGGCCACTATTGGGCGGGTGCTGAACAGGATTGGTGGTCTTGCCCTTACCCTTGCCCTTCTTGTGGCCAACCAATTGCCAGCCCGCGAAGGAGGAGTCGTCTTCCCGCTTGATCTCGAACGGGCTGACGATTGTAAGGACGGGACCAGTACTAGTGCTAGCCAGCGCTGAAGTCCCGTCCTTGGGGGATGATATAACCTCTGCAGCCGAGGCCACAGCGTCAACCATCTGTTTTGGTTTTGCGGCGGGAACAGCTTTCGCTGCCACCGTCGCAGTTGGGGTAGTGAAAGGGATAACGGTATCCATAAATGTTTTTACAAGACTTCATCCCTCTGGCTTCCCACCCTCCATGGAGCCCGCAACAGGAAACGTCATACCGGACGTTAGGATTACCAGAGGGATATAGGAACGCGGGGCTGGCTTACAGCACGACATCGGGCGCCCGCTTGGGTTAACGGCCTAAGCCGAGTTACCAACTCTAGCCGTCCACCCTCGCTTGCGCCCTCAGTATAGCCTTCACCAACCACGTCAACAGCCGAAATAAATTCCGACTATTGATGTGGACCCTACGTCCCTAGCCCGTGGCCCTCTGACGGGACACGATGGCCATTTCCCCCGCTGCGGCTCACAGCAGGGGCTATCGTTTAGCGTGAAATCGGGACCAAAGAGGGCGTGTTGCCTCACGGTCACATTACCGCCAGCACCGCTCGGCTCAACCCCCCAGGACTCCGTCATCCCCGCGTACGGTGCTCGACTGCGCAGGTCCTAGCGCAGGTGGTCAACTTCTCTTACCTGTGACTGTTTACTACGGGCCCAAGCCCACCTGGCCACGAGGGGGCGTGGTGAAGAGATGTGTAAGTGAATGTGTGTGTGTGCGCGCATGTGTGTACGTGTGTGTGTATGCGTGTGTAAAGTGCCTGTTATTTGTGTTTCGGCTGGAGGTTTTGGTTGCATCCATTTCTGAAGGAACTGGACCAAGAACGGGCGGCAACCTCGAGAAGGATAGTCCACCAGCCTTGCCTTAGGGATCTACACGACCTGCGCTACCCCTGAGACCATTCGCCACTCCCTGCACCGGACTCAGGTGCAGGGAGTAGAAGTCAGTGCAGTTCAGTGGAAATGGAAACGAATTGAACTGCACGGGCTTCCGCCCTTAAATATAAACGAAATATTTACATGTAATATTTTATGTATAGTATATAGTATAATTATTCCTTTATCTTACACACAGTTTTAGCACCTACCTTGATTTGTCTCTGCACCACCCAAAGATTGACTGGTAGAGAATGACTTGGGCATTAAGTCCGCCTTTGTACAAATTATTGTTTTGTTCAAGAAGTCTTAAATAAATAAATAATGTTGAGTTTAATGTGCTGACGATAGGTTGTCCCCAGGGAGCAGTGTTGAAACCGCATTTATTGAACCTATATTTGATGACTATACTATCACCAGATTGCATGTTGAGGTCGTATTATGATTTTTCAATTCAACAGTAAAGTGACACCGATGGTTAGCTAAACGATGCTTAATTTAATCAATGATTAGAACAAACGCAATTGAAAAATTAAATAAAAAGGGAACTTAACAAAACCGCTTCGTATCGATTTTTTTAATTATTATTAATAGAAAAAAATAGATGTTAGTGCTAGTTTCAGAGAGAAACACATTGAAACCGTAAGTAGGTGTAAATCTAAAACAAGTTTGTATGCCTTGATGTTGGTTATCAAATAGGAATGATAGACTGCACATTTTGACAGAAATAAAAAGTAGCAAACATGAATTCTCACGAATTGTTGCATTTCTTATAGCAATTATGGTAATAAGCGCACCAAAAAGATATTGTTTATTATTTTAATAATGTAAATTAGCCTTGGTCTGTGTATATTGTCTTGAGATCTATATAAACAGAAGATTGTGTCTGAAAGGAAGTTGTTTGTTAGAATAACTGCAAAATGTTGGCTGTCGTACTATTTAGTTTGTTGTTGACTGTCTATGTTGTAAAGTTTGTTCGTGGTCGTGTTAAGGAGTCGTACGCTCCCGCCTTACCCCCTGTGTTGCCGGGCAAGCTACCAATCATAGGACACACGCATTATTTCAACACTGATACTAAAGGTAAGTGTCGTTTATTATCATAACTGAAAATGTTGTGTTTATCATCATATCAGCCGAAAGATGTTCAGTGCTGGACGTAGGCCTCCCTCAAGGCTCTCTACGTGGAACGATCCTGAGCCCGCATCTATCTGTTGCCCGCGGATGGATGATAAATGATAAATGTTGAGTTATGTAATATATTCAATATTTTAATAGGTCACAATAAAAATCTCGAAATGGTTTTTCACGTACCGAAAGACTCCGATACATAATCCATTCTGCCAATTGTCACGCACGGTAGTTTTGGCTGTGCGTTATCAGTCAGTGAGTTACGCAAGAATTTTATGTAGATAGAAATAATTTAAACAATTACATACTACAGTTGTAAACTAGATTTATATTGCTTGTAGCGCTGATAGCGAGACTTGGTTTGTAGATAGTAACTGGTCGTCAAAGTTAAGCAACGCTAGCACTGGCCGCCACTTGGATGGGTGACCGCGTGTGGTATTTACATCAGAGCGCTACCGTGCTTCGGAGGGCATATAAAGCTGTCGGTTCCGGTTCTTGTTTCAGGACAAGAATCGTGGGGCCATGTCGGAGGCCTCCGGGCGGTCTGAAAACTCCGACACCAGAGATTGACACACACAGACATGAAATAGATAGATAATGATAATGATATTCTACCACTTACACACATCACCATCTAGTCCCAAACTAAGCAGAGCTTGTAACATGGATACTTAATAATGGATAAACATACATATAATAATATACTTTTTATACATAATGAACGCGAAAGTACATTGTCATGCAATAACGTGAAATCGAAGCCAATGGTTTGTAACATAAAGCCTAAGAACATACTCAACGTACTTTTCAATATTTGTGCTCTATTTGTAACAACTGGCTTAGTTTTTCTATTCTTCATAATACTACGGGTATTGTAACAAAACATATAAGCCCCTGATTTATCGTTGTGCTCATATTACGGTGCCTTACTCATGCAGCCACCTCGTATTGTTTTCGTTTGTCCTGTCCTCAACTTCTGAAGCAGAGGTGCGCAGCCTCATACTGAATTTAAGGGTAAAGGTCAATACGACAGGACGGGATAATATCTCAGGCGTGCTCTTGAAACGTTATCACCGTATTCTAGCGACCCCCCATACGTACATCTTTAATCTAATGTTCATTCTTTCCCAAGGAGCTCAAACTTGCCGAAGTAGTTTTATTAAGTAGTCTTTCTGCCAGTTTAGATATAGTAGGTAGAGTAGAAATAGGTCTGAAGTTATTGACATAGGCTCTGTCTCCACTCTTATTGGAGAATATATATTATATACGGGAATTAACACGAACATGCATTAGGCATCTACATGCCTTATTTTGCTTGACGTTTCGAGACGGTTACACGTCCTGTGGTCGCAAGCTGACTGGTGTTGCGACCACGGGACGTGCAACCGTCTCGAAACGTCAAGCAAAATAAGGTATGTAAATACCTAATGCATGTTCGCGTTAATTTCCATATATAATATATTATATTCGTATAAACATGCAACGCGAGTGTTTAAAAGTTACTTATTGGAGAAGTTGTATAGTTTGGATATCCGGGTTACACACATTAGTTACATAGATTATTTACCAGTTACTTGATTGTCAGGCACCAAAGAGTGAGAGCCGATGGTGTGATTAGCGATTCGAGCGTACTTGGGCCAACGCTTTTCCTTGTATTCGTCAATAATATGTGCAAACTTCACCTTAAAAATGGCAACATTGTTACTTTCGCAGATGACACAGCTCTGGTCTTCCATGGGGATACTTAGGATGAGACATATCACAACACAATCGGGTTTTAATACTGTATGCTTATGGCAAAAAAATCGTTCTTACACTTAACGTGACAAAAACAAAATATATGCCTTTAGCAATAAAAACAGTTCCATCTAATATACTTGAAAACTATTCAATCACAGCCCACACCTGCCTAAACTATGACTCCTGCTCCTGTGACCTCCTGGAATGTACGTCTCATATCAAGTATCTCGGTGTGTTATGCTAGACAGTGCTCTGAATTTTGAAACCACCTAGATCTCCTCACATACAGAACATGGATATTAAAATCCATCTTTAAAAGATTGCGTCACATAGGCGACAAAAAGTAATTAAAATGCTTTACACGTCTCTATGTCAACACATCTTGACATATTGTATCTCAGTATGGGGTGGGGCTTGCAAAATAAACAACTTTGTGGGCCAACACAAAGTTGGCCCACAAATTGAAAGCCATTGGTTAACGGCATTTTCTGGTAGATTTTTTAGAATCCTGTGAGATGTAGTACTTAAGCTATGACGTATATGAAATCTCTATGTATGTAATCTCTATTATAAAATATGTTGCTCTATCCAAATATACTCAGTGTTTATCCAACATTCAGTCGTTTTAGTTATCCCTAATAATCTAGCCTTTGCATGGCGACCGTGACTAAAGGTGTCATGTAGAGCACGCGAATTCGAGACGGGTGTCCTAATAAGGAACGCAGTATTGTATAAACATTAATGTATTCGTGCAAGTTTTAATGATGTCTGAATTCATTATAATTGATTTTGTCTTTGTTGACGCGTGCAGCACGTATACATTTTGCAAAAAATGGGTAAGACTGAGTCTAAGGAAGTTGTAATTGCTCAGTCAGCACAAGGAGATACCATTTATCGACGACAAATATACTGATGTTGATTTTTGTCTTGATAGCAGCCTGCGTACTAGTCTATTTAGCATTTCGAATATATCGGAAATGCCACTTGCGCTGGGCGCGCCAAGAATTCCAGAATAGCGCAAGTAGAGGATCGTTCTTTCGTAGACGTGTTGCGTACCCAGATATGAAGATAAATGACGCCGACGTGTGATATTCAAGTGTAACCATAATATATAAAATGTGTGTCGTGAAAAGGTCATCGAACTTGTGGTGTGTACAGTGCGGTTTCTACGGCTCTGTATAACTTTTATACGTGCATAATACGTTTCGTTTCATTTCAGCTGCAATATTGATAATAAGTACAGGCATAATATGATATATTATATAAGCATTCATTACGCAGTCATGTAAGTAAACAGTAGAATGGAAGGAATTATTATCAAGTAAATCAATAAGGTGCGTATTTCTTAACTTTACCTAAATAATATAACTAAGGTACTTACGTTCGTTTCTATTGGTAAACTTTACTACTTAGTACTTATGAAGGGATTAATATTAAAAGTATATTCTATATGGACGAAACAACTTTACAAAAGTTGTGTGAAGAGTTGTTAGAAATAAGAAAATATTTAATAAAAATTGGACCTTCTCGTAGGACTGGAAATATTTTAGAGAAAAAATTTAGTGAAGCTAAGAGTATTATTCAAAAATATAATTCCTATGTTGATAGTTTAAGTAAAAGCATAAATATAAGAGGAGATCATTTATTATCAAAGTATTGTGTACATTTTGATAAAATTTATTCAGAAATAGTTAAGTTGTGCCAGGAAAAACATATTGTAAGAAAAATGGGCAAGTTCGACCTAAAAGTTGCTTTGAATTTATTACCTGCGATGACCGATGAGGTTTGCAATATAAGACAATTTATAGATGGCATAGTATAGCATTTATAGTTCTGTTATTGACGCTGAATCTCAAAAAGAATTGATTACATTTGTGTTGAAAAGTAGGTTATCGCAGCATGCCAAATTAAAATTATCTAAAAATTATGAAACTGTGGTTGCCCTCTTGAGTGACATGAGGCGTGTTTTACTACCACAAGAATCAGCTAGCGCTTTACAAAAACAACTATTAAACTTTCGACAGAACGACTTATCTACAGATGATTATGGGAAAAAACTGTCGGAAATGTTTGTCGATCTTACGATTACACAGGCCGGTGGTGATTCGGTAAAATATGACGTATTAAAATCTTTCAATGAAAATCAGGCTATCAAACAATTTTGTGAGGGTTTGCGTAATCGCAGGATTGGCACCATTATTGCAGCTCAGAAATTTGATGACCTCAAGAATGCAATTCAAGCAGCAATCGATGAGGATTGCTCATCATCAAACTCAGCAGGTGAAATGTTCCCTATGAGGCGTGGTACTATTAATAACAATAAGTTTACTAACAATTCCAGGCAGACAACTTTTTACAACACGCAGAGAGGCTACGGTAGAGGTGCGTATCACAGCGGACCCCGGCCGCACGGCCATGCGGGCCACTGGTTGCAGCCGCGCCTCGAGGGCAGGCAATGGTGCCAGCAGTGGCAGCAGCCGGCAGCACAAGTGGTACCCAGAGGTAGAGGCTATTACAGAGGTAACTCTAGTAATAATATTACATATAATAACCCGTTCAGGAGAAATACGGCTACTGACTGAAGAATCACAACCCTCAGCCAATGAATCGATACCAACACAATCTGCTACAATTGAGCAGCGTGAAGAGAGCGAAAATGAGTTTTTTCGAGGCTAAAGCTTATACTGTTTTAGCTAGTGAAAGTAGTTATTGTGTAGAACTTTACATCGATAATTCTAGTATATTATGTAGTTTCTTAGTTGATACAGGCGCTTCCATATCGGCCTTAAAATATGAACACGTAATACAGTTGAATGTCCCAATTCATAAAGAAAACATAATTATAAATGGAATTGGAGGCGAAGTCCGAGCCATTGGATACGTTTATTTACAGTTGTCATTAAATGAACAATGTATTAATCATAAGTTCTATGTTTTTAATTCCTTGCCTTGTAAAGCGCACGGAATTTTAGGCCAAGACTTTTTCGGCAAGTATAGGTCTGTTATTGATTTCAACAATAATATAGTACGATTATTATATAATAGAAAAGAAATTATATTACCACTTACTATTTTAAAACAATATTTAATAAAGTTACCCGCTAGGTCAGAATCTATACATTATGTTAAAACAAATCTGACCGAAGATTTCATAGTTTGTGCGAAAGAAGTTTTCGTTTCGTTTCGTAGCAAGTTCTTTAGTGTCACCAGTTAATGGTAAAATACCAATACGCGTTTTAAATTCCACGGATCATGACGTAACTTTATCAGAATTAAATCGCGATACACAAAGTGCATCGCATTACAATATTTGTGCCTTTAATAAGTGTTCGAATAATTCAACGCGCGTCAAGCAGTTATTTTCGAAATTAAATTTAAATCACTTGAATAAAGAAGAAAAGATTAATATAGAAAACTTATGTGCAAAATATGCGGATGTATTTTATTTGGAAGGCGACAAATTGTCCACGACAGACATTTATCAACATTCAATAAAGCTAAAAGAAGATGTTAGGCTCATATATTCAAAACCATACAGGTTACCCCATTCATTAAAAAACGAAATTAATAATCAAATAGAAAATATGTTAAAACAAGGCATTATAGAACCCTGTCAAAGTGAATGGTCAAGTCCTATCTTATTGGTGCCTAAAAAATCAGATAACGAAAGTAAAAAATGGAGATTAGTGATTGACTACAGAAAATTGAATAATAACATACAGAATGATAAGTTTCCACTCCCAAATATTACGGAAATATTAGATTCGTTATCCGGTAGTATATATTTCTCGCATTTAGATTTACATAGGGTTTTACAACGTCAGTTTAGCTCCTAACAGTCGCAAGTACACTGCATTTTGTTCGGGACAGTTTCAAATTACTCGGATGCCCATGGGACTTAAAACTAGTCCGAGTTCTTTTGCAAGGATGATGACAATGGCCATGACAGGCTTAAATTATGAAAAATGTTTAATATACCAAGATGACCTTGTATGTTTTAGCTGAAATTTAACCACACATATTAGTAATTTACAGGATATATTTGAGCGGTTACGCAAAGTAAACTTAAAATTAAATCCTCAGAAGTGCAGCTTCTTACAGAAAGAATTGCTTTATTTAGGACATGTTGTGTCTGCCAAGGGTGTGGTACCAGATCCAAACAAAATAAGTGTCGTAAAAAATTATCCCGTACCTACAAATGTTGACGAAGTCAAGCGTTTTGTCGCGTTTGTAAATTATTACCGAAAATTAATTCCAAATTTTGCAGAGAAGGCATATCCATTAAATAACTTATCTAAAAAATGCGTAACATTTAAATGGGACTGCGAGTGTCAAAAGTCATTCGATTTATTGAAACAAAGCATTATTTCTCACCCCGTGTTAAAGTACCCTAATTTTTCGGAATCCAACCAGTTTATTTTACAAACAGATGCTTCAGGCCACGCTTTAGGCGCAGTTTTGTGTAATGACGATAGAAGGCCTGTGGCATACGCTAGTAGAAGTTTGAACAAAGCAGATAAAATGTACCCGACCATAGAAAAAGAGTTGCTTGCGATTGTTTGGGCAATAAAACATTTTAGGCCTTATTTGTACGGCCGTAAGTTTAAAATTCAAACTGATCATAAGCCGCTTATATCTTTATTCAGTATGCGGGATCCCTCAAGTAGATTAATGAAATTTAGGATAATTTTAGGAGAATACGATTTTACAGTAGAATACCTAAAAGGAAAACATAATGCAGCTGCTGATGCACTGTCGCGCATATGCGTAACGTCTGATGATCTAAAGGAAATGAATCGAAGTATTAGTATAAATGTAATGACGCGAGGTCAGAGGGCTAAACAAGCACAAGATGCTAGGGTTATTCACGATAGTCAACCGATAACGGATAAGTTGAAAATTGTTGAAGTGCAGAGTAAGCCTAAATATTTGACTGAATTACGTTTTATAAAAAATTACGAATACAAGCAATATTATAACTTGAAATTAATAGAATATCAAAGCAAATGCTTTTCATTTGTACCATCAAAAAATTATATTTTTATTAACCTGGCTTCTCGATCACAATTATCGCCAGGCGAATTTGTGAGAGAGCTGAGTAAATTTTGTACAAAAATTGGCATAAGTGAGTTATATTTTATAAAAAACAACAATAATAATATTTTTGTACATAAGGTGGTATCAGAAATAAGTAAAATAAATAATTGGTCAGGGCCACGACTTTGTATTTTAAAAGATGTAGAAAGAGTAAATAATAAAGATGATCAACGTGTAATAGTGAATGACTTCCACATTTTACCCACCAGCGGTCATGCGGGAATACGGCGAATGATCAGAAATATTAAAAAGTATTATTTTTGGCCAGGTATTGAAGCTGACGTGACAGCTTTTGTTAAAAAATGTGACAAGTGTCAAAGAGAAAAACATTCATCACACTATACAAAAGAGCCTATGATTATAACCACTACAGCGCACTCGGCGTTTGAAAAAGTTTATTTGGATTTGGTAGGTCCGCTGGAAAGAGATTATAATAATAACGTATACATATTGACTATACAGTGTGAATTGACCAAATATATTCTCTTTCTCTTTTCTCTTTTTAAAAGACAACTCCCGCACTAGGAAGAAATTCCTGTGTCGCGGGGGACTTTACAAACATACAACCAACGGACACAATGAACACCCAGACTCGAGACAACAATTTGTAGATCACACAAAGTGTTGTCTCGTGTGGGAATCGAACCCACGACACGCGGCGCAGTACCAAGCGGCGAGGCGACCGCTTAAACCACTACGCCAACCGTGCAGTCATATTGAAGCATACCCGTTAACTTCTAAGCAAACTACGGAGGTAGCTAGGAGTTTTGTTCATAACTTTATTCTTAGATACGGCATCCCGAAAGAAATCGCCACCGATAGAGGGACCGAGTTTGTATCGTCCACCATGAATGAGGTAAGTAAACTATTGCAAATAAAACAGTTACAATCAACAGCATATCATCACCAGTCAATTGGAGCATTGGAAAATTCTCATAAGCAGTTAGGTAACTATTTAAGGATACAAACAGAAAAGCATACTGAGTCATGGAGTACTTGGCTTCCGTTCTGGTGTTTTTCCATAATACATCTGTTCATAGTGCAACAAAATTTACGCCTTTTGAGCTAGTTTTTGGAAAAAAGTGTATTTTGCCATCAAATTTGAACTCAGGTAAAGTTGATCCGGTGTATAACTTTGATAGTTACCCTCTAGAATTGAAATACAGAATCCAAATGTCACAAAAAGAGGCACGAGAGAACTTAATTAATAGTAAAATAATGAGAAAAATTAAATATGATCGTAATATTAACCCAGTATCATATAAGGCCAATGATTTAATATTACTAAAAAATGAGACAGGTGATATTTATTCAGGTCCATATATCGTTATTAAGGAAAGTTCACCTAATGTAGAGATTGTTAAGAATAATAAAAGTTACTTAGTACATAAGAATAGGACCAAATTGTATACACCAGCTAGTTCTAATTAATCTGTAAACTAGATTGTTCTTATTTGTAAGAAAACGATATGTAATGAGTATTCTTATTTTTTTTAATTTGGGGTAATTACTTATTGCTTAATAGCATTTATATTACACTATGCAATCATATTTAACCTGTATTTAACCATTTTTTTAATTGTAGGAACGAAAATAAAATAAATTTACATTTATTTTATTTTTCTTTTGCGCGGGAGGTGAGATGTAGTACTTAAGCTATGACGTATATGAAATCTCTATGTATGTAATCTCTATTATAAAATATGTTGCTCTATCCAAATATACTCAGTATTTATCCAACATTCAGTCGTTTTAGTTATCCCTAATAATCTAGCCTTTGCACCTGGGCAGATTCTTATATAATAAAGTGAATAAGCAACTGAACATCTCTTCGCTTCCCAAGCACCTTTGCAAAAAGAACACGTCTGTTTGACTCAGATTCCTAAGCTACTTGGAAATGAAAAGCTTGTTAAAGCTTTATATAATATACCTAAGTACTTTTATACACAGCTAACAGAGTTACTATCTTATCAGCTGTGACAGTGATGATATACCATATCTCAGCATTGTCGTAGGATTAGCACGCCAATACAACATATAAACACACACTCACACTCACGCTCAATATAAACACTGAGACATACACACAAACACACGCACACACATACACACTCCCCCCCCTCGCACACACGCTCACGCACTCACCCAATCACTGACTTACTTATTTACTAAAACATTACTTACCAATTAATGTAGTTACACTTGAGCTCCGGCATATCAAGTTAGGAGAGACAGGTAATCTTTCATACAGGTTCTCCTAGTTCAGATACCAGTCTCTCACAGGTTCACCTACTTAATTATGTAACACTTAGTTTAAGACCTGATTATAACTATTCTGTGTGAGAGAGAAATTAATAAACCATTTATTATTTATTTATTTGTTATTAGTATGTTTCTCTTTTTCACGGCTATTCTTCTAACCTTGGTGTTATAAGAATAACCGACCCTTTTGGCACGTTGGACCTATGTCTCCGTGTAAGCCACGGAGTCATAGGTCCAACGTACAGAGGCCCGCAGAAAGTTTTAATCTAGAATGGGATGGGACACATGCCGCGAAGCCTCCATAACTGCACTATTGAGTACAGCTATAGACTAGCCGCATCACGTGTAGAGCTATTGTCTTCTAGTGGATCTAATGAAATCGGGTTATGGGGATGGGTGTTAAGAGTCCTGGTAATTAATGCTATGGACAAAAGACGGTACCTGCCAGTTATACTCTAATAGTATCCGTCTGCATGGCAGGTGACGCGCCAAGTCACTGGACGAGCCCTCTCTAAAAAGCCGCCCAAAGCAAACAAATTCAGCCATAAAGGCAGCCAGAGGGCAACACCGGTGCGAGTGGCTAGGAGTGTAGAGCGATGCGGCACCGGTTTCGCCATCGCGGGTCTCGTGAAAACGGAGACCCGGAGCGGGTCACTCTGTTTTCCCGTTTTATTAGCAAAAAATCCTCATTTAAATTAATTCATATGATAAATAATAACTGTTTGAAAAACAAAAAAACACAACGATGGTAAAGAGATACAAGCTATCATATGCGCTAAGCATTTAGTATCAAAGTACTTGCCAATACAAATCTAACGAACCCAAACTCGATGGGTTTGTATGGTTTTATTGCGGAGTTCCTTTTGCCGCATCTAAGCTCCATAATCAAATCAGCTCAATACATAATAATTATGCCGATGAAAAAAAAATGCATGCACGAAAATTTCAGCTCAGTGGAAATCTGAGGAATGGGTCAAATTTATCTTGCAAGATCCCATTGCAGACACCTGGACAAGGGAGAGTACATAAAAGCTTGGAATAAAGAGGGCCTCATAATACCTATATATACCATTGATAAGAAAAGATAGAATATTACATTAACGTAATTTGTAGTATTTATATCATGATGTATGATTGTTTCATTGACATTTTTGATCATACATATACACACGCCTGGTTCCCGAAGGGATAGGCAAAGACTACGTATCCTGGCATAATTATATTTCTTCCTTCATTCACTCCCATCAAGTTTCTCATGCATGCTTTTCTGTTGATTCTTCATTTTTGATGTATGTTTCTTTGTTTAGTTTATAGTTTACTAGAGGACGCCAGCAGCTACGCCTGCATTTTTTTAAATTTACCCGTTTTGGCCGATCCCGTGGGAATTTCGGGAAATCCCTTCTTAGTGCACCCCTACGGTCCCCAAGGAACATACATGCCAAATTTCAGCTTCCTGCGCCCAATAGTTTCGGCTGTAGCGTGTCTGTCAGTCAGTCAGTAACGCAAGGATTTTATATATTAAGATGAGAACTGAATCCGACACATTCTGAAACTTTTAAATTGTATTTTATATTTATAATTACAGGGTTGCAGAACTTCATTCAAACCCTAGCAGACTATGGTAATAAAGTGGAAGGAGTCTTCTACTTTATATTAGGAGGAAAAATTCACTATGGTAAGGTTTCTTTGTTTATTTATGTCTAGCCATGTTTTTATTTATGATGCTTTTAAAATAGCTGTTTGACCGTAATAGGCGGCAAACGAACAGACGGATCGCTTGATGGCAAGCGATTAACGCCAGCCATGGACAAAAGCAACACGAGAAGTGTCACTAGTGCGTTGCCGCTGGAATAACAGGAAAAGGAGGAGGAGTGGGATGAGGGAGAAGGAATAGAGGATGGAGCATCCAGCATTCTCACTTACCGAAGGAACGCAAAAGTATAAGCACAGTTACTTTACGTCCACTTTCTTTGAGAGGGCCGATTTTATTGCTGATTTCAGTGCAGTATTAACCCCCTTAGTGCATAAAATACGTTAATTTAAAAGAGTATTGAAGATAACTTTGATACCACTCAAGCAGCGATAACCCAGTGGAGAGACCTACGGACTGCTATGCAGAGGGTCTCGGGTTCGAATCCACGGCGTGCACAAATTACTTTTCGACGTTATGTGCGTAGAAAATTGTTAATTATCGCATGCTAAACGATGAAGAAAAACATCGTGAGGAAACCTGCATGTCAGAGAGTTTTCCATAATGTTCTCGGAAGACATGTGAAGTCTGCCAACCCGCACTTGGCCAGCGTGGTAGACTATGGCCTTACCCTTCTTGTTTGAAATAGAAATATTGTTTATGATAAGTTAAATCGATTATATCAGTTTAGTAGCGTGTTCCTTTGTCTATTGAAAATTTCTGACTCTGGTCACACTATGAACTGTCAAATCATTCATTCTTTGTCGTTTTCCGGAAAAAATGTCTTGCGCATATATACGCCGTCTTGTTATTTCGCGTTTTTTTGTAGATTTGGTTGATAACCTTGCAATTGTTGCTATTGAATTTGCCGACAGGGTTGTGAGCGATTGATAAAAAGTAAAATGAACACGGTTTTGTCCTCTCGTGAAATATCGCCCTTTGAAAGCACATGGGTGCTTCGCGAATCGTAGTGGTAGTGAAGTGAATTTGTCTTAAGGGTTCTTGTAATTGCCGCCCCTTGAACATTGCCGGCGGGAATTGTAATAAATTTGTGAACATTGAAAAACTTGTGTGAATCCGTCCACGTGTATCGTGCCCGAAAACATCGTTGGAGGACCGGCTGAGTAACTATAACGATTTCCTTTTTACTTTGGCCAAAATTATGAGTGTAATCTTATAGGTCTGCTCCGGAACATCACAAGAAGATCTCCGGTAAATTTACATATTAATTTTAACCGCTGTGAAAACACAGTACATAATTTAGACCTTTTGCCTTTAGCAGAGCGTGGATGAAATCAAGCCGCTGTAGCCGTAGAGTGTACTAACTAACCTCAGATAAATATTGTATAAACTTGTATCTGAGCTAGTCTCACATTTGTAAAGTGTTGTAGTGTTTCTCAGGTCAGTTTTGCTTAATATACATAATATTTATTTGTATTAGTTGACCTACTTAATTTGAAACACATTGTCATTGAAATAAACTCAAATCAGTAATTGTTTGACTTGAATTGTTGCAATCGACCTTAAATTTGTTGTTGTTAGCTTAAATAAGTCAGTATGTCTGGATACATAACAGTTATATGTATCAATTGATTTATTTAATTGCATATATTGAGTTTGAAACATTATAATAATCAAATTTGACCTTGCATAGATAAATCTTTGTTTTGTTGTAATATACTGATAATATTGTTAGGTAACACATACTACTACTATTGTTTATCAGTGAGCCTGTCTGTTGCAAATAATAAATTAATTAATCTGAAGTTTCAACTTATTAATTTGTTCTAAGTTATAACTTTGACAATACACTGTCAATATATCGAGACTATTAATTTTGTTGGGCAGTAAATACCTGTCACATGCCTGCTGGTGCAGTAAACAGGCTAATACTTTGTTGGTTTCAAAGAATTAACAGATATTAAGTTTAATTGGTAGTATTGTTTAACGCTTGTCCGAGCTCTTTTGAGAATTAATTATGTCAGCTATCAAGGACTTGCGTGCGGCTGCTGGTGCCATTGCATCAGATTTGCACTGGTTTGCCTCAGCCAGTGCTCTGGTGAACCGGCCTGATCGCCAGCAGGCCTTATTACAAAGATTTGAGCGGATCGATGATCGCCTGGCAAGTGTGGAACGGCAATTTCGTACTTTCAGCGCTTGCTGTCTCGAAGTGTCAGTTGTTGACTTCGCCGCTGACCAGCGAAATAGAGTCAATGAGGATTATGCCCAGATTTTGGATCTCTATGATGATGTCTCCAACTGTGCAAGACAGTTAATTGCCGAGAGGAACGGGCAACCCATGTTGAAGCAGGAGCTTCCTAGGCCAGCACCGGGACTGGTGAGTAGGCTTCCCACATTGGACCTCCCGCATTTTGATGGCTGCCTAGGAAGTTACCTGGGCTTCGTTAACCCATTCGACAGCCTGGTCGATGACAGGGCCGGCACAAAAATTGCCCTACTTGATGTCGGTTCTGGATGGGGAGGCCAAAGGCCTCATCCAGCATCTGCCCGTGTCTGACGAGGCCTACCAGACGCCACGGGATTTAATTACCCGTAGGTACCACAAGAAGCGAGGCCTCGCAGACACCCACATCAAGCAGATTTTGAGTTTGCCCACGCTCACCCGGGTCTTTGGGTTGCGCACCCAACTTTTGAACCCGCTCTTGGTGGCAATCAACGCCCTTAAGTGCTTGGATCTGCCCTCGGACCAATGGTCCTACCTATTGGTGCACATTGTGCTCAAAAAGCTGCCTGCCGACCTGAGGTCGCGATTTGAACAGCGCTTTGGTGGGGATAGTGTGACGCATCTGCTCCCTTTTGCAGACTTGGAGAAGTTCCTAGAGGATGAGTGCCGGGTTTTGGACAACTCCGGTGACACACCGGCTAAGTCGCAGCCGCTCAAGGTCAAGGAGCAGGCTCGCGTTCACACCCGAGGAAAAGTTGATCGGCGCCCTCCTCGCTTTGCAGTCACGCAGAGCCCAGCAGAGTGCTCTTACTGCAAGGTAATGGGGCACAGAACGGCCAGTTGTAGGGCATTCTTGGACCTTCATGTCACCTCTCGCAGGCGCATCGCGAATGCCCGCCGCCTTTGCTTCTCTTGTTTGGGGTCCCACTACCAGCGAGACTGCCCAAACCCTCGCCCCTGTCCTCATTGTGGAGGACAGCATTTGGACATTCTCTGCATGAATGCTAGAGATGTAGGCCGCTTGTCCAACCAGCCGACGCCGCGCAAGGGCAGGTGTTTTGAAGCGCGTGTTTTGTGTCACAAATTTGGGTCATGGCCCCCCGGAACCATTCGGGCTCCATTTCAATGTCGTCAGGCCTGGCCGGTGTAGGCACCCAGGCTTGAACAATGGAGGTTTCCAGGAGGACCTCCCGATTTAGCTTCTTCAAAGCCCAACGCGGACCGTCCTCAATCAAATCGCCTCGGACTGGGGCATCGGAGATAATTGTTTTGGCGGAGACGTCGTTCCGGATATAATGATGATCTGACAACGTCTCCACCTCCTCAACGACGCGCCGGTCTCGGATACGGCACGCTAGAGCAGGGCTCGCGAATGACATGTCCACGATCGAGCCACCCCGTTGACGCACGCACGTAAGCACCGTTCCACGATTGAGGACTTCTCAATGGCCCACGCCTCTAAAAGTCGCGAGGGGACCCTCGCGTCTGTGATCGCAGAGCCCCAAGCCGAGGACTTGGCATTGAGATCCCCCGCGAGAAGAACATTGTGTGACGGCCGGTGTCAGGACTACGGTTGTCAAACTACTGACGTCTACACTACAAACTAGCCGGTCATCAAACACAATAATTAGCAAAGAGGTTTGAAGACTATTTTATTATTTGGAAATTACAGTTTTTAGTTCGATGACGTATACACTCTGTCAAGTGTTCGCCAAATTCAATAGTCATTGACAACAAGGCGATGGCCGTGCGGATAACACATCCCATTCACGTTCTGCGGGCGTGAGTTCAAATCCCAGTCATAACAGTTATGTGGATTTAGGTTTTTATGAAATTTGGAAAATGTTTATGAATATTTGGCAAATATTTAAAAAAAGATTAATTAAATATTTCGAATAAAAATTAGAAAATTCTAAACAGTTCAGGAAGGAATGGAAAGGTTAAAAAGAGACAGGTTATTTAAATATTTCGAATAAAAATTAGAAAATTCTAGAAAGTTCAGGAAGAAATGTAAAGGTTAAAAAGAGACAGGAGATAGAAAAACAATTGAATTATGAAATGACAATCGAAATTAGTGGATCTAGAACATTCCTAGGGGTATATTCCTAAAGGTATATAAGGCGGTGTAGACGCGCTGAGCGCCAGTTTAAGTTGAGAAGAAAAGGAAGAAGTAAAAGGAAGAAAGAAGTAGTAGTCAAATAAAGTGAAGTAAAAGTATAGTGCAGTGAAGTGCAGTGAAGGTCAGTGCAAAAGACGCTAGTGTTGGTGCTGTCCGCGTCGAAATTGAACGACGCGTCGTGTGTGTGAAGTCGAATAAAGTGTCATTAGTGCTACTCGCTGTTTCCTTCCAATCCCGTTACCCCGTCCGTAACAATTGGTGTCAGAAGTGGGATTGGAAGGATTAAAGATGCCAGTCATGCCGAGGGAAGGGCCTACGACACGTGCGAGGGCTGCCGCTCAAGAACAAGGCGACTCTAACCCGGAAGTTGTAGGCAGGGAAGCTAAGGAGCTTCCCTGCCTACAACTTGCGAAGGCGCAAGGAGGCGGATCCAAAGGAGGGGTACCTACGTCCGCAAGTGCAGCTAACCCGCTATCTCTCGCAGACCTCGCAGCAATATTCCAGCAAGCAGCGACTCGAATCTCAGCTTAAATCCGAGGTTCAGCAAAACTCGCAGCAGCTTGAATCTCGACTCGAGCGAAACTCGCAGCAGCTTGAATCTCGACTCGAGCGAAACTCGCAGCAGCTTGGCGAGATAATGGAGAGCCAGGTTTCTCTCTATTCGCCGTTATATATCGGAGAATGTCCGTAAGATCGCCGAGATGGAGATGTGTATCGGTGAAGTGCAATCTCGCGTGGCTACTATAGAGGAAGAGGTGCAGTCCCGCATGGCGTCAGTATCAGAAGAGATACACACCCGCATAGCTACCGTAGAGGAGGAGTGCAGGAGGATTTAGACCAACGTGCCTTCAGTCGCAGTCGCCTAATCGGGTGCTGGTAATTTTAAAGTGCCTTCTTTCGATGGCACCTCATGCTGGGAGGCGTACAGGATGCAGTTTGAAGCCGCTTCGTCTAGCAACAGTTGGGACAGAGAGCAGGCCAAGAATGCACTCACTCTGGCGTTACGCGATGGTGCATTATCAGTGCTACAGTCCGCGGGGAAAGACGCCACATATGAACAGCTCATCGAGGCTCTAGAGTCCAGGTATGGAGACGCGCATTTAGAATTTGTATTCCGTGCTCAGTTGCGTAACCGCTGTCAGCGCCCTAACGAATCATTGCAGCAGTGGTATATAGAGGTAGAGAAGATGGTAGGAAAGGCTTACCAGTCGGCACCCCCGGCTCAAGTCCAAAGCATGCGTCTCCAGGCGTTCATTGATGGCATTTATGATGATGAGGTCAGGTCTGCCGTTCGTTTGAAGCACCACGACAACGTTAAGGACGCTTTAGCGCATGCTGTAGAAGTGGAGGCTGTCCGTCGAGACATTAAGGGTCGACGAGTCCGAGTTGTGGCCGCAGAAATGCATCGAACAGACCGAAGATTTGTTCCAAAATGTTATAGCTGCAGGGAACCTGGACATTTCAGCAATAGCTGTCCAAAACGTAAACGTAAGACTGACGCTACTGTTCAAACGTCAGAACACGAACAGGAAAACTGATTCCAGCCAGGGCTGCGGGGCAAGCGCTGGCCGGTAGCGAAAAGCCCCTAAAATTTATATCCGACAAAGCATGGATGGGAACAGCTTAACCATTGATGGAGCGGTCAATGGTGTTACCTGTTTGCTGACCTTGGATACCGGTGCGTCACGAACTGTTATAGGGACTCATCTGATAAGGGAGAATGGGAAGATTCTAAAACAGTCAATTCGACCTCAACTGACAACGGCTACCGGCCAGCACATCCCAGTCAGGGGAGAGCAAATCGTGGCTTTCAAAGTAGGTGACAAATTATATTGGCAAAAAACACTGATTGCAGACACCGTCGACGACTGCATTGTTGGCCTAGACTTCTTCAGAGATCACCAATGTAGATTGGATATTAAGTGTGGTATATTAAAGTGTGGAGACGTGGAGGTTCCAATGAATGGTGGAGGCACGGGAACGGTTTTGTGCCTCAAAGAGAACAAGCTCGCACCTAGGTCACAGACCTTTGTTCCTGTCACATTACCTGACACTTCGAGTCAGAGACGCTGCATAATGATAGAAGACAATGGAGATCACGATCCATAGTTGCCGGCGTGTGTAGTTATTGCTTCTTCACAAATGGCAGTTATAGCTGTTCTAAATTTAAGTGATGAAGAAAAAGTTTTGAAGAAGGGTTCTGAGATAGGAGAAACTGTGGAAGTCGCTTGGTTACGAAATTGCCAGAAAACCAAGAGTCTGGCTGAGACTAATTTTAACGTGGAAAGTGTTTTGAAAGGTTGCAAAGATGATCTTACAGAAATCGAATCAGAGAAAGCAAAGAAATTGCTGACACAATACGTCAACATTTTCTCAAAGGACGACGGTGACATCGGAAAGACAGGAGTAATAAAACACACCATCAATACAGGGATAGAATATTAAAGATAGGAAAGATTGGGTGCAAAGGGTTTCCACCAAGAACTTAGGGTCCCAAGCCAACCTCACCTGCAAGTGGTGCACCTGCCGATCAACGGACGAGGCTCTGGCAAACAAAATATCCCGATAAGCGGCAATAGGCTCGCCACCTATTACGTGGGATCAAAACACTGGCAAAAAGTGGGCGTTTAATATGCCTCTGCCTACCCCTTCGGGGAAACAGGTGTGAGTCTATGTATGTATGTGTATGCAATACAGGGAATGAACAACCGATCCGTCTACGCCCGCGACGTGTGCCTTTTGCCGGGGAAAAGAAGGTAGAGGATGTGATTGAAGATATGAGGAAAAACGGGGTTATTGAGCCATCGACTAGCCCGTGGTGCTCGCCGGTGGCATTGGTAAAGAAAAATGATGGATCGACTAGATTCTGTATTGACTATCGAAGATTGAATGATGTAACCAAGAAAGACAAAATTCTACAAAATTTTATAAATAATATTGGGAATCGACTAGATTCTGTATTGACTATCGAAGATTGAATGATGTAACCAAGAAAGACAAAATTCTACAAAATTTTATAAATAATATTGGGAATAAATTAAATTGTAATGTCAATGTATGATCTTTTGTAAACCTACTATGTATATTGGTGGAGGGTAAGATAGGTTTAGTTTTAGTATGTTATAATAGGCTGCGTGTTTGTTAAATCACCTAAATTATTAAACGGGAGCTACAGCTGCCAACAAACTGTTTTACAGTTTGGCAGATGTATTTATATGTGAACAAATTTGTTAATATTATGAATAAAGCTTATTATTATTATTATATTATTATTAAAAAAAAGACAGTGATCCTTTGCCTAGAATAGACGACACGTTAGACACTTTATGCGGAATGAAATGGTTCACAATAATAGACCTAAAAAGTGGTTACTGGCAAGTGGAAATGGACCCAAAAGACAAGGAGAAGACAGCCTTTTCAATGGGCAGAGGGCTTTGGCATTTCAATGTTATGCCTTTCGGATTGTGCAACGCAGCTACTTTCGAAAGGTTAATGGAACACATCCTTGCCGGGCTTTTAGGGGAAGCTTGTCTGGTGTATCTCGATGACATAATTGTAATGGGCCGAGACTTCGATGATCATCTCACGAAGCTAGAAAGTGTACTCAATAGATTGAGAAATGCAAATCTGAAGCTCAGTCTTAAAAAATGTTCATTTTTCAAGCGACAAGTTAACTACTTGGGTCATGTCGTCCCTGAAAAAAGCATCGAGAAGGACCCTGTCAAGATATCGGCGGTTAAAGATTGGCCCATGCCTAAGGACAAAACGCAAGTGCGCTCATTTATGGGACTTTGCTCCTATAACAAACGTTTTGTGAAGAATTTCTCGAGCATCGCAAAACCCTTACATGAGCTGACGAAGCAAAAACGACCATTTAATTGGGATGAAAAATGTCAACCTGCTTTCAAGGAGTTGAAGACGCGTTTATGTGAAGCGCCAATTCTTGCATATCCCGACGTTAATGGAGAATTCATTGTTGACACAGACGCAAGCAATTTTAAAAAGTACTTGATTGGAAGAAAATTCCGGATCCGGACGGACCACGCAGCGCTTAAGTGGCTTTTACAGTTTAAAAATTGTGAGGGTCAGGTAGCTCGATGGATAGAACAACTTCAAGAGTACGATTTCGAAGTTGAGCATCGTGGCGGAAAATCTAACGGTAATGCTGATGCCTTATCAAGACGTCCCTGTGATTGCAAGCATTGCGTGCGACAAAAAGGAAAAGAACAAGCTGCCGTCAAGGTAATGAGAACGAATACCATCAACGCGCGATGGAACAAGGAGTTCATTATTAAATCGCAGGAAGAAGATAAAGATTTGAAACCGATACTGGAGCGGCTAAAGAATAACTCTCTTCGGCCAGAGTGGAGTGAGGTGGCTGATACTAGTACCCTGACGAAAAGTTATTGGGCGCAATGCAAAACAGCCTTATAATACTAGATGGACTACTTTGTCGAAAATGGATCATGATGACCCATCTGGCGGACATCTTGGAGTACGAAGAACCTTGCTGAAGATTCGTCAACGTTTTTATTGGCTGCACTGTAGGGAAGACGTTGAAGACTGGTGCAGGAGATGCGTTAAATGTTCTTCAGTTAAAGGGCCGCAAACTCGGAGCTGCGGAGCAATAAAACTATACACTGTAGGAGCTCCTTGGGAACGGATTGCTGTGGATGTAGCTGGACCATTTTTTTTGACAAAAAGTGGTAATCGCTACATTCTGGTGGTGATCGATTATTTCACGAGATGGCCAGAAGCTTTTGCAGTCCCCAATCAGGAAGCAATTACAGTTGCGACAAAATTAGTAAATTAAGTATTTTGCCGATTTGGTTTACCGTTAGAAATCCATAGCGACCAAGGGAGAAACTTTGAATCGCAACTCTTTCAAGAAATCTGCAAGATGATGGGGATCCACAAAACTAGGACAACTCCGTATCACCCTCAATTGGATGGAATGGTGGAGAGATTTATCCAGACATTGGAGCGCCATCTTGCTAAAGTGGTCGATAGCCATCAGAGAAACTTTGACGAAACGTGGGTTTTGAAAAACCGAATGAAATTACGGCAACAACCCCGGCACGAACAAATTTAGGAAGGGAGCTACGACTTCCAGTAGACCTTCTTGCTGGATGTCCTCTGGGAACGCCTAGCTGTGTTACCGATTATGCATGTGAATTAAGAAGAAAGCTCGAAGAAATTCATGAACACGTTAGAGAAGAGAATTTACAAGCGGGAGTAAGAATGAAGACTCGATATGTCAGACGCGCAAATGCGAGAGAATTCGAAGAGGGAACTTTGGTGTGGCTCCATAATCCGGTCCGATGTAAAGGTAAATCTCCGAAATTACAGCCAAGCTGGGAAGGACCATATACTGTAATAAAGAAAATTAACAACGTAACCTACAGAATTCGGAAGACACCTAGAAGTCCACTGAAGATTGTTCATGTGGATAGGATAGCGGTATATCATGGATCCAACAATGCTCGGGACGAGCATGTCTTAGAGCCCCCTCTCTAGTGTGACGGCCGGTGTCATGACTACGGTTGTCAAGAACTACTGACGTATACACGACAAACTAGCCGGTCGTCAAACACAATAATTAGCAAAGAGGTTTGAAGACTATTTTATTATTTGGAAATTACAGTTTTTAGTTCGATGACGTATACACTCTGTTAAGTGTTCGCCAAATTCACCAGTCATTGACAACTTGACAATAAGGCGATGGCCGTGCGGATAACACATCCCATTCACGTTTTGAGGGCGTGAGGTCAAATCCCAGTCATAACAGTTATGTGGATTTAGGTTTTCATGAAATTTGGAAAATGTTTATGAATATTTGGCAAATATTTAAAAAAAGATTATTTAAATATTTCGAATAAAAATTAGAAAATTCTAAAAAGTTCAGGAAGGAATACAAAGGTTAAAAAGAGACAGGTTATTTAAATATTTTGAATAAAAATTAGAAAATTCTAGAAAGTTTAGGAAGGAATGTAAAGGTTAAAAAGAGACAGGAGATAGAAAAACAATTGAATTATGAAATGACAATCGAAATTAGTGGATCTAGAACATTCCTAGGGGTATATTCCTAGGGGTATATAAGGCGGTGAAGACGCGCTGAGCGCCAGTTTAAGTTGAGAAGCGGTAAAGTGGAGAAGAAAAGGAAGAAGTAAAAGGAAGAAAGAAGTAGTAGTGAAATAAAGTGAAGTGAAAGTATAGTGCAGTGAAGTGCAGTGCAAAATACGCTAGTGCTAGTGCTGTCCGCGTCGAAATTGATCCACGCGTCATGTGTGTGAAGTCGAATAAAGTATCATCAGTGCTACTCGCTGTTTCCTTCCAATCCCGTTACCCCGTCCGTAACAATTGTAAGGACGACTGCGAGCGACGACGACGTTAAGTTCGAGGAGATACTCCTCGAAGTCGGCGAGTGATCGGTTGGGTGAGAAGTAGCCACTCACCACAACCGTATCACCCACGAGTGCTGCGACACAGCCCCGTCCTCGGTATAATAATGTTCTCGAAGGACGGGGTGCCGGCGGCGGCTAACGATACAAGCGCCGCCAAGCCACTGAGGTCCCCAACCCAGTCAGCTCGGGGAGGGACAAAGTACAGCTCGGCGACGAAAGTGAAGTTGATGGACCACTGCCCCATACTCTGGAGAAGAAGATCCTGAGCTCTGGTTGATGTTCGCCTGAAGGAGGCGAAAGGATGAAGCCATTAATTGACGTCCATGTTGTTGCCCTTCGCCTCCTTCGGCACAGATGTGGCGTCCTTGCTGGCCGATAGGACGTCCTTGGCCGTATTATTTTTCGGTGCGATGCAATTCTTTGTGCCAGCTCTGTGATCGGCCGGCTTGCCAGCCACCGCACATAGAACACAGTGGGGCGGGCCTTCACAACTGCCGGCCAGATGACCAGGCCGACCGCATCGATAGCAGCGGCCACTGCAGTCGACCACAGAGGTGCATTTGACTACACTACTACCCTTCTGGGAGGAGTCTATCGAACTAGTTTGGAATGTAGCAGGAGCGGACTTTTTCTGACCCCGCTTCCTTTTGGTGGCCTTTTTGTTGTACCTGCGATACAGTTGATTGACCGGGCGTCGAAGCTGAAGCTTGCCGTGGGGTCACCGCCATGGCCGCGTATGATGTGGACGGCTGTGAGGGTAACTCTGCTTGTGGGGCCGCCGGCCTCTGGCGGTCTGCTGCCGTGTGTGGCCTATGCACCCGTCCCTCTAAAACGGAGAGAGACCTGCGCATCTCGGCCATCTCCTGGCGAAGCGAGGCCTCAAGTTTCGCCATGGCCTTCTCAGGCGATTTGTCCATCTCCGTTTGCTTTTCTACAGCAGTACGGAGCTCGTTTTGTTGGCACCTGAGCGCCGTCAGCCAATCTCCGTTGACAGGCGAGCGTTCTCCGCCTGTAGCCTCTTGGTCTCCTCAGACGCCGTGCGGCGAAGGAGCACATACCCAATCTCGGAGATTGCGGCGACGGTCTCTTCCAAGGATTTTTGGGGGGTACCCTTGATTCCCCATGTCTTCTCGGAGACCATTGTTACGGTCTCCAAGGCTTTTTTCAGCCGCGAAAGTAAGGCTGTGGCGGTAGCCTCGTCTGTATTGCTCTCAGCTACTGACGAATCGGTCAGGCGCGAGTTTTGTTTGTCAGCCAGTCCTTGTGTGGCAGTCTCGTTGCACCCGATCTCGGCAGTCTCGGTTCAGATCAGTTTGGTAGCGGCGAGCTCTGTTCGTACCTTGCCCAAACCCACGTCATTGCTGTGGGTAGGTGGGCGTCCTCGCCCCTTACCACCCCGCTTCACCGTAGGAACTTTCGGCGTGGGAGTGAACTTGTCGCTTGAGACCGACTCCGATCCCGAGCGTCGTGAACGTGGCTGCTTTAGGATAGCCCGTCGCGGGCTTCCGGTGCTCGGCATGCTCACCATACTGACAGTAGAGCTATCCGATTTGGATAGCTCTTGTGCACTAGCTTTCTGCGCATTTGCGCTCTCTTGATTTTCAGACCCGCAATACTGGGAGTGCGAGACCTGGGATTGTCGACCGACACCAGTTTTGATGGGGGAGGAGGATTTTTAAATTCTTCCATATTAGGGCCCACGACTGCGGGAGAAACAATTAATGGTCGACCCGGGCAGAGATCCCGCAATACCCGGGCAAGCCTAATACTGTCAGGGCGGCGGCTGGTACCCTGAGGAGGCCGCACTAGAGACTGGACATCCCACCAGCCATGCATCCTCTCGCCGTACGGCGCAGCTTAGGATTCGGGGAATTTTTAGAGAGCTAATCTTGCACGCGGTCCGGGCGACCAAGCCAAGACCATCGGTACCGTAAGCAGCCGCGAGACGTGACCTGTGGTCACACTGCAAACTACGGGATTACGAGACAGACGGTGACGACGGGGGGTGGGAGGAAGAGAAAAGACAAGAGAGAGATATAAGTCCGAGGACGGAAGAAAGCGCTCAACCCCAGCCGTCTGCTTGGTGGTAGGGTGAGTACGCACCAAGCCCGTCAATGGCTCGTCCCAAGTCCCCTCTGAAGAGCAGAGGAGTACCGGGAGAGACGTAGGCAGTGCCGAAGAGAAGCACTGCCAAGGAGCGTTGCTGGCAAGGGGCGAGACCGCTCTCTCCGTGACCGGGCGTGGCCAAGGTTCGACCAGCCACCCGTCCACATCAAAATTAGCCACCAGCAGCAACATCCCTTTAAAGCAAGAGAATTGCAGCCTGTGTTGCCCAGGGAGCACCAGGCCAAGCAACTGCTGTTCCCCTTCGACGTATCGCAGGTGACCAGCACCCACCAGGCCCGCGGGAAGGTTTTTGACAGGCCCCCCAAATTCAAAATTATCACAAAATAAAAAAATATAGAAGATAATTACTATAAACGATATTCTACCAATTTCAATAAATTCATTACACGTATAATTCATTAGGAAAATAATTCATACACAAATTATTAATTTTTCATTTTCATTAAGTACACAATACTTAATAACCTAGATGGAGGAATGTCTAAAATTAAAATCAAGAATATATATAAGTATATCATTATGTATGTGATTTGTCATTTATTAAATCGTTAATTCTTTAATAGCCTTTCCCCAATATATATATATATATATGTTTTAAAGTCTATTTTTAAATAAATTTGCACTGTAACTGTGTTAGCTAGTGTAGTGCCTGTTCTTTCGTAATAATTCGGTGTGAACATTTTGGCAACTCCAAATTAGTTTGTATGCACAGTTTTTCAATTGATTGAAACGTTATTTAATCATTTAATTGTCTCTATTACAGTGATAACAGACCCTGACGATGCTATGACGGTGGCTAACACGTGTCTACAGAAACATTACTTCTATGATTTTATTAAGGGTCTTGGGCAAGGATTGCTCACAGGATCTGGTAAGTGTGTTGCTTCTTCAAACAGATCTAAAATAAAATACTCAAATTGTTTCTTATTTCTTGTTGAATGAAATAAGTTAGTTATTTGATTTTGCAACTTGATGGTTGTGAAAAGTGTCACGCTTTAATGTTGAATCGCCCAATGACGAGTCCTAGAAGGACGACTTAACGCGCGCTGGAAGACGGGCTCGAGTCCTTCTAGCAGTAGGTACGCGTATTATATGAAAAAAAAAAGTACAGTCCTTCCAGCAGTAGGGTGACCCTACGCTTTGAACTAGTGTTTGTCAGAAGTTTTCAACATTTGGTTACTTTTGTATAACACAAGAAGTCGTTTATTTTGTCCATAGAAAAAAAGGTTTTTGAAGCCCAAGAATTTGTGCTGATTTTGTACCATTACTATCGGTGCAACGGCTGATGAGTGTGACATAACATTTACTGGTTTACTACTGCTAACTCTTTATGGTGAAATGATATTGTCTTATAAGTTTATAATTGTTGATTCAGCATTTACTGGTATATTCATAACACTGCAATGATTTTTCTGTTTATTAAATTTAATCGTTTTCCTATTTTTAGGTGAAGTACACAAACGTCATCGCAAATTGTTAAGGCCTTTTCATTCTGTACCTGCTGTACACACCTATCTCGAGCTCTTCAATATATAGGCAAAGAAACTAGTGACTGAGATGGATGTTCACTCTTCAAAGGGTCCTTTCGATCCTTCTGCACTATTTAAAAATATTGGCTTCGAGACATCATGTTGTGAGTATATCTGCCAAGATGAACCGAGCGAGTTTAGTTATGTAAATGCACAACGATTATTTGAGTTAAACCAAATCGTTACGATTTCTACTGATGTGTTTAAGATACCATAAAAATTAAGAGAAATGGCTTTTTTGGGTATTATAATGGAAATGTCATGTCATCATGTAGTATTTGAGTGTGTAAACTATGTTCTATAGTCTTGTTATAATTTCTATTAAAAATTCATCATACATGATGAACTTTCAATAGAAATTTTAATGGTTCATTGTAATTTAATAATTCACGAGTAATAATTAATTAAGCTAAGCTTACATTATGCAAGTGACGATATGAATATTATGAGCGAGTCCTTTTTTCCTTAAGACTCAAACTAAGGACTACTACAAAACCATTCATTTTAATAAGCTTGGCTGCGTTTTTACTTCATTTATATAAGCTAAAGAGTTGATTTCTGCGTTTGGTTGAACGCGCTAATCTCAGGGAGTACAGGATTTATTTGAACATTTATTTTTGAATTGGATAGGCCATTTATCGAAGAAGGCTATAGGTTATATTGGAACCTTATGCTATGAGCCACGGGTGTGGAGCAGTTTAAAATGTCATGACGAACGGTTTAAATGATGTTTGAAGCATTAGGTATATTGTGACAGCTTGCACTGAGAGGTTGTTTTATTTTGTAACCCGTTAGAATCCAAGACATCTTCGGAAATTTTTCTGAAATGACATCCACTAGGCGGCAGCACTGAGATGGCAGGTCCAGAAATCTGTCAAAATTGCGTACATCTGTGTTTGTTTGTTTCGTATGTGTGTACTAGTCTGTACATATCTGTCAGCTGTTTGAACCTGACGCACACGAAGCGCCTTCTGGTGGTAGGACAAGTATCAAACACCCTCATTTCAAAAGATATAGAACAGGTTCACACTGTTCTATGTGACGTTGCACGTGGGTCAACGCTATTTGGTTAAATAAAAAATCAATATTTCCGTTACAAACGAAAAATTGTATATTTCTGTAAAATAATCTATACAGCTTTTAGCATGGAAATTCAATGAAAAATAGTGATCCTAAACAATTTGATTAGTTACAAAGATAGAAGCAGGGTCGCGAGATTCGGTGTGGACCTTCAGGAATGCGTTTTCAGCGTCGCTCAGGGAAGATGAAGACTTAACTTGGTCGCCGCACAGCCAGTGAAAGAGGACGATCACTCCAGCGCCACGGTATATATAGCAGCTTGCGGTGCGCGGGGGCGGGCGAAAGGCCAGCCGAGAGGTGCGACGAGGATTGACGCCACACACCCTCCCCCATTAGACCAGGCCACAGAATTTTCCCGGAGGGAAAATTCTGTGGCCTGTGGCTGGTAGGCGGCAACTGCATTCCGTAACCCTGAAACAGATTGCCGTAGTGGTGTTAGCTGGTTAAGTACAAGGTAGCTACTAACCCTGTAGAAAAAAACAAGTATAACCCTCAACCATTCAAACGTCGCCAAACATTGAACGTTCCTATTACCTGACATTCATCACATTCAAAAAGCGACGAAAATATTGTTTTAGATTACGATCAATCATTACTAAAAGCAATATGTATCAAGATATTTGGGTACGTATTTAAGCTGTAATTTGAAGTTAAAATTTTCATAACATTTGGTAAAAAAATATGGAGTTATTTTATTTTTAAACTTTGTAGTACGTTAGTTTAAGATCTTTAATATATGGAAATAACCTAGTGGCTTGCCAGGCATATCTGACAGATTATAAACAAGAGGAGATTTTTTTGCCACAATCTAACATTTAATAAATTTCGGCGCTAATTTTTTGCTGAAATATATATCCTTGTCAAACCACATCACCAACATTGAAATCAGCCAGTTTTCAACGAAGATTGTATAAATGACTATTCTTCTGATGACCACTGTGCAATTCTGCTTGCACCTTGTCAAATATGGTAGGCAGATGGCCAAGCGTTTCGGTATATTCATCACGCGGCTCAAATATAATTTTAGGGTCTGATTCGTGATGAATATAATAAGAACCACAAGTTACCAATTCACGACCAAGTTACCAAGAATGATGGGGTAAAACCAGTTGATTCGTTTACCGCACAGTTGAATGCAAATTGAATTTTTACTAAGTTCAAATCCCATACGCAGTGCTCGCAGTCGATATAAGCCGAAACAGCTGTCATAATAGTTTTGTTATATGTCTCAACCGGATTAATATGTGGGGTATACAGCGGTGTGTAATGTAAATTAGGAACTTTGTATATGGCTATTAAATTTAAAAAAATGGAGCTATTAAATCACTCACCGTTATCTAATACAATGGTAGACGGAATACCACGTACTAAGAAAACATTTTCTTCAAAAACAATATTTAGAAAAACAACAAGATACTACAAAAACATACGTATTCTGTTTCCTCTGAAATGGTCTATGACACGATTCAAGCTGACCCATATGGCCGAGAATGGAATGAGTTTGGTGCTTGTGAGTGGTACAAATATCGCACGCATGGACGGCTTTAACGTCGGCGCTATACATACCCGGCCAGTAATACATAATTAAGCGATAAATGCTTGTAAGTTTTAAAAATGCCAAGATGGCTAGCAGTGGGCAAGGAGCAAGGAATTGTTGGATATAATATTAGGTCTCATTTCCAACGGTATTACCTCCTTGCACTGAAATTCCCTAGTAAGTGGGTTTAATGACTTTTTGAGTCGATACAATTTACTATCAAATATTTTGATAGTCAACAAAAGACGATGGCCTATCTAAGCAACCGTTAAATATGTATGTTTAGGTACCAAGAGTCATTAGTAGAAACCGGTATATTTGTATTGGGATTAATACTATCATCCTGGCGCGGCAACAGGAACAGAGCGGTACAAAAAATGCAAGAATTTTCTCGTCGGGAACAGACCTACATACCTTAAACTTGTTAACCTTTTCTATAAAGGCACGTGTTTGAAATAGAAATAGTTTTTATGATAAGTCAAGTCAATTATATCGATTTAGAAGCATTTGTTTAGTCTATTGAAAATTTCTGACTATGGTCACACTATGAACTGTCAATGTCAATCCATTCGTTCTTTGTCGTTGCCCGCGGGCAGCGAAAAAACCTAGCTTTTGGTTCGCTCTGGAAGATTCCGTTTTGTGAGCGCGTTTTTGATCTTGTATTTGGTTGTAAAACCAAAACCCTAGTGTATTCTCACTAATTGATCAGCTGGCATCGGTTTATTTGTGATAAAAATAGTATCTTAATGAATATTGTACAACTTGTGTGAATCCGATGCACGTGCTTGATGCTCGACGACTTCGCTGAAGAACGACGCCGATCTGGACCTCGAGTAGTGGTATTCATAGCGATTTTCTTGGTATTTTGGCCAAAATTATGAGTCAATCTTATAGGTCCACTCAAGAACATCATCAGGAACACCAGGAGATCCTTGGTGAGTAACCCTTATTTATTAATTGTAATTCACTGTGCAACGCAGTATAACTGTTTAGATAAATTGTCTATCGTGATCAGGTAGATGTATTACAACTTCCACTGCGCACTCTGAACATTCCTGCCTGCCTGCGGTAACTCTAAACAGCATGGACACACGTTTTGCCGTTATATTTAAATTTAGACAATTCAGAAAACAACTTACGGTCATACGAAAAGGAGTTAAAAGATGATTCGTTTGTTTTATTGCGTGAGCATTATGTTTATGGGTTAGGTAAAATGGCTCGCAGAGCCGACAAGTGACCACGGATATCTAGCCAAACAGTATTCAAAACACAGGTATCTTTAGGTACGTTCACGTTCAGTCTGTTTAACCTATGCTGCAAATGGTGTAATAAAGACTCTGTACGCAAGAACAAATAATTATGTTCGAACGCAATTTGTCACATTTTTAAATTAGCTATTTTAGTGAAAACTATTTTTATGCCGGATAGGTCCTCGGTAAAAGAAAGATGAGACTCGTATAAGGTCTCAGCCGGGGCTTCCGAAACCAGTTTGTAATTTGCTTACGCAATTCGGCAACTATAGCCGACGGTTCTGCGCCTCCAATTGCTACCTCGTACTCTAGTTCGCCCTTTTGAAGTAACGAGTATTTAATTTCAAAAGC